>CAXIVR010000001.1:192510911-192910911 GCA_964035755.1 Teleogryllus oceanicus
CAGCGGGGAAGATCACCACCATCTCCGAGAAAAAACATGCACTACACTAACGGACTAATGACCGAAGTAGTTGACGCGCCCGGAAACACGAAAAATCGATCAATCAATCAAACAACTGCCTTCTGCAAGAGTTTGTACAGGTTTTCATTCCAACCCAGTTGCTTAAGGCCCCATCAGATTTCTAGGATGACTCCCTAACAAGATTTGCATATTTACTGATATTTTTGGTGTATTTGCTTTGAATATTGCTAGTATTTGGAATCCACATATATAAATGGAACGGGACTCGATACTTATCGATACTCCCCGCGAGGGACGCGATGGCGTTGGTTGTCGCGGTCCTGGTGGAGAATCGTAGACGACCCCGACCCACCCGAACACCCTCCCGGCGCCGCTCATGTCGTTAGCCTGAAAGTGCAGCCACTGAGATGGCGATGCTAAGCTCGTGGTGGCCGGGCAACCGGCCACCCAGAAGTTGGGCCAATGGCGCGCCGGCCTTGAAGCAGGATTGGGCGAAGGATGCTTTTCGGGGGTCTCTGGATCCCACTTAGTGTCCGGAGGAAACTAGTTACCACCTGTCAGGTTGTTCGGTACTGGGGTTACCACGTCGTGAGCTGGTGGTAGTAATGGGGAGACGGGATGGGGGCTCTGAGTCGCCCGGGCCTTAGGCCGGATGGTCCCCAGTTGGGCTCTTCTGATTCTTCATGGCAGTGGCCCGATACTCTGGGCAAATGAGAACTTGTTCCCGGCGCATGAGTGGCGCATTGTCGCGACTCCCGGGACTAGCCTGGATAGCTAGGAGCTTTGAGCTAGCAGGGTGGTCCCCACCAGGCATTGTTTAGGAGGTTGCCGCAGGGAAACTGTGTTCCGTTGGATCAGGCCGTCAGCCTGTCGGCGTTAACGCGTCGGCGGGGTGCTGATAAAATGCCCAAGAGGCATAGTGCCCACCCGGGGACTTGTCCCCTGACGAAGAGAATAAGTGTGACGAAGAGACCACACGGGGTCACTACTTTCTTACTCACCATCAGGTTGCTCAGATTCTGGCGATACACGTCAGTAGTCTAAAGGTGTAGGCAGTGAGGGATGGGAAGGGGGCCCCAAACCGCCCCTACCTTAGTTCGGACGGTCCGCTATTGGGCCTCGGAGTTGTCGTGGCAGTGGCCTGTGGGCAAGAGGGTTTAGACTCCGGTACTAGCCTGAATAGCTAGGACCTCTGAGCCAGCAAGGTGGCTCGACCCAGGTATTGTATGGGGAGGTTACCGTGAGGGCAAATTGATACCGCGGGATCCAGATATCAGCCTGTTGACGGTCTTGTGTCGGCAGGGAGATGCGGATAAAAGCGAAAAGCCATAGATGCCCATCCCGGGGGCTTCTTCCCCCTGGTAGAACATGAGAAATGTGTGGAGTAGTAGCCACGCAAGGACCATACTGTACTCTTCCTCCGCAGAAGGATGGGGTCGTGGCTTAGGTGGACACGATCTTTGTAGACGACCCGGGCCCTAAGTGCAACTCACATCATTAGCTTCTAGGCGGAGCCAGTGAGAAGGCACTTGCTAAACTCCGTGTTGCCGGGCTCGCCCGGTAACCCACCAGTTGGGTCAATGGCGCCTACTTTTAGGTTGGAATGGACCAAGTTCGTAAAAACGTTTCCGGATTCCATATATAGAAATACAGAAGAAGAATACGGACAACCCCCTTCTGAGAGCCTAGGTTCTGGCGATACGTCAATTGCCTCAAGGTGGAGGCAGTGAGAGGTAGGGGAACCTCGAGCGCCCGGACCTAAGTTCGGGTGGACCCCTAATCGGCTGTCGGCTTCGTCGTGGCAGTGGCCCGATACTCTGTGCAAAGAGGTGGGACTTGTTCCCGGCGCATGTAAGTGGCGTATTGTTTGGACTCGGTGCAGCCTGGATAGCTAGGAGCTCTGAGCTGGCAGGACTGCCCCACCCTGGCATTGTATGGGAGCTTGCTGTGAGGTAAACCGAGGGCGTTCCGACAGGATCCGGATACCAGCATGTCGGCGTACGTGTGCGTCGGCGGGGGCGAGGATTAGAGCGAAAACTCAGGTGTCAGAGGTTAACGCCCCTGCTGAACTTTACTTAAGAGTTATCCGAAACAGAGGAGTAGAGGCACACAGGTCCTATACTGTACTTTATAAAGTTTTCTCGCGCCAATACGAGAAACAGTGACCGTAACGTGCATATTTGAGGTATGTTTACGTCGTGTCTTTAAAGGCAATATCCATTGACAATTTTAGAACCGTCGCAACCTGCGGCAATCAGTAAAGACAGTCAGCTATCAAGTGCGTAAAGAAAGACAGTACGTGTGCGCGACTTCGACCGCAACATTGCTATCAGCGTGGAAGACAGTCATCGGCGCCAACGTGGGGCGTCCATTGTTCGCTTCAAACTGTCTTCTGCTACATGCATGTAATTTTAGTAAAAGTTCACGCACCTCTACCACTGCACAAGAGAAACGGTATGTGTAGGTGTACGACGGCACGACGGCACGCGCTGTCATCAACTCGTCGTGGTTAACGCGGCACGCAATCGACTGATTGTTACGGACCGTGTGACAGGATTGGTACGGACCAGTGGCAGCAACTCGAGATTAACGGAAATTTTGAGTGCACCGACCAACTAACTTACTCTAAAGCGGGAGCAAAGTTCAGAGCACATCACACGTACCGGGAGAGGTGGCTCAGAACGTCAACTGATGACACTGCATTGCCTCTAAAAGGGGATCCAGGTTCGAGTCCTCACGGTGGCAGGATTTCTGTCACTAGCTACACAGCTGGGTCGAATTCAGCCACTGTCTGGAGGAGAATTGTAGTAGCCGGCTGCTCTGATCAGTAGTTTTCTATGGTTTCTCCGATAAACACCAGGCGAGTGGCGTAGCAGTATCCTAAGAAACGGGCCACGGACCGCGCGTGATCTGACCTTCCTCTTCCTTGACCTATTCTCACCCCTTACTTACCCACACACCTACATGCACTACAGCACGGCACATGCCGGGAGCCCATTTGAGAACTTAGAGTTTGTCCCGGATGGGACGGTGTCCCGCTGATGGGAGATAGCTGGTTGGGGAAGACCTCTCTAGCCGAGAGTAGGTCGACTTTACCTTCCAACAAGGAAGATCACCGCCATCTCTGAAGGAAAAAGTGTGCACTACACATATGGGGCTAATGACCTTAGCAATTAACGCGCCCAGTATCACTAATTAATCAATTAATGCTATGGAGCTCACGGTCTGCGACGCCGCGTCCACCAGAACATATTTTCGCATACGAACCAGACCTAAAAATGTACTAGTGAACTTAGTCTTACGTTGCTGTTGCCTGTCAAATCATCAGGTGTCGCCAACTGCTATTATGCTACTGTGACCGACGTGCTCCAGAGGTGTGAAAACTTGGTGTGAGCAACTCGCAGTCGATGACTTGACGAGGTCGCACCACTGCCGCATATTGTAAGCCGGAAAATTATAAAAAACTGACACTGGGAATTGCAACGTGTGCATTCCGCCAAATGGTATCCAATGTTGTGCGACGCGGAAACCAAGAAACTGCCGGTACTTGTAAACATTTCCCCATTGGCATCGAGGTCAGGTTGCACCCGACTTGTTGCAACGCAGAACCGAGATTACGGCCTTCTGTTACCTGAGGTATTATAAATTTTAAATTCAGTCCAGTGCCGATTGTGTGGTGATTGTGACAAGATTTCATCAGAATCAATGGACTAAACTGTTAATCAACTCCAACTCAGTTCAAACAAAATAGGTAAAGTGGTGCAACTTGGGACGGTTTTATTTTGGGAATAATTTCGGTAGAAAGGAGACTGCTCTAGTGAACTTCAATTAATGTAGATGCCACTGTAATTAGTTTAGAAACAAAGACATTTCACTATTAGTTATTATGTGAAGCGTTCAGAGTATCTGAGGCGTTTCGATGCCATGAAAGTAAAATTTAACTGGATTTCTACGACATAAGAAGCATTGTATTTATATTTTCTTGTATAGAATAGTTTTGGCGTTTTTTAAAGCATCTTATTTTTATAAAATAATAAAAGAAATATTTCAGGCTTGTTACATATGAGGTTAGGATCTTAGGAAAATTTTTGGTTGCACTTAGTATTTCGGGCTTGTCCTCGATACCACCATTTGTTTTACTCGGAAATTTACTGTTATTTATGACTTGCTTTACATGGGAAGAAGTTCCTTAAAGAGAATAGGGATGGTAAGGAATCAGATGTAGGCAATATCGAGGCAGCTGCCAATGAAATAATCACACAAAAGCTACCTTTCAATACGTTGCAAATGTACGAGCAGTGGCCGGTGGGTTGCGAATTAGAAGGGGCATTCAAGTCCGAATTATCACATACATTTTACCTTCAAAATAGTTCTTGAACGAGGACAATTATGGCATGTAGAGTACAACCGATTGGCACATAACGGATTTTAATCCTTGTATAAGACAACTTTTACGTTGATAACGGATATACAATTGTGCTGACGCGAAAATAAGAGATTAAAGAAAATATTTCAGCAAACAAAGATTTATGAAATCAGATGAAAGGGTCGTTATTCGTAGCTTAGCATAACCGCGTACTCTGCCGAACAAACCCTAACAGCTGCACGCTGCCCCACCCAACTCCCAGTACTCCCACTCTTCGTCAAGCTTTATTGCCTCGCATGCATCTGCTACAGACGGACGCCAGGATAGCCACGATGCCACCCATTTCAAAAGATTTATCTTTCGCATAATTGGGCACTTAAAACTGAATTTCGATTTATTGCAAGTATTTGCAACTTTTTCCGATGTTGGTTATTCTGGAAAGGGCGCCACCCAAAGTCCTTTAGGAGCAGGGCCGCCGCTATGGCAGTGTACAAGTATATGGAATTTCGAAAGTACCCTTGGTAGGCATACCCAAAATACAAATTGTCAGGTTAAAGTCATTTCACATATGAAGCAAATAAAGCCACTCAAAAAATATTCATAATTGCGCTGGAACACGAGCTGCTTGTTTATCGTTTAAAGGCTACACAAGCCTCGATTGTTGTAGCACTCAGTAATATTTTAACCTTGGAATGTAGTTACAAATTACCATGTTTTTAAAGCTTAATAATCCTTTGTATAAGTCTAACATACGATAAGGAAAGATGATAGTTTTAGCAATTTATGATAAACCAATTCGAGCACAGGTGAAGGATAAGTGGGAAATAAAAGGAGCAGGTTCGACCCAGATTTACAACGAGCCTGATACTGTGCGAGAGAAACCATTTCAGTATTGCTAAAAGCGTTGAGATTAAAATGGACAGAAAATAAAATACTTCCTTCAATGTTGTAGTGAAATAAAAATCCACAAAAATTTCTATTTTGAGACGAACTTGTGAGATTTTTTTGGAGCCTGTTCCAGGATTCTAAGACACAGAAAAAATTAGTTTTGTTATTTTTTCAAAAATATTGTTCGTTATTGAATTTGGCACTGAGAAAATATCAAAAAAGGTTATCCTAATAGTATACATTACTTCCTTATTTTTCATATTTTTTCAATCAGATAAAATAGTGTAAAGTTGACAAAAATAATAAAAACACGTTTTCGCTGCAGAGAGGGACGGGGCATAAGAAACCTTTAAAAAATCTTATGTTAGAGTTACAGTGTAACAACTCATATGTCATTCGTTTTAGGGAACTTTTTATCCTCCTATTCAGGGTACCCTTTGAAATTACGGAGAGTTCGCCGAAAATGGGACTAACACTGTCACATTTTCGAAACAATTCTTTGGGCCTTATTTCAAAATGTTTTTGATAAACAGATTTCATATATAAATATATGTATATATATATATATATATATATATATATATATATTTCTATGAAATATATATATTTCATTAAGGAAAACATTTGTAGTTGTAGAATGACGCCGAAAATGTTTTCTGATTGGAAACACTTTTGCAGGTTCATGTAGTAGTTAAATGGCGTGGCCATTACAAATAATGCAAGAAAGTATGTACTGTAGAGCTCCGCATTCGGGCGAAGACAACCGTTCAAGTCTCGGGCGGCTCCGCGCCGACATTATACGGATGGGGACTGTTAGGAGGAGGACATCGACCGGCCGTCTTTCGGCCCCGGTTTCCTCCAGAGCAGTTGAGGGTCGCCGAGCGCTCGACCGCTGCTGGCCGCGCGACGCATCTGTGGATTTCAAGTCGCCACACGGAGCGATCGCAGAACTCTTTCAATTAATTGTAATGGATTAATTATAATCGAAAGAAAATTATATTTTAATTAACCTATTTATAGGTTGAAAAGTAAATTAATTGATTCATTGCAAATAGTTTTAGAGAGACAAACCATACAATTTTGAAATAATTAAAGGTAAATAAAGAGTTGGTAATATATTTTTTAATATTATAGCTATATTGATAGAACAGAATAAAAATTTTAAAAATACTAAAATAATTTTCATCAATTCTTTTTACATTGTGAGGTATTACACTATTGAAATACATGGTTTTGAATGGAATCTCTAATAATGTAAATTGATCTGCAGTATATTTTCAAGTAAGCAAAGGAAATAGTATTTAAGGCAAAAGTTTAGATTCCAGAGTTATGTATAAAAGCACAAAACTTTATGGAAAAATAGTTGTTTCATACCAATTTTAATATAATTTGTTTTCTTACAAATCCGAAAATAAGGCGTATTTATTATTAAACACAATTAACATTAGGTCTTAATTTCTGTGTTCTATTATAAAAGCGCATATGCTCAACAAAATGGAGGTGGGTTCTGTTCTTCCTTGCGTTAAAAAGTATTTTCGTCATGGGTCATAATATATATATATATATATATATATATATATATATATATATATATATATAGGCCACAGAATTCCTCAGTAGCCTATTCCATTTCTTCACTCAGAAATTTTAATGTCAGCCGTTGTATGTGACGCCTATCAACGCCAATGTCGGTTCAGGTGATACATATATATATATATATATATATATATATATATATATATATATAAGAAAGTGTGAGAACGCACGTTTTTGCATGTTTTCGCGTGATTTCGCATGTTAGCGGTCATTGTTGCCTGTTGTAACCCATTGTTGTAACGCCGCACTGATAACAGAAGGCGATAATGATAACCGCCTTTCGTTTGCCGTTATATCTATATATAGTCGTGTTAGTTACACTATAACTCAAGAACGGCTGTACCGATTTGGTGAGCAGGAAGCTTAGAGCCAGGAGACGGACATAGGATACTGTTTATCCCGTTCGACAGCGTTCCTGTGTGAGAACGCACGTTTTTGCTTACGTTTTCGCGTGATTTCGCATGTTAGCGGTCATTGTTGCCGTTGTAACGCCGCCCTGATAACAGAAGGCGATAATGATAGCTGCCTTCGTTTGCCGTTATATATATATATATATATATATATATATATATATATATATATATATATATATATATAGTCGTGTTAGTTACACTATTTATAACTCAAGAACGGCTGTACTGATTTGGTGAGCAGGAAGCTTAGAGCCAAGAGACGGACATAGGATACTGTTTATCCTGTTCGACAGCGTTCCTGTGTGAGAACGCACGTTTTTGCACGTTTCGCACCTTTCGAGGGTTTTCGCACGTTTTCACGCGTTTTCGTATGTTTTGGGGCCTTTTCGCGCAGAAGTGTTCTGCAGCGGAGAACAAGCAAGCAATCAAGCAAAGATACAAATGAAGCTAATAAAAGCGTGTTAAAAAGTGAAGTGAAGTATAATTAACAATGCCGCGACCAAGACGATCGAATCTTTCCCGACAAAGCCGTAATTCAAGAAGGATACGAAACATTGCTAAAGATGGGGCCGGCTGTTAAGGCGGAACAGAGTTTGCCGGGTCAGCTAGTTTATTGTAAAACAGTTTATGTGTGCCGCGATCGCCTCGCAGTTGGTCGACGCAATTGGCGACCAAACAACTACGCCCAATGCAAATCAGCCTATTCAACTCCTTGCCATATCGCCACATTAGGGTACAGTTTTCGATAATTTGTATAGATTATTCATTATAATATACATACGTTATACATATAAAATCAGGAAAAATAATGAATATGGTTGGGCATTGTTGGGGAATACAAAATGCCTAATATTATAATTTAGTATAAGCCTAGATATTACAAACACGTTAATACCCTTTCTTTTAATTCCCAGGTAGAACTTTAGTAGTTCCACTTGAGGTTCTCCAGAGCGTTGGAGTGCAATTTTGGAGTGGTAAATAATGTTAAATGTAAAATATATGTATAATATTTCTTTTATAAATTAAATTTGTAAAATGGAAATTATTGGTCGTTTGCTTTAAAATCCAATCAATACTCCTTCCTTTCCTGGAACATAGCATCCGATTTACTCCGACGTGGAGGCCGAGTCTTATGAGGCGCAGTTGGCCGGATTGAAGTCCGACGACCGGCCTAGCATTCGACCTCCGTAGTTAGCATCGCCAAGTTTTCAAAATTATTGAAACTGTGCTCAAACTTTTGCCTTTCTATTGCTAAGTTGTTACGCAAAAAATGTCGATCTTCATTGACCCTGCTATTAAAGACTCAGCTAACTTGACATCAAGTTAGCATCGCGAACTCAAGAAACCAAAGAAATTATAGAAATAAATAAAATAATTATATGGGAATTTGTCGCTTTAGTTGCTCAAGAGTTCCCGAAAAGAAATGTGGTTGCTTTTCAAATAACACCGGAAATGCAAAGTTTCATCAAATTCATATCAGTGAAAGCGACGATAAGAAGAAAACCATTTTTCAAAGATAAATAAAAAATAACAACATAAGAATTTGTCGCTTTTTTGTTGCGCAAGTGTTCTAAAACCAATTTTGTTGCTCTTTAAAAATACCAGAAATGCGAAACTTCGCCAAAATCATATCTGGATATGCCACGATTTTAAGAAATCCATGGTTTCAAAATAACTACATAAGAAATTGTCACTTATTTGTTGCTCGAGAGTGACAGAAATACAGATTTAAGCACGAAGTTAGTATTAGAAATACCCACTTTAATACCCTCTAAAAAGATGGAGAAAGATATGCTGTTTTTCAGCCTTTCTGTAGGTGTTTCCTCATTTAATTTTACCTAGATTTTTGTCGGTGAAGTATAATAGAATGAATTGTTTTGTTTTGTATCGAAAATTCCAGACTGGGTTCGGCCTTTTAGTACTCTTGTTGAATTTTTTGACTTTTGTTTATTTAGTTGTGGTTCATTGCATTCTTATTATGATCACAATTAACATTAATTCAGTAGTATTCATTCATACAATATACCATTTTTTGCAGTCGTTTTCACATTTTAAATATTTAATTAGACATAAAACACCTATTTGTTCATATTTTCTTAAAATTTCACATCCACAACAAACGAGACAACTGGAATATAAAAAAAGCTGTAACACTTTGTACCTTATAACTAGGGAGCGGATTTTAATGAAATGTCTTTTTTTTTTTTTTTCACTTTACAACAGTGCAGTTTAGTATAGAATTTCATTTTATATCATGTTACAAGGAAATGAATATCTTAATATTGCATTTTCCTCAATTTCAAACAATAAGCTACTTTTCATCCTTTTCCGTAATTTTTAATGCTTTTTTCGCTTACTTAATCGATTTTAATGTAATTTTAATGGTACCTGCTTCAAATAATATTTCTGACATGCCACCAATGTTCTCACAGATTTCTCAGTAGCCTATTCCATTTCTTCGCTCAGAAATTTTAATGTCAGCCGTTGTATGTGACGCCTATCAACGCCAATGTCGGTTCAGGTGATTTCGGGAAAACTAAAGACAGAAATTTTTCGGTGAAGAACAGCATAAAAAGAAAGTTTGAAGTTGAGTTCACTTGAACGAATAGAAGCAGCCTCGATTACATCAGTAACGTATCCAACGGCTTGAGTTGATAATACGAACGGTCTTTGATAACATTTTACGTCATTTGCTTTGCTTCTAGAGCACTTTAAGAGCATTGTATTTGGCGATCATCATCATTGCGAAATTTTGGCGATCATCATCATTGGAGGTCATCCAAACCTCCAACCGTCCCCAATCATAACTTTTAGCCTGTAGCAAGAGCTGCTCAACTATTGATATACATTTTAAAATTTCGAAGAAAACAAGTATTTAAATGATAGGAAATATAATCAGTTTATTTGATAGTTTTCGGCAGAAGTCACGACACTTACAGCAGGATATTCTTTCATTTGTTAGAAATTTGTGGAAGACATATCTAAGTTGTATTTTATTTACTAAATGCATCATTGAATAACGTTTTATTGTTCAATTTGTATCTACAAATTTTAGTATTACGTGGTTAGGCGAAAGAACGGAACTGATGGCACAAGTCTGGCCCATAAATAGAGACTTATATTAGACTTAAGACACTATCATTAATATCAACGTAATAATATTTATTATTATTATTTATTTATATTATTATTATATTTATTATTATTATTATTATTATTAACTAGACAAGTTGACACCGCGTTTGCTAAAAATTGCATTTCCAGTATTATTTAGATTTCGACAAAATTTCTTTTGGGAACTCTCGAGCAACAAACAAGCGACAAATTCCAGTGGTAATTTTTATTTATCTCTGTAATTTGTTGGTTTTCATGGTTGCGATGCTAACTTGAGAGGAATTTAGCACACATTTACGAAACATTTCGTTTCTGGTATTCTTTGAAGTGCAATAAATTTCATTTTGTGAATTCTTGTGCAACTAAAGAGCGACCAATTCCCTTATAATTCTTTTTTATTTATCTCTATATTTTTTTTGTTTTCTTGAGTTCACGATGTTCTAGCTTGTTCAGATCTAGCTTGATCAAGTTGGCATCGCGTTGGGAAAAAATTGCATTTCATGTAATATTTGAATAGCGACAAAATGTCTTTTTTCGGAACTCTGAAGCAAGAAAAGTTATTTTTCTTCATTCTTCTAATTGTACTTTTGAATGTGTATGCTTGTATTTCGTTGAATTTGAGCGTGCATCGAATGAGTGGCGAAGCGTCAGGGTAGGCAGAGTAAGTGAGCTATCCTAAGAATCTTGAAGGAGAGAAATATCTCTTCACTGAAAACAAGAAAATTGTAAATTCATAATGTCGTTTTTTAACCAATTAATACCGTGTTTACGCGTACCAAGTTAATTTTGCGATGTGTCTTCGCCGCCGCCCGGTGCTGCGGATAAAGTAGGGAACCCATTTGGAGCGGCCCACCCGGCACGGAGCAGCCCCGCTCGGCACAGTCCAGCCCCGGCCGAAATGTTTCGCATGCTATTCAGTTAGACGCCACCCAATCGACCTGCCGGTCCCGCCCTGCCCGGTCCCGCCCGGTCCCGCCCGGTCCCGCCCGGTCCCGCCCGGTCCGCCCGGTCCCGCCCGGTCCCGTCCCGGTCCCGCCCGGTCCCGCCCGGTCCCGCCCGGTCCGCCCGGTCCCGCCCGGTCCCGCCCGGTCCCGCCCGGTCCCGCCCGGTCCCGCCCGGTCCGCCGGTCCCGCCCGGTCCCGCCCGGTCCCGCCCGGTCCCGCCCGGTCCGCCCGGTCCCGCCCGGTCCTGCCCGGTCCCGCCCGGTCCCGCCCGGTCCCGCCCGGTCCCGCCCGGTCCCGCCCGGTCCGCCCGGTCCCGCCCGGTCCCGCCCGGTCCCGCCCGGTCCCGCCCGGTCCCGCCCGGTCCCGCCC
Source organism: Teleogryllus oceanicus (assembly GCA_964035755.1). Lineage (NCBI taxonomy): Eukaryota > Metazoa > Arthropoda > Insecta > Orthoptera > Gryllidae > Teleogryllus > Teleogryllus oceanicus. Next base: position 192,522,623 of record CAXIVR010000001.1, read on the forward strand.
GGTCCCGCCGGTCCCGCCCGGTCCGCCTGGTCCCGCCCGGTCCCAGCCCGGTCCCGCCCGGTCCCGCCCGGTCCCGCCCGGTCCCGCCCGGTCCCGCCCGGTCCCGTCTGGTCCCGCCCGGTCCCGCCCGGCTCGCCCGGCTGGTCCCGCCCGGTCCCGCCCTGGTCCCGCCCGGTCCCCGCCCGGAATGCTTCCCGAGAATAAAATCCGGTGGCGGCGGCCGGCGGGGCGGCGCGGCGAGTGGCCTGGGAGGGGTTGACGAGCCCTTCCAGGAACTAAGGGCTGCATGGGTCTTGCAGCTATTGTTATCGGGTGTCTCACCATCTTCCTTCCTCATTATTCTCAATGCAGTCACAAATTCTGTGAGATGGTAGATTTTAGCATTGATAAAATGTGAAATGTAACTAAATACTGAAAAACTAGTAATTGTATGTTTGGCGATCGGTGGAATACATTTCTGAAGGTTTTCAATCTGCGATGAATGCAAAATTATCCGCAAAACCTGAAATGGACGTAAATCTGCGACACTAAATTGCATTTCATTATTTTCGTGGTCTCTCTCTAAGTAGGGATACGACTTCGACAACACATCGATGTTTGAAAACATTTAATTTTGACAATTTTGACATAACATTTAATTACGGCCAAAGGTATAGAAGCTGAACGATTTTTTAGTCAATACAGTTTGTTACTGATAGAAGAAATAGGTTATATCGAGCCAACAATGAAATAGGCTCTCAGTTATTTTTCATTGTTTGCGTTATATATTAATAGCTATTTACTTAAATTGATTTCATTTAACAAAATACACAACCTTTTAAATTAATGTGTTGTTTTAATATGTATTTTCAAATTGCCAGACATTTATTTTCCTCTCCTTTGAATAATGTTACATAGAAGGTATATTTCTGTACAAGACAGGAATTATTCTTTAAATTTAAAATTTCGTCCTTACATATTTGTTCACTAATAGTGGAATGTTAAATTATTTTCGCTTATTTCCTAATTTTAATAGAAAAATCTAAAAAATACCAGAATATTTTTTATTTCGAAGAGATCTCCTGTATTAATAATTTTCAAAACTGCTACAAAATGCTAAATCTTAATTTTGATAATGCAATAAAATGCTATAGTCTTTTTCTAAATGAGATGTTTTAAATTTAAAGAGCTAAATTCTACCATCACTACAAATACTTAATGATTCATAATGAATATCAAGAGGAGATAATTTTTTCAAGGTGATACACATTTTTCTTCCAATATTCAACTGAGGAAATTTTTAATACGAGTACACAGGCATACAATAATTGATATGAACAAGCAGATGTCTTACGTTAAACGTGATGTAATTAATAGTTTGGTAGATAGAATCAAATAGATTTCAAAGAGCAGAAATCAATAGATCAAATAGATTTTATACTGGTTTTGGAAAAGATCCTGACGATTTCGGACTAATATTTTTTATAGCATTTGTGGCCGCTGAGTACATTGTCCTCCTTGCTCCCGCCCTTCTTCCTCAGCAGCTAATATCATCAATTCCTCCATCGAAAGTATTAAACTCTTCATCGCTACTGAAACAAGTGGCGTCCCGTGCAGTTCCGATCCGTGCCGGGACGTCCGTAATGGGTGACTGGCAGGCCGAGCCGCGGGGCACTGCGCCTCGCGGGCTGTGCCGAGCCGAGCCGAGCCGAGCCGAGCCGAGCCGAGCCGAGCCGAGCCGAGCCGGGAGCTCCTAGTGGGTTTCGTCCTCAAGGCGGAGTCTCGTCCGCCTAACGCAGTAAAACCGCCATTAGATGGGCATGGGGCGGGGCGTGGAGGGCGTGGGAAGTGGCGCGCATGCGCATTGAGTAGATGGCCTTACAACTGTATAAGTATTAGAAACTCTTGCCAGAGCCGCTCTGTTCCCCACAAGATTGCGTGGAACGTCCGGAAATGTCCGCTAGAGGTCATTGAACAACTTCAAAATCACTACTAACATCACGAGTGAGACATTTATTTATTCCAAATTTCAGTATTCCTCTTTTTCTAATTCATTAAGGACTCTCTTGTGATGTTCACTTTCTTTCTTCCATATTATTTAGCATTGTGTTAACTTTTAACAATACACGATCATTTAAAAACGTTTATTGAAACGCATTTATGGGTTGGTATCACGGCGAGAGTGTGAATCCCCAGTAGTATTGTGTTGCGGAAAGATCAAACTGGATTTGATCAGTGTAATTTCATTTCGTAAGTTGAGTGAATTGCGCATTAGTGTAGGTTACAAATGCAGTGCCGTTGACCTGCAACTGCATGTCGCTGTCTCACATTGACGATGAGCACTCTGAAAATAATTAAAACATATTTACGTAATTCGAAGTCAAATAACAGACTCTCCAACTTGGCTACTATTTTAATAGAAAAGAAACTTCTCGAAATGTTCGCAAGATGCTATGTTGAAAGAAAGAGTGGCTTTAAAAAAATCAGACATTTAGATTTTATTTTCAAAAATTTCAAAAACTTTAGATGAACTCTTTAAAACAAGGAGTAGCCTATACTTCAATAAGTAAGTAGTTCCGTTTACAATATGTTTTTCCAATTTGCGGTACTTTATTCTTGATTTGAGTAGTGTTGCATGATTGTATTATTATTATTATTATTATTATTATTATTATTATTATTATTATTATTATTATTATTATTATTTCATATTTCAAATTTCAAAATTTACGCTCTTTCGGAGTTTTCAAGTAACTCAAGGACAGAACGTCTACACATATGGTGAGACAGATGGTGAGAAGTTCTTGCTCCAGTGCACTCAGGTTCCGCTTCAATGATTTAGGAGAGAACCTTGCGCACAATGTTGGTGGTTGCCAGCAACACGGCCTTCTGCATGGTTCTGAGGTGCCACTCATTTAGATGGAGTTTTTCTTTACAATCCTCAATCTTCAGCCACAAGCCCATTAGTTGAAATATCCACGGTACAATATCTACCTCTATTAGTTTGTAATATAAAATTGAATTTAGCATTTGTAACGATTTTGAAAATTAACCAATACAGATCTCTTCGGCAAAAATATTCTGGTATTTTAGATTTCTATTAAACTGAGGAAATAAGCGAAAATAATTTAACATTTCACTATTAGTGAACAAATATTAAGGACAGAGTAAATTTAAGGAGCAATTCCTGTCTTCTTCTGAAATATACGCTTCTATGTAACATTATTCAAAGGAAGGAAAAATAAATGTATATGTTGAACACATATTAAAACAGCATTAATTTAAAAGGTTGTGTATTTTGTTAAATGAAATCAATTTAATAATAGTAACTATTAATATTTAACACACAAACGATAGTAACGAGCCTATTTCATTGTTGGCTCGATATAACTATTTTCTTTCTATCAGTAACAAACTGTGATGACAAAATCGTTTGGCTTCTTATGCTGTTTACTAATTAAATGTTATGTCAAATTGTGAAAATTAAATGTTTTCCAGGCATCGACAATGTTATTGTATCCTGGTTGAGAACCACGAAAAATAATGAAATGCAATTTGAATGCCCTGCCAAATTACGTCCATTCGGGTACGCGGATATTGCATTTATCACTGGGTAAACCTTCGAAAGCTGTATTCACCGATCGCAAAACATACAATTACTAGTTTTCAGTATTTAACATTTGGCATTTTATCAGTACTAAAATCTGCATCTCAAAGAATTTGTGACTGCATTGAGAGTAGTGAGGAAGAGGAGATGATGAACACCGGTAACAATAACTGCGAACATGCAGCCCTCCCGGTTCCTGGAAAGACTCGTCAACCCCTCAAACACTCGCCGCGCCACCTCGGCAACCGCCGCCTGCTCTCGAGGCGCATTCGAAATAAGAACCGGGAAGAGCCGGGCGGGACCAGGCGGGCCCGGCAGGTCGCATTGGTGGCATCTAATGACTCATTCACAATGCAAACTTAAACGTAACGTAAAGCCGTAAACGTATGCAATGAAGCTTTTTCACGTAAACGAGCATTCACAATAGCAGAGCGTAAGCTGGAACGTAGGTTTGCCTGGAACCAATCAGAATTCAGCATATTGATCGATACGTCTCTAGCTTTTTTCGACTCTCCTATCGATTTCACCTTTGCATTGCGAGCAGCTGTTGCGCCCTGCCTATGGTTATATACGAGAGCAGTAGGCTTTAAATTAGTGTGCCGCAAATATATTTAACGCCACGTTCAGATTTTTATCATGAAAAGAGAGATTTGGGCGTGCAGCTTGTGCTGTTACCAAGTTTCAGTAGCATTAATTTTTAGGGTCGCTTTATTTAAAAGAAGGAGGCGCTTTATTTGCCATTTCAGACCAACGCTTCAAGTCGTACCAAAACTCCACCGACTTCTTTGCTCTACCTTTCAACTATACACACCAACGCACGCAATACACACGCATAAACTGAGAATCGATCTGAGTCGACCTTCCTTCTCACGAATTTTGTTGTGCATTTGTTTTTTTCATGCTGCTCTCTGATTGGTCATCGGTAGAATTTCGACGTAAACTTAAACGTAGAAGCTTGGAGCTTGCGAGCTTTTAAGTTTACGTCTCACGTCTACGTTTACGTCAAGGCATTGTGAATGATCTCGCTTTATAACCCATTTCTAGGTTTTGCGGCTACGTTACGGTTACGTTTAAGTTTGCATTGTGAATGAGGCCTAACTGAATAGCATGCGAAAAGTTTCGGCCGGGGCTGGGCTGTGCCGCGCGGGGCTGTTCCGTGCCGTGCGGGCCGCTCCAAATGGGTCCCCGCGAAGACCGGATCCCCAGGTAGGCGGGAGCTCTTCCCCGGCGGTCAGGTAGCGAATCCCGCAGCGAGAGCTAACTTGTGCAGTTTTGTGAACGCACGAAGTGCAATGGCACGTTCACGCCACTGCGGTACGACCATTCCTACCCTTACGGGCATCTATGGCCAATCCTGCAACATGAAAAGAAAAAACAGATCAGTTAGATTTTAGCCAATTGGCGCCCGCATTGCGTGTGCTGAAATTCAAAGCTTATATTTCAAGTCTCATTTCGCTGTTTCAGATTTCTCTTACTCCAGGAATTGTTTCGGTCACTTATACTTCGCCTATTGATCAGGTTCGTATGAAGCGACCTCGGAAATGAGAGTGTTTTCTGAGTCAGCGGCTTTTCTGAAAAAAATTAGTACTAATGCTTTTGAAGTGCTCTTTTAGCAGTGGCATTGCAACATCTCGATGCAAATTTTGAATTAAAGTATGTCTAGGGGCGCAGAGGGCGGCCCTAAGGAATTCATTCTGAACTACCTGCAGTTTATTTAAATGACTTTCTGCAGCAATCGCACAGCTAGGGCATGCGTAGTTCATTTGTGACCTAATAACTGCTTTATAAAGGGTATTAGGTGTATTAGGTAAATAGGAAGGTTCAAGGTGTGAAGTTTGTATAGGAGACCGACGTGCCAAACCTTGTCAAATGCTTGGCAATGTCGAGGATCACTTCGCCTGTGAATCGGCTCTCGTTGAAGTTGCGTCTTATGCGGTCTGTAATTCGCACAAGCTGATGTTGCACAAGTGATGTTGCACAAGCACAAGTTGTGCTGTGGCCCGCGCGAAAGCCAAAGCGCGAGGTGCGCTGGTCGCGCACTGGCTTTTATAGGCCTCCCAGAAGGGGAGGGGGGTCGCCGAAGCGTCAGCGGGGCGTAGCGGGGAAATATCGATTACAACGTTAAAAAATTGGTGTTGATTTCGTTTTCAGCGTTTCAAAAATTGCATAAGTACATTACTTATGGTAAAGTTTTTTTTTGTTAAATGAAATCTGTTCACTGGAGCGAGTCCTGTAAATAAGGTCATATACTTTTTTTTTAATGTGAGTAGTTTAGCTTCAAGGATATATAGGCGTAAGGGGATGAAAAGTGCTCCCAAACCAAAACTTTAATCGCGATGTTCATATGAATGAGCATGAAAAATGCCGTAGATTCCCATGAAATCATCGTAAGGCAACCTCAGGCGCCACGTTACGAAAACCGAAGTATAGAATGTAATAAAACACATTCTAGGGGGAAGAAAACAGAGACGGTACTTCAACATTATCACGTCAAAAATCAATTTTGAAATGTTTTTACATTCTCGTATACGGAGTATAGAGAAAGTTATGTTATGCTGCGCGAAAAAATGGTGGATTTTCGGCAGGAAAAAATTCATTGCCGGGCCCTGATAAAGAAAAACAGGATAAATCCAGTTGCTAAAATAAGAAAAAAATCCTCTAACACATGGAGTATCCCTCTCTCGTGAGTCCTTGATACCGAAAACTCATTGTCAAAACGTTCGTCCGTCCGTCTGGAGTATGTGAACAAACCCACGCCTAAACGTAGCATTTTTTCCAAAATGAAGAAACGCCTGTCGTTTTTGCGTGAGTCAAAAAGCTCTGCGATTTTGAGAAGCATTCATTCATTTTTGGGAAGACTTTATGAAGCCCTCGGGACATTTTCAAAATTATCTCAGAAATGGCTCAAATTTTTTTCTTTACATTTCTTGTGGGAATAGAGTTAAATACACTTGTGAAGATGGCATAGATCCGATTTTCAGGGTTGACTGAATTTTGCGGAAATTGTAAAAGTGAATTTTTTTCGGCAACTTACAACTACAAAATTGAAGACAGAGATTTTGTCTTCAGGATACGGTGGTTGTCTATAAATAGTTCTTTCATGAAGGTCATGTGGATTTTTTGGCAATTTGAGTAGTTTTCGTGCAATATGTTAAAATATAACAAAAACAAGATTTTCGCAAAAACGTCCCCAAATTTTTTCTTTAAATTTTTGGTAGGATCATTGCCAAACAAATCCTATACGATGACATAAACACCATACTGCTCTTTTGATTTTGATTTTAAAAAATTATAAAAAAATATTTTTATTAACTTGTCTCTCATGTTGGTAATATTTACATTTCAAGCGATTTTTTCACTTTATTGTATTAATGAGAACACGTGCTTTAAATAATGTCAGATAAAGTTTCTCGAAAACTCAACTGTTTTTTGTTAAAATTAGTTCAAAATTCCGCATTTTCAGAAACGCTTAAACGCCATTTTATCAAAATTGTCTCCAAATTTTGTCTTCTAACTTTTCAAACGGATAGTGGTAATGGCATTGTGTAATATGACGTAAAATTCATTTTGGTGTAGTCTTTTGTTTGTTTGTTGTTGTTTTTTTTAATTTTCTCAAATTAATATTTTAAATATCTCTCATGCCTTTAATATGCACATTTCAGTGGTTTGTATACATTATTGCACTACTGAGTGCTAGTGCTTGAAATGAAAGCTTTTAAACAGTTTTTCGAAACCTCAATAGTGAAAAGGCTTCAAATTTAGCATTTTACAGTAATGCTTAACGTTGTTTCTTAACATCCAAATTTTTCAATGATAATAGCTATTTCGGACAAGGCCGAATATATTTTTTATATTTTAAAAATAATATTTGGGATCTAATACTTGAAAACCGAAAAGTTGAGAAATTTTCAAAAATATGTCTTCTGAGCGGTGATAGATGGCAGCGGGCTACAAGTAAAAGCAAGGCTGTACAGTACCAGACCACACCCAGGAAATTAGAACACTTTACTACGAGAAAGTCTGTGCCATTCTGTAAGCACCTCTAGTGCTACTCATTATACATACGTGTGTGTGTGTATATATATATATATATATATATATATATATATATATATATATTGTGATCACAGGGTTATACGAACCAGCAACGCCACACGCCACTAGAAAAGACAGAGAACTGAGAAATAGGGTACGCGGCGGAGCAAATGGTCCGAGAAGGCGACATCTACCCGCAGGTTTACGCACTCCGATGTCAAAGTTAGCGGATAATATTTTCTCGAGAGGAGCGCGAAGGAGGAGAAAGAATTCCACCCCTCCAGAAATTTTTCCCCAGGCGGAGTTGCATAAATACCGTGACCTCCGGTAGAGCTCTCTTACGACTTCGACAGCGACGGCGACTCAACGAAGAATTCTTCAGCGGTAGTAATCCGGTTAGTGCGGGAGATTATAATTTCTTGCTTAAGTAAAAGCTGATTTAAACATGATAATAGTGATGGAATTCAGAAGCAAAGTGCATGTACAGTATTTGCACTACCATTACGCGAGTAGGCGAGCGTTGTGACTGCTCGAACTTGAAATAGTTTCATCATCAGAGTAAATTCGCGCAGAAGGACTCTGAACGAAATCCAGTATTTAATTTTGTACGCCGACCACGCGCTCAAGTGTGGTATGTCGGCCGAGGCTAAGTAGTCAATTCAAAGCGTTAGTTATTTAAAACTGGAAGCGCGAGCAGCTTGGTTTGCGGCAGCCGGCAGAGGACGACTCCAGCACTCCGAAGCGTAGGCGAGAAGGACTTGGACCAATCCGTGGTGTGTACGAGTCGGGGACGAGGAAGAAAGGTTTGGAATTTGGACGTGTGGCGGCGTCGGAGAATCGGCGAAGGAAGTGGTGACCGTGGGGCATCGAACCAGTCGAAGTGACGTGGCGAGGACTGCGAGCAGCCGAACACTCCAAGGTTAACTGACGGCGAGCGGGAAGGGAAATGTCGGGTAAAGGGCAACTTCTATGCGACAATTTGTTGGGAAACTGTGTAGCTTTAAACACCAGGCGTAGCCTCTAAAATAGGTGAAAGTTCCAAAATAGACTGGGGAAATATTTCCGAACGTATGAGCAGCAGTTTTGATTTCATTCGTTGTACGCACCAATAAATTTATTGAATACCATACCTTATACAACTTTTCTAAATAAATTATAATTGTTCATGTAATGTAAAAGTAATCTTATTGAAAAGTATTGTTTCCATTGTATGATGTCAGGGATACTCAGTTGCTATAAATTTGTAAAGGGTACGATTTAGTAACGTGTGTGTCACGTTTATTCTTGTGCTAGAGTTAACAGCATTGTAATAAATGCGCAGCTCAAGGCTGACCTCTGTGAAGTCTATAATAGAATAATTGTAGAGACTCATAAAGGGCCGTGCACAGAAAACTTTAGATTAACCACAGTTAAAATGAGGTACATAAAATAATTGAGAGAAGGAGGTCAAAGCCCAGAAAGTATTGTAAATAGTGCGTATTGAAGTAATCAGGCAGTCAAGGTGGCCTTCTGCCATTCTCTTATGGTTGTGTTATTTCTGTTCTTTTTGTTTCTGTTTTTTCTTTGCAGTGACCATCTACATCAAAGTACATACTTATTGTATATTTGTGCCACTGTGTAATTTGTTTTACTGGATATATGCTCATTTTACCAGAATTTTTTATATAATTCATTGTGTCAAGGGTTTGTAGACCTTTCTCATACCCGAAGATCCTGCTTCCTGAGATTCAAGCTCGCTACGAGCATTCATGGATTTCACGCTTCCTTCATATAGCTAGAAGGTAGTAAAATTAGGCGTGTTATAATAAATATATATATATATATATATATATATATTTATATAAATATATATATATATATATAAAAATACACTCTCACTCTCTCTGATACTATACTCTCACTCATCTCTCTATCTCTCTACTCTCTCTCTTTCCTCTCTCCTCTCTTTCTATACTTACTGTTGAATGTATTATATTCAGATTACATTCTACAATATTATAAGATCAAGTATTTATACGTAATGATATCCGATATATTAACAATGACAATACTAATGCAAGCATAGTGTTTAACTCTAGAAATATCAGAATCTTAACTGTCGTTCCATTGGATGTGTAGAGGTAAACTAAATAATGGTTAGCGTGATACCTTCTCATGATACTAGTAAACATGAACAATTTTCTTACTAACTACGTGAATGTTGCTAATGAACACTTTCTTCTGATTTAACTTTACACTTCATACTGTAATTGGGAGCTCCTTTGCATGCACTTAATCACAATCACCCGTTATTTCGATGCTTAATCTATTTACAGACAATGTGTACCCTTCCAAAACACCCTTTCTATTCTTCACATCAAATTAGATTATTTATCATTACATGGCAAATTCCCTCAGCTAATACCCCCTCTCACAATCGTCTACCCCCTTTTCCAAATCACTGGATTCTTTTACCGCCTAATAATGAGTTCCTTCTAGTAACAGTCTTACTGGTTTTGCTGCGTCTGGAATTCCTTCGAGCTCACCAACTCCGGATGCGCCGGCGCGATGTGTCGAGCCGGGGCCGTCTCGCCCGCCACGTGGCCACGGCGCTTGCCCCCGCCGCTTCTACCCGGCCGCCGATGCAAATCCCAGGCCGCAGTCGTGCTTTGCCGGGCACGGCGATGTCCACTCGCCGCCAGATCAGCAGCCGTCCCCGTTACCAATTCTTTAACTTCGTTTGTTAAGCCCGCCGATGCTGTATCGCTACGTTCGTTTCACTCCACTGCCTTTGTCGCACGTGTCTATACACTCCATCACTTTCCTCGCCTCACGCCGTTTAATCTTTGCCAGCACATCCCACTTAACTCCAAGCGCCCAATTGTTCTCGCTGTTTATCATTGTCTATGCTTCGATTTCTGCTCGATGTCATCAGTTCCTATCAACCTGTTTCATCCTTACTTCATCATTGGCTTTTCCGCACTACCGTCCGTTACCTCTTCCACACCGACTCCTCCTCGCAACTGCTTCCTCCCGACTGCCGTCGTTCCCACGATCCACTCCTCAACTGTCGAAGTCTCGTACTTCGCGCTCGCCTCGTCTCGCCCACCGCGGGACACCCTCCCGCTCGGCCGAGCCCGTCCGGACGGCCGTCTCCACCGCGCTGCCCAAACCATGCTGGCACCCGCGTCTATGTTCAGAAACGCGGTGCGTTTCAATATATATATATATATATATATATATATATATATATATATATATATATATATATATTGAAACATTCCCGTAACTGCTACAATTATTGGGCGATTCGTCGTAACCCGTTTCCAAATTTCTAATAACATGGGCGCCAGGAAAAGGTTACGATAATATTTTAACTCTTATTACTCTGATAAAAATCTGAATATTATCCCTCTAGCTGGGTCGATGGGTCACGTCAGAAATAATCGCTATTATCTATTAATAGCCGATTACCCGATCTGCCATCTATACAGAATGGCAGATGTATAAGAAAACAGAGATTTATTAGCTACTTATTAGCTTGAATTGGCCAATGAAAATCATTTTATCTTTCTTTTCAAGAAGAAACTTAATGTTTATTTCTATCAATGTAGCAAATTAAAATGTGAAAAATGTACGGTAGGGAACTTTCTTAGAGCATATCCTGGATTTCGAACCTTATACACGGTGATTCTGGGCTTCGCGTGTTCTTGATTGGTGGTTCCTCGAAGAAACACCTTCCCTTCCTTTTTGAAGCTCCGAAGTCCCGAAGTCCAATTACCACGAATCTGCTGCTCTTCTTTGAAAACGAACACCGCCGATTCACCGCTTCGCACCACTTAAATATTTGTTCCAGCTCCACTATTGTAATATCCTACCCTCCCTCGCTCTGGTACCACGACGCCTCACGTCGCGGCGCCAATGTAATTATTATTCCTCTCTGGTACCTCGACACCTCACGTCGCTGGTGCCAATGTAATATTATATATAATCCCGCTTTTAATTACTCTCTTATAAAATCTCACGCCCACTATCTTGCCCTGCCCTAGCCCTAAATTATAATTGGGTGCCACATTATCAATTGCCCGTACCTCTGCTAGCTCGTACTATTATCTGTTCCTTACCGTGTCGTAGTTCGCGCGCTCACTCCATACAGGTTAGTAAAGTCCGCTTTGTTCGTGCCTGGAGTCAACATTCATACCATTACAGAATAAAGACATGGAATCACGGCAATTGCATGAGCCATTGGGATGTCATGCATTTTAATTTTGGACTTTTCTTAGCTGATATCCCTTTCATGAACACCATCCCTGCCCCTCAACTTACAAAACCTGCTAACCACAAATATATATAAACACCCAGGAAAGGCATATAAACATACACACTGAAAAATACAATACAAAGAAAACAAATCTCATCCATCCATCAGAATGCGCATTCTGTCGACCTTATTTATTATCCTTGGCCTAATAGCATAGCGGTCTTCGACAGAACTGCACTGAATAGACGTAAACAAACCAAAAAATACGATTTTGCGCAATTCATTGCCACTTCCTTTTCTGCAGCGATGTCACCTTCCATCAGCGCCCGTCGCTGGTAGTTGTCGTGCATTATTCACGCAGTTCCCCGTTCAGCTGCCACCAGATCCTCGATATGGTTCACCCTCCGTTTAAGACATGCCAATGCATCCACGACTATTGTTTTTCTTTGTCTTAATCGCGTCTTCCCTGAACGTTATTTCTATATCTCGCGATATACCTATATATCTTTCGCGACGCTTCTATTTCCTGACACCTAATTTGCGTATTTTCTATTCAGATTTTTTTTCTCGTGAATTTCTAACTGAATTTTAATAAATTTTCGATATACTAAACAATTGTTTCTATACAGCAAAATAGCCTAATAACGTTTTGACACTTCACTTGAAATTTCTCAAAAACTCAAGCACAACATAAAAACGTGTGTGATCATCCTCAGATCCGAACTCATTCTGTCCTGTAACCCAGTTCACATTGTTGGTCCCTACAATCAAGTATTCATCTTTTTTTCCAAACATATGCCCATCCACCATAATAAATGTTCAAAAACTCTTACATTTTTGCTGTTTTCCGGGCATTTTGCGTCATACATAAATTCCCCCGCACCGTAACTAATTTTTGCCCTGCTCTAAATATTTTCCTATAATTCTCGTAAGTTTGGCCAAAAATCCACCCAGGCATTCACTGGATATTCAACAAAATTCTTCTTGTTATATGTTTCAGGAGTACAACAATGAGTTCCATCTTCCATCTTCGTCATGTTATGCATGCAATTGCCACCATTTATAATATTTACGGAACCCGTGGCTAGAATAACGTGGTTTTTGCTTTAAAATGTTTCTAAATTTAAGTTCTGTTCATCGTTCATCACACCTATTTCCGCCCCTTATGCTTTCTTGTATCACGCTTTTAATTATGGTTACGCGGCGCTGTTGTCTATTGTTTCTTTCATTTCTTTTAATTCCTCCTTGCTCACATAAAAGTTCCATGCCTTCTTGCGGGCTCGTCCCCACAGATCATTACACTATATTAGGTCTGATGCCCGTTCTCACCGTATAAATATCCAGTGCTTTTATTATTACACCGCAAAACAAATCTCTCAGTTCTATCTTCCGTTTATAGCAGAAAATAGGCAAAGTCCAAATATCGTTGTAAACCGCATACATTTATAAGTTCAAGAATGATTAGAGTTCACTCGCGAAAAAACTCCAAGTCTTATTTTTATGCACAGCAAAATATTCGGAACTCGACACGTTCCCCAAATCTTAGAAGTATCACAAGTTCACTTCTGGTTTTGCCACGAAAATATTCAGAGTCCGAATATGTCCCTCACGTCCGATTCTTGCTTCACCGCACGAAAATATTTCAAAGTCCCAACACTTATTGTAGACCCCTGAAATTTTTACAAGTCTAACATGCACAATCTATTCTGAGCAGACTGCTCACCTTCACGACATGCGACCAGATGAATTTTTATCCTCCCTTTTCAAAGCCACAATGCCTCGCCTTTCTTTTATTTTGAGAAAATGCCCAAACTTACGTTTTAATAATCAGTCGACGCTTCTTCAACCAATCCACAAATCTCTTATATTTCCCCCTACTCACGCTGCCACCTCCCACTGTCAGATGAATGTTTTGTTTATCCACAAACAACGTCGTTACTAAGGCGCCATATTGCCTATTATTTACTTCTTAATTCGCCCATTTGCAACAAATATTGTGTAAAATAAACATGTCCCCATATTGAATTGTATATATATATATATATATATATATATATATATATATATATATTTATTTATTATAACACATACCTACTACCTTCCAACCGGTGGCGATGGGCGTGAGAACTATGGATGTCGTGAGCAGGCTTTGGATTCTCAGGGGTAGGATCTTTCGGGTATGAAAGGTCTGAACCCGTGACACAATAGATTATATAAAATTCTGGTAAAATGAGCATATATTCAGTGAAACCACAAATTGCACAGTGGCACAAATGTATGCAATAAGTATGTACTTTACGTAGATGGTCACTGCAAAGAAAACAGAAACAAAAAGAACAAAATACTTACAACCATAAGAGAATGTATAGGCGTCACCTTGACTGCCTGATTACTTCAATACGCACTATTTACAATACTTTTGCTTGACCTCCTTCTCAATTATTTCGTGTACCTCATTTAACTGTGGTTAATCTAAAGTTTTCTCCGTGCACGGCCTTTAAGTGATTCTCTACAATTGTTCTGTTATAGACTTCACAGAGGTCAGCCTTGAGCTGCGCATTTTATTACAACGCTGTGCTCTAGCACAGAATAAACGTATTTACGTTGCTAAATCGTACCCTTTACAAATTATAACTGATTATTCCTGACTTCATACAATGGAAACAATACTTTCAATAAGATTACTTTTACATTACATGAACAATTATAATTTACTTTAGAAAAATTGTACCAAGGTATGGCATTCCAGCTTAGTTTACTGGTGCGTACAGCGAATGAAATCAACACCGCTCATACGTTCGAAATATTTCCCCAGTAACTATTTGGAACTTTCACCTATTTTAGGACGCTACGCCTGGTGTTTAAAGCTACACAGTTTCCCAACAAATTGCCGCATAGAAGTTGCCAGTTCTTTACCTCGACATTTCCTTCCCGCTCGCCGTCAGTTAACCTTGGGGTGTTCGGTCGCTCGCAGTCCTCGCCTCGTCACTTGACTGGTTCGATGTCCCGCGGTTACACCACTTCTTTCGCTCGATCTCAGGATGCCGCCACACGTCCATTTAAGCCTTTCTCGTCCTCAGGCTCGTACCGTCCACGGATTGGTCAGTCGCCGTCCTTCTCCCCTCGCGGTCTTCCTGGAGTCGTCTTCCCGCCTGCCGCGTACCCGTTGTTCGCGCTTCCAGCTTTAAATAACCAACGTACTTGAATTGACTACTTCTAGCACTCGGCCGACATACCACACTTTGAGCGTGCGTGGTCGTGGCGTACAAAATTAAATACTGGATCAGAGTCCTTCTGCGAATTTACTTCGATTATGAAACTATTTCAGGTTCAAGCGATCACGTCGCTTGCTTTCTCGCGCGATGTTAGTGCTAATAATGTACATGCACTTTGCTTCTGAATTCCATCACTTCGCGTTTCTTAAATCAGCTTTACTTAAGCAAGTAAAATTATACTCCTGCACTAACCAATTACTATCGCTGAAGAATTTAGTTGAGTCGCCGTCGCTGTCGAAGTTGTAAGAGAGCTCTTCGAAGTGCGTCGCGGTATTTAGCGTCTCCGCCTGGGAAATTTCTGGAGGGTGAATTTTCTCCTCCTTCGCGCCCTCTCAAGAAAAATATTATCCACTAACTTTGGACATCGGAGTGTGAAAACCTGCGGGTAGATGTCGCTTTCTCGGACCATCGCTCCGCCGCGTACCCTATTTTTCTGTTTTCTGGTCTTTTCTAGTGGCTTATGGTGGCGTTACAGTTCGTATAATCCCGTGACGTCACATTATATATATATATATATATATATATATATATATATATATATATATATATATTGAAACGCACCGCGTTTCCACCCAAAAAACGGCGAGACATCAAGCACGAACACGGCAGAACGGTTGCAGAGGGCACTCGCTAGCCAAGAAAACGTTACGGGCCGGCGAGGTGTCGTCGGTTGGCCGACCGTGGAACAAGGCCGCGAGGAGGCAGTGTCTGGCTGGCCGCCGGCGAGAAGGACGTATCTGGGGCTGCCCGCGATCGAAAAGCAAACTAGTATCGCGAACGAACGAGTGCAGAAAGGTTAATTGACGGACAATTTGTGTTGATAACAATCAATGAGTCGATCGGACATATTCCCAAAGTGATAGCTGCTATTTGGAATAACACAGATCAAAAGACGTCGAGTGGATCGGAGGTGGAAAGGAGACGTACTTCGGAAGCGCAGCGCCTCACTCGGCTGGTCCCAAGCGAAGCGACCCGGCAAGCAGCGAAGGAGCGCGAGGCAACCGAGGTCCCGAAGCCGCCGACGCTCGTAGTGGGAAGAGGTAAACGGTAAATATTTCTTCGATCGATATCAGATCGAGAGACTAACAGTGATTCTGGGTTATATGAAAGAAAAGGGTAGAGACCACCATAGATGTTGTATCATTAGTGATTTGTATAGAATTAATAAATAGTTCAGTTTGTTTGTTCACGGAACAGTGTGTTTGATTAATAACCCCGAGCCCATTCACGAGAAAGAACACCTGTCCTTACAAATAAATTTACTGAGAACAAGCCGGCCTATCCGGTACGTCACAGTTGCGCCCGAACAGTAAATACTGTAAATTTTTTATGTAAAGGAAATGTTGAGGAAATATAAAGCAATTATAGAAATATTGACAGGCAATGGTAATTGTGAATGTAAATGTTATTTGTCATAATAAATTGTGGTCAGTCAATCCAGAAAACAGTATGCAGAAAAATTTTTTTAAAGGAATCCAGAACCATTACATTATGCAGAGTACCATTAGTATGTGTAAAGAGAAAACAGTGTGTATAAATATTGTGTTTGTTAGAATAATTATTTGTGTACATGATAACATACCATAGTTAAGTGAATTGTTTCTCAATATTGGATAAAGCAAGGAAATTAGTAGAATTTGTAGGAAAGTGTAATGAATACAAGAGAAATTAATGTCATTTTGGTGTACATTGTATATGCTAATTATTTTGAGCATATGGGCATGAATCTTACAAGATAATTGTCAGAATCATCTAAAGGAGTATAGCCCAGGTGTGGAGGCATTGTTTATTAGCAGTGAATGGAAAGTAATTAATAGTGAAGGGAATTAATATTGATTTGTTGGGATGTTGGGGGTAATGTTTGAAAACTGCATACAGTATATTTTTGTGTCATTATTGAGGGAAGCTGTAGGAGTGTGTGAAATGAGACTGTGGATTATTGTTGCGAATTTGAATTGAAGTTGTGTATGCCAATGTTTTCAGGAATTTTCCAGAAGTGTTATTTGTATTATTTTGATATGTGATGTGTTTTATGAAGGGTATTTTGTGTAGTGAATTTATGTGCATAGGTGATGTTAAAATTTATTTGCAGAGAGTGGATATTTGTATGTCATATGTGGTAACTGTATAGTGAAAATTGGGTTGGTCATATAGTAGACTATACAATTGTGGTTTTCATGCAAAATTTAAAACGAATAGTGTATTCAGCTAATGCCTAGAATCACTGATAGGTCATTGTTTCAATACAATTACTTGGGAATTAGATTAATTAAATTGGGGAACAGTTGCAGTAGTATTGCGAGCGTAGACGAGCTGAGGACGGCATTGCAAGCACGGAAGCAGTGTAAAAGCGATTGAGAAAAATGAGTGAACGATACGAAGCAGTTGAAGACGAGAGATTAGATTGCGGCAGCAAATGGAGCTCAAAGGCGATGTTGGAACGGAATGAGAAGATAGAGCGTGTGGAAGACTCGGATGAAGGAAGCGGCGGAAGTACGTGCCTGGATAGTAGGGACGCTGGAGTTGGAAGTAAATTAGATGACACGTCGGGCGATTATTTTGATGAAGAAGTAAAAGTCACATCAACGCCGATGAACCAGGTAGCAGGGAACCCAAGTCAGGAGTACCAAGCAAAGACATCAGATTTGATGTTAATAATGAAAATGATCAACGACCGACTTGAGAAATCGGCAGAAGAACAAAAGAAGGTAATCGAGGAACAAAAAAAAAGATCGGAAAAACAAATCAAGATGATGGAAGAACAGAAGGAGGCGATTAAACGAATTGAAAAATCGGCAGAAGAACAGAACGGAAAGTTAATGGAGAAATTAAAAACAAATAGGACCTCTTAACAAGCAAATCGAGGAACCCAGCAGAAAATGAAGAAGATAGCGGAACAGGTCGAGATTCAAAACCAATCTATCGCCAGTAAGTTTGTAGAGCAGGATCAGAAGATAGAATCCCAGATTGACAAATTGGGCGGGGAGTTGAAAACCGACCTACATCAACAACGAGGAGAAGATTACCGCACAAAGCAAGGAGGTGCGCAAAGGAAGAAGACACCAAAATGATGCAGCAATTAATTAAAGAAGAAATAAGGAGATATACGAATGTGCGAAGAAAGAGTATCATCCCTGCAATCCGATGTGGAGCTAATCAAAGAATGCCGGACGACGCCGATCAGTGCGGGCGGAATACCCACTTTACGCCTCCGAAATCATTGAAGTTCTCCGGAGATGGTCGAGAAACCGCATGCGCATTCATGCGGGCAGCGGAACGACACCTAGCCGTGATCACACGTCGGAAAGATGCAAGGTCAGTTTTGTATTTGATGTTGGAGGAATGCCCGGACGTGGGCCGACACTTTTGATGTATTTCCGGGGACGCTGAAGGAATTTCAAGACCGATTCTATGAGCGGTATTGGAACGATGAATTCAAATGAATGTGAAGTTAAATCTAATGAATGGTTATTATACTCAGTCGATGGAACTCTGCGGGAATATGCGACGCAACGTGTTGGAGATTGAGGACACTACGTCCCCAATGAGTGATCAAGAAATTATGTGTTTATTGACACGTCAGTTTCCCGTGTCGATCCAAAATAATTTGCGAAGTTCGAACCATACCAATTTAGAGAGCTTTATGAACGCATTAGGAGGATATGATCTAACATTTGCCAATACCCCGAAGAATAGAGGAAGGAAACGTGAACGCGGTAAGAACGGAACCAGTCAATAGACAAGGGAATGGTGGTGGGCAGGCAACCAGTGGACGCGACACGAGACAGGAAGCCGGTGGCAATCGGAACCGAGTAACCAAAGACCGAGTGGTGGACAAGACCCAAACCGTCGAGAAGAGAGAGAGAACGAACCGAGGTGCGCCCAATCAATCAACACGGCCTGGTCAAGTGGAGGACAGGGAACATCTTTAAACAGATAGAGTCCGTGATGACAGGCGACCCCATGACGGACACAAGGGAAGAAGAGCTGAAGTGGTCCCTATCAATACGATTCAGTCGTGTCCTATGAATCACAACCGTGGCAGAGAAAAAAGTTCGGAAGTTCGCATGAGAAAATGTCCCACGATCAAAGTAGAATGCGAAGGGTGGTAACGGAAGCACTGGTTGATCTGGATGTACTACAACAGTTATATCAGAGAATTTTATAATGAGTTGATTGCGAAAAGGAAAGCAAGTAATGTGCTTGCCCATGAATAGGGCGTACGTGATAGGAGCCACTCAGAAGAAGTCAAGCCCTATCACGAAACAAATAATGTTTAATGCTGAAATTGGCGATCAGAAGTACGAAGTGGTAGCTCTTGTAGTAAAGAAGTTGTATCCGATGATTATAGGGACAGATTTTTATCCGAACGACCGCGATTATTGATCTTGACCACGGGTGGTAGAACTAGGAAAGCCAGAGAATCGAGATGGACATGGGAATGGGAGAGGAATTAGAAATATGTACGGGCGTGTTATCGGAGGAGGATAGAAGAAAGATTGAAACAACAGGTTGACCAGATAGAAGTACTGGAAGCCAGTACAGGAAGGCAAAGTCAAAGAGAAAACATATGAATTTCACGAGAGCAGACAATGTTGTTGCGTGTCCCCAAAGTTTCTAACCTAAACTAAGGTTATACGCAAAATTTTTCCATTATATGAGGGCCGTACATCATTGAACAGGTAACAAACCCAAACGTGGCTAAACTAGTCAACGACAACAGAGAAGTGGTGGGACATTATAATTTTTACAATTTAAGACCTTGGCCAACAAGAGAAGGCAATGGACAAGAACAGACCATTAAGTCATTGAATTTTTCCGGATAAAATCCACAAAAAGGGGAGGGGTAATGAAACGCACCGCGTTTCACCCAAAGAAACGGCGAGACATCAAGCACGAACACGGCAGAACGGTTGCAGAGGCACTCGCTAGCCAAGAAAACGGTTACAGGCCGGCGAGGTGTCGTCGGTTGGCCGACCGTGGGAACAAGGCCGCGAGGAGGCAGTGTCTGGCTGGCCGCCGGCGAGGAAGGACGTATCTGGGGCTGCCCCGCGATCGAAAAGCAAACTAGTATCGCGAACGAACGAGTGCAGAAAGGTTAATTGACGGACAATTTGTGTGTGATAACAATCAATAGTCGATCGGACATATTCCCAAAGTGATAGCTGCTATTTGGAATAACACAGATCAAAAGACGTCGAGTGGATCGGAGAATTGGAAAGGAGAACGTACTTCGGAAGCGCAGCGCCTCACCTCGGCTGGTCCCAAGCGAAGCGACCCCGGCAAGCAGCGAAGGAGCGCGAGGCAACCCGAGGGTCCCCGAAGCCGCCGACGCTCGTAGTGGGAAGAGGTAAACGGTAAATATTTCTTCGATCGATATCAGATCGAGAGACTAACAGTGATTCTGGGTTATATGAAAGAAAAGGGTAGAGACCACCATAGATGTTGTATCATTAGTGATTTGTATAGAATTAATAAATAGTTCAGTTTGTTTTGTTCACGGAACAGTGGTGTTTGATTAATAACCCCGAGCCCATTCACGAGAAAGAACACCTGTCCCTTACAAATAAATTTACTGAGAACAAGCCGGCCTATCCGGTACGTCACAATATATATACATACACACACATTTCTTTGTTTTTTATCCCGACACCAAGTTGAGTTTTGAATTTTCTAAAGTTGCTAATTCTCTTAAGATGTGTAGGTAGTGAGTTCCAGTTTCGAATTACTGTGACAGTGTAAGATTTACTGTATGATGCAGTGTTGTGTCGAGGTATGCACAGTAATAATGCCGAACGCGATCGCTCTAGTGTTAGCATTTTGAAGTTCTTAGACATGTGTGTTTGAAGGCCGCTGTACAAGATTTTATGGAGAAGCAAGAGGCTATGCAATATTCTTCTTTCTTCAATGGAGATAATTCTTGTCTGTCTGTAGTACGCAGATACGTGATCGTACTTACGAAGATCGATTATGAAACGAATGCATGCGTTTTGTGCTGTTTGCAACTTCCGTTGTTGCTTGGTTTTTAAGTCAGTGAGCAAGAAATCACTGTAATCGAAATGGGGCATAATTAGTGATGTAATCAGGTTTATTTATTTTATTTAGTTATTTTACGTTAAAAAACAGTTAAAACTGCGTATGACGTGCTATGGGGAAAAGTGAATTGTGTGCACATTTTCAAAATTCTGTGATCCCTACACTAAGTCATACACTACTTAAATTTTGAAAAAAAAACTCTCCCATGTAATAAAATCTATTTTCAAGGATAAATAAGCAATACATTTTGGCTCTTATCATGTTTTGCTTCGGAATAATACTTCCTGCCGCGACAACATGGAAACGATAATTTGAATAATTGTATTTCCCACTGAATTCTAGAATACGTGCACAGAAAATTAAGTTACATTTATGTCCAGAAGCAAAACAAGGCGCCATCTCAGCACTTGCTCAATGGATCAGAGAAACTGGACGAAAAACCTGATCGAGATGGGGGTCATTGCCCGGAAGCGTAACAATAGTTGTTACAGGTTGTTTATACTCATTTATACAGTCCAAATAGTAAATAATGCATTATGTATCATTGTTAAAATTAATGATACTTTTCTTGTGATGCTCAGTATAGTCTCTAATTGTATAGAAACAGTTATGCAGCAGAAACGATTTCTCTTGGAATTTAAACTTTTCTATTGAATTTAATCGTTTAATGTCATCTGGCAAAGTGTTGTAAAATAATGTACATGTATTGTATGTGAATTTTTTGTAATGAGCTGTTGATACTGTCACATGATGAATATGATTTCTACGTCGAGTGTTATAGTAATAGACTTCGGCATTTTCTGAAAATATATTCCCGCCCTTAAGCAAGTCATTTTTGACAAAAACATTGATTTGTAAATAAAAAGACACGGTAATGGTAAAATTCCTAGATTAGTGAAGAGGGGCTTATATGAATCACGTGGGTGGGATAGACCCCAGAATATTATGCCATATCTCAGGCGGGAATGAACATTCGCGAAGTATACACAACGAGCAGTATGAAGGCTGACTGAATTTGCATGAATTCTGAACGTGTAGCATAATGAACTTAATTTTGTGTTCAATTCATTTAAATGGACGTTCCATTTAAGGTTTGACTGAATTGAGAGACCTAAAAATGATGTTGCCTTAACATCAGTCATTGGTACACTGTTCATTTTCAATGGAGGTTCATACGTGTGTTGGAAGTAGTTCTCGTACGCGTTTTAGGGAGTGGAGGGCTTTGAAGACTTTTTGACAAATCTTACTTACATGCGTAGCCCAGCTGAGAGCGCTCTCTATATGAATCCTAGGTTGTTTACGTCGTTACACCAGGGCAGAGGGGAGCCATTTATACTAATGGATGTAAGGGTTTTCTCTAATTTGTTGATGGCGTTGCGGGAGCCTATCAGTGAACTTTGAGACTTATTTGGGTTTAATAAAAGTCCTAGGGCTGCGGTCCATTTATTGAGAGCATTTAGGTCCTCGTTTATTTTCTGAACTAAAGAGTTAAGCTCCGACGGATGTCCGCTGACATTGTTGAAGGTCATCTGCGAACATTTTATAGCGACAGTATTTAAGACATTGTCCTACGTCGTTTACATAAATAAAGAATGCTAAGGGTCCTAGAACTGTTCCTGTGCAATACCCGGGCAGGGTTTTAATGGCACTGGATCAGTTTTCACCTGATACTACGACTTGTTGACGACCTGAAAGATGTTGTGAGAACCACCGTATCGTGGGTTTAGCGAAGCCCAATGCTTTCATTTTCGCTAGCAGGATATCATGATTGACCGAGTCAAATGCTTTACTGAAATCTAAGAAAATCACTGTTAATTTACCGTTGTCAATGGCGATTTTGGCTTCTTCAATTAAGCTTAAAAGCACAGTTCCTGTACTTCTGCCTGATCGGAAACTATGTTGATGTTCATTTAAGAGATTTTTGCTGTCTAAATAGTTCGTAATTTGATGTCGTAGAAATTTTTCTAATACTTTAGAAATTGTAGGTAGAATACTAATAGGTCTGTACTCAGGAGGATTTGTTGATTTAGGAAGAGGATGGACAAGTGCAGTTTTCCAAGAGGTCGGATAAGTTCCACTTATTAGAGAAAAACATTTTATATCTGTTACAATGGGATATATTATTTCGGCACAAAGTTTCAGTAATTTGGCATTAATATTGTCTACTCCAGAGGTGCTTGATTTTAGACTCTTAATAGTTTTAAGGACGTCAATATGACTTGTACACGCGAAGAAAAATTCTTCTGGATTATTTCTAGAATGGAACTGTAAGTTTGATAGTCATGTTTTTTAATGAACTTTCGAAATGGGGAGCCATATTAGCGAAACGATGGTTTAGGGAGTCTACAGGTATATCAATTTGAAGCGGTGCTCGTGATCTGCCTATGCGTTGAGATTTCCATACTTGTTTCGAGTCGCCATTTGTACCTAAAACTTTGTGTTAATATTTACATTTCGCGTTTCTCAATTTTTGTGTAACAACATTTTTTTTTTTTATATTTAATTTTTCGTTTTCGCATTTGAATTTCGAAAATTTTAAGGCAGCGTTCTTGTTTCTTTAAAGCAACGTATTTCATCTGTTATTGCTGGTGCCGACGGACGTGTTGTACGAGCTTTCCTTACGGGTATGTCAATTAATCAGTTCCGTCAATTGATGAGTAAAAGTATTTACTTTTCTATCTAACGAACGGTTTTGAGAGACAAGATGCCAGGGCACAGACATACCGTCAGAGAGAAATAATTCAAGATTGAATCTTGTGAAGTCGCGGTATTTGAAAACTGTTGGCGTATATGTAGTGCATTTCATATTGTAACGAATATTGCGTTATCTACCGGCGCCAGCCCAAGCTGCCTGTGATTGCGGGTTACGTCATTTGCCGGCCTACCACGAGCTCCTGTGAGCGCGGGTTGCATCACCTGCCGGCGGATTATTCCAAAATGCGCTGCGTCCGAAAGTTCTGGAAGGTACTCGCCGAGCATAAATACGCGGCGACCGGCGACCGCGAGTCAGTCTAAAGTCCGCAGTGGAAGCTGAACTGTGAAGTGTGTGCATCGCGGTGAATAGCAGTGCTGTGAGTGTGCTCAGTGACGTGAACCGTGGTCAGTGCATCGTACTGTGGTTGGTGACGTGAACTGTGACCAGTGCATCGAACTGAGATCAGTGCAGTGAACTGTGGCCAGTGCTTAGGACTGCGCGAGTGTAAGAAAAGAGTAGTGTAAATAAATAATCAAGAGAACTGTAGTGTAAATAAAGCAAGAGAAGTGTGGTGTAAATAAATAAAGATAAGTGTAGTGTAAATAAATAATCCAAGTGTTTTCAGTGATTGTGTTAGAAACAATATAAACGTTTTTGTTAAAATAATACGAGACTTTTAATTCACCACCTAGATACGTAACAATATTGTATGAAACGTATATGAGATCGTGTTTAGATATTCCAGGAACTGGTGATTGGCCATGGAATTTCACGTTGTCAACATTCGATACAACGATATGATCTACCCAAGTACCTGAACTGATTGTATGGTGAGTTGCATTTAGTGGTAATTTAGAAAGATTCATTTCGCCAAAAATACGTTTGAATTTGTCGGCATGCGACGTAGATTTCAGAAGATTACAATTGAAATCGCCCATCAGTATTATGTTATCGTAATTATTTGCGCAAAGCGCAATTTCTTTGTCGATAGCTTCGATATTCCCTGTTTTCGGAGGACAGTACACTACGCCTAGGGCGCATTTTTTGTTAAATATTGAAATTTCAAAAGAGATATTCGTTATTCTGATTAACGTTATTTGCTGATGAAGTTGTGTATTTATAAGTGAGATAATCGCGAAGGTAAATACCGACACCACCTCCCTGAGACCTCCCTGATATGTGGGTTCCGGTCACTTCTAAAAAAAAACGGTATCCACGAATTGTGACAAGTGTTGTAGCTAGTGACATCTTTAGCCACGTTTCGCTAATAAGGAGAGCATGAAAACGGTGGGTTGAAATTAGTTCTCGCACTTCAAGATGACTATAGAGCGATTGAGCATTTACGTGACCTACAAATAAAGTTCGCGATGAAGATTTTGATATGGAGGCGTAAGTATTATGAGTAAGTGTTGTTGGTTGATTGCTTTGTCCATGTAATGAGGAAAGGTGTAGGGGTGGATTCATACTGGTGGCCATGCTTTCAGAAAGGTTGTAGAGAAAAGATGAAAGAAGAAAAGATGCTTAGAGGGGAGGGGAGGAAAGAGAGGATCCTTTGGGAAAATTTCCCAAATTAAGGAATGTTAAGCTGTGATGACGACAATAGAAATAAGAGCGAGGGTAGGGGTGGGGAACGCTCTTTCTTAGGCGGAAATGGCCTGCAAGTTGGCAATATTATATTATTTGTTATGAAATAAAACTGCAACTACAGTTTGAATATGGTCAAGAAACTTATTCAAATGCAATTCAACGAAAAATGGTCTGAATGTAGAGATTTCCAAACAAGATTATGGTAATAGCAACGACAGTAATTCAGCATGACGTTTTGAGAAATCGAGATATTCCTTAGAAATAACCGGGATAGATGAGGGTATAATTAAGAGATTTAGAAACAATTTATTGGCAATATCCAGTGGATACGCCATTAGGTTTTTTGTAGTACTCACTGGATACTGCCAAGAAACGTTTCCAAATATTCATGGTAATACATGCATAGAATCTATTCACAAAGATATAAAACGGAATGGAAAAGGATTCTCGCGAACATGTTTAAGACTGCACCCAATCCAAGAGATGTTTAATCGCCTGTTCCTTCATTTCCAGCTTGTTCCGTTCTGTTCCTTTCATTTCCAGCTTGAGGGATGTTCCCAAAAGATAATTAAAATTCTTGAACAAATATGCTTTGTCTCATTTGCCTGAGCCAAATATCACCGTTGGGAGAAATGTACCGTAGTGAAAAATGTGATTTTCCTTTCCGGTTCTTCGGACACTGTATATGAATTTTCTCTGACAGAGGGCATGAGATGCATGCTTCATTATGCCAAATGTGATCAGTTAATGTGTAAGTAATCCCTACGGTTTCTAAAATCAATTTTGTGAATTGATACAATTTAACCAAGTTTATATAGAGAAATATATATTTATATTTCTCAGATTTAAGAAGTGCGTTATTCTGGTATTGTTACCGGCTCCCTTACATTATAAAGATAATCTAAAATAAATGTGGTCGTCGTAGAAAACATACTCTCATAGAGCTCTCAGAGGTTTGGGCCAGGAAATCGCCGAAATTCACCACTGTGCGCCGGTCCGTCTGTCTCCCCGCCGGTCCCGTCGAGATGGGTCGTCTACGTCCTGACAGGGGATGCAGGAGGGCTCTCAAGTATTCCTTCTTTCAGAAGTCATTTTTTCTCCCCATTGTTCATTCTCATTCTTTTATAACATCCTGTTTTCTTTTTTCACCCTCTTCTATTTCACTGGCTCTCTCTGTATGCTGAACGCCCACCCATGTGTTTGCCGTGCATGGCGACCCGTGTCGAAGGAAATGTTTGACCTGGCGGTTGAGGGGTCTGTTTGTTTCAATGCTCAGCTTGTAGCTACGTTCCTCTTTGCACTAGGATACGCTGTTTACGTATTTTGGGGAACATTCCTTGTAGACGTCAATACGTTTGCTTTGGCCTCGGGACTCTTCTAGACGGGCAGTCGGGAGCTAACCACTCCTGATCAACCGGCTTGGACTAGGTCTTGTACTGAACTCCAGGGTGAGTGGGGGGATTCACGGTTATGCAGTGCCGTGTTATTTCTCCACTACATCCCCGTGGCAACCCTGACACTCCGATGGAGTGTCTCCTTGTTAGGCTCCGTGGTGGGTGGGGACGACGGGGACCATTCTGATATCCATCCCATGGATAGTAAACCCTCTCCCTTGCCCTCTTCCGCAAGGAAGAGATGTCCGGAACGAACTATTGATTTGAATAGTTTCTTTTCGAAAGAAAGGCCAAAGAAGTCTAGATTCCTCCTCATGGAATGCGCTGAGGAAGGAAAATCTTTTAAAATGGTAAGTGCTGTCCGTTTGGCGCGCGCAATTCAGGAAACGTATGGAAAGTTACACGCCGTGCTGCAACAAAGGAATGGTACTATTCTCTTTGAAGCACGTTCGGACGACAAATAGACAAGATCATGAAAACCAAGCAGATTGCCGGCCTCCACGTGAAAGCAACCACTCACCCAACACGTAACCTGTGTCAACCATGAAGACGTCTCTGCGGAGAGTGAGGAAGATTTAATAGCCTTTTTTAAGAGCCAGGGTGTGACGGAAGTGTATAGGATCAAGAGGAGGGAGCATGGGCGAGAAATCCCCATTTCCACTCTTATGACGTTTAATCTTCCAACTCCCCCTCAAATGATCTCGTGCGCACTCTATAATCTTCACATATGGCAATATGTCCCGAACCGTTTGCGGTGTTTTAAGTGACGGAGGTTCGTCCATACACAGCAGCGGTGCATGGCAGATAACCCGGTGTGCGGGAGAACGATGCACGAATCTGAACCCTGCCAACTACACCACATTGTATAAATTGTGAAGGTGACCACCCGGCCAATTACAAGCAATGCCCTACTTTCTTGAGGAACGCGCCATACAGAAGATTCTGAGCAGATGACAAAGTGTCCTTTCCTGAGGCCTTACGTCGGTACCAGGCGAGGAACCCTGTGTATCTCTTTCGCTCCTTCTCCGATGCCGTGAAAGTAAAGACACCGAGGGTAGCAACAGGCTGCCAAACGGAACGAGCTACTCCCCAAGTGGTAAGTTTCGCATGCCAGGTGTCTCCAGTGGACCTCCCAGTGGATGCCTCTCCCCTCCAAGGTGGGAGAGTGATCATCCTGACGAAATATAAGATGGACAGAAAAACTCATCCGTTGCAATCGATTAAATAGATACCCAACCCTCCTTCAACAGAAAATGATGTTAGACGCAAATCTGCCTCAGACACGGCCACGAAAGGCTCATCAAAGCCACGTGTCACTCCTTCCGAAACCCACACTGAGCGAGCATCCAGCCCCCCTGGCAGTGCCCAGCAGGTCTCGGCTTCGGAGAATGCTCCCGTTGGGGAGGAGTCTCGCGCATCCGGATCCCAACGTCGGAGGAAAAAAGAAAATTGAATACACCATGGCTGTCATATGGAACATGAATGGTTTCTCCTCGCTCAGTTTTGGATTACGGTAGTGAAGTGTATGTCTCGGCAGTTCCCTCCACTCTGCGACCCATCAATAGTATACACTACGCTGGTATCCGTCTATGAACAGGTGCGTACCGCACCAGCCGAATTGAGTGTCTTCTAGCCGAGGCTGGTGAGTCTTCCTTAAAAGAAGACGGGATATTTTATTAGCATCCTACATTGCTAAAGTATCAGGACTCTAATCATCCTTGTCGCCAAATAATTATCTATCCTGAATATGAAACATATATTCTTCGAACATCGCTGCCTTAGCCTCCAAGTATTCGATTGCGAAATCTTTTGCGGTACCTTAATGTTGACCTTCCCACCCCTTTCAAAGCCCCAAGTCACTCCATTCCTCCTTGGAAACTCCTCCACCTCAGACTATCTAATCTTCCCAAACAAACGACTAGTCTTGTTTACCAGATGCATTTTCAGGAAATGAGGTAGCCTATCCGGATCATGTATTCCTATAACAGATGGTTCATCGTGCAACGATGTGGCATGTAGATTTTATTGTATCAGAGTGACCAAATCATATCGGCTACATTCTCAGTGCAGTACCTTCACTGCTGAAATGTATACAATTCTTGAAGCCCTAATATACATCGAGTCAGCGACTTTGCGTCGAGCAGTTCTCTGTTCTGATTCTCTCAGCTCACTACAAGCTATCTCCCGTTCTTCCTCAGACTATCTGACGGAATCAATTCAAAACGTCAGTCATTCATCGCCCTGTGTTTCGCAAAACAAGGGGGCATCTCAGCATTTTCTCAATGGATCAGGAAACTGCACGAATAACCTGATCGAGATGGGGGTCATTGACCTCAAGGCAGCAGTAGTATACTTGTTACAGGTTGTTTATACACATTTATACAGTCCAAATGATAAATAATGCATTAATTGTCACTGTTAAAATTAATGTTATTTCCTTGTGATGCTCAGTATAATCTCTAATTAAATAGAAAAAGTTGTGCAGCAGCAAACTATTTCACTTAGGATTTAAACTTTCTATCGAATTTAATCGTTGCCATCTGGAAAGTGTTGTAAAATAATATATATGTATTGTATGTGAATTTTGTAATGAGCTGTTGATACTGTCACCTGATGAATATGATTTCTACGTCGAGTGTTATAGTAATAGACTTCGGCATTTCTGAAAATAGTGTGACGTACTAGAAAAGAATAACACACGACTGTTTCTGTCTGATATTTACAATATATTTACAATTAATGTATAAATATTATGATACAAAATTTACCTTGGGAACCTTTCAATTTCTTAGCCGCGAAACCCGCGACCGTCCTAGGCCTAGCCAGAATCACTGCTCGAAGCAGAAAAAAGCAACGCGGGGTGCGAAGCTGTCGGACATAGAGTCCGTAACTACAGAAGTTACATGGCCTGTCGCCAAACCGATCTTCGACCTGAAGATCACGTGCAAAGATAGCACTGGAGATACCTCTAGTCTTTCGACACTGCGTATCCCGCGAGGCGCATGTCGGCGCAGCTTTAAGTATCCGCATACCTTCCAGGGCTGCAACCGACATCACTGAGACTCGCACCCGCGCGCGGCCAATTCTCCCAGTTATTTGCGTACCGGGATATTCCGGCCGGCGTGGCGCCGCCGCCTTTCACCCCCATTCCACCTCCGGCTTAGGAGCGGGTTTCCCCGAAGCGGCCCACCGCAGCGGCGCCGTACCCCGCGACGCCACAATAGATTCCCGCCCTTAAGCAAATCTTTTTTTGACAAAAACCACTGATTCGTAAATCAACAGACAAGGTAATGAGAAAATTCCTAGATTAATGAAGTGAGTACTTTGCATGTAGCCCAAGGGCCATTTTCAAAATTTTCTCAAAAAATGACTAAAAAATTTACTGTAAATATTTTGGAATAATGGACTAAAATACAAAATACTAAAATAAAGATGGCACAGAAAGTTTTTTACTGTTAGCTCTGTATTTTAGAAAATTTCAAACAGTTTCTATTACAAAAACTTTCAAAACTTTTGTATTTCAAAAATGTTCAAAGGCTTGAGCCTGGAGCAGCGCGGTTGTGTGCTGTGAGTTCGAGTGAAAAGTGAATCAACGATCCGAGTGTTGAACTGTAGTATCGAATCAAAGACAAGAATTCTTAAAATGATTTTTATTCAAGTCCAGGCACAATTGCTGAAGTGCCGAATCACAAGAAGAATGTACCAAAAGCGAAGCCGTGTTGTTGTAGTCCAGAAGAAGTCCCAAAATCAGCCAAGTCGTCGAATGTTCACAAGAGAGTTTCACGTTAGTAGTACAGGTCGTCGTCGTTGCTCTCCACACCTCTCTCGCCAATTCACTCGCCAGGATGCAATCGCTAACACTACCGCTCGCTATCTGCCCTGGCGTCGGGTCGGAGCCCTCTTATATTTCGCTAGGGCTATTAGCCCGCCGACTAGCTGCGGAGTAGTGGCGGTGGCGAGTCCCTACCCGTTTGCTCGGGCGTGACGGCCGCGCGTGGACAGGCGAGGCCAGCTCGCACCGGTTGCCTTCTTCACTCGCCAGGGGCGGTAACGCCCCGCTGACGTCACTCGGCGGCGGCTCCTTTAAACGTGTGCGGCCGGTCACGGCATGAACCATTAGTTTGAGGAAGAGAGTGCCTCCAAATGCAGGAGGCATCTCATTTAATGTCAATGAGAGAGGAAATGCCAGTAATATCACCGAACCAGCAAAATACAAGGTATGAACAATTAACAATGCCTATTCAATCCAACGGTAATTCTCAAGTAAAAAGCTACGCCAACGTGACTTCTAACATAATGTTCCCGAAGAAAGTTCAGGCTATAATTATTGAAGCTATAGAAGGAGCAAAAATAAGCGAATATCTGTTAGCCATGTCGAACATAACCAACCGACATAATAAGATTCAAGATAAATCAAACACGAGCATTAGAAATGCGTGAGATATCACGTATTTCTAATGCTCGTGTTTGTATTTATCTTGACTCCAAACAAACAGCAGACCACCTTATAAACAACAAGAAGGAAATAATAGTTAAAAACACAAAACTAGTTATTAAACTATTGATTACAAGAAACAAGAAATAGTCTTGCCCAATGTGTGTCCAGTCATCCCTCACTCACTAATAGAAGATGTTCAATGAATTAAATGTATCCCCTATATGGTTCATGAAAACTGGAATGAATCACCCTGGGTTTTCTCATGTACTAAGTTTTATAAGACTGTTGTACATAACTGAACATAAACTTCCCGACTCTATACAGATTAATTATGAAGGAACAAACTACTGGATTTACATCTCCAGTGAGAGTACCTTAAAGTGCTTTGAATGTAATAATGTAGGTCATGTTGCTAAGAATTTCCCAAATAATGTAATCAACCAAAATAATAAAACTACTTGTGATGTTAGGGACAAGGAAAACAACAAGACAGAAGAACATGATAATTCAGGTCAACTACAAACAACTCAGAAGAAACAATAAAACAGAAGTTGAAGAAAATACAGACCAACTACAAACACAACTAGAAATAGACAAGACAGAAGAACAAGAGATCACTGAGCAAATACAAACAACACTGGGAACAGAGGAAGTAGACACAGAAGAAAACGCCAAAGGAATCAAAAGGGGGCATTCAGTGACAGAATCCTCCAGTTTTGAAAACCCTGATGTTAATAACTTTAAAGATGGAAAACAGAATATGGAAGAAACTGGTAGCTACTCATCAAGTGATGAATGGAAGGAAGTAAAACATGATAAAAAGAAGAAGAAACCAAAACACATAGACAACAGGACAAAGGAACAAGTGTGGGAAGAAAAAAAAAAATTAATATAGATCAATTTAGTAGTCTGATGGACAGAACTCAAGGCAATCAAAATATAACACAAATAGTAAAAGAATACACAGACGAAATTGATGACCTAATCAGCATGTGTAAAGATCTACAAGGGAAAATGAACCAACTAATGAAAAATGATTGCACTCGACTATCAAAAAAACTACAACAAATAAGAAACAGCTCTAAGACAACAAGTCAACCCTCAGGACGTAAGCATGCACAATAATAGTACAGAAAAATATAATATTAAAAGCAAATAATATATATTTTACAATGGAATATAAATGGATACTACAGTAGACTAGAAAATATCAAACTAGTAATAAACAAATATAACCCAATATGTCTATGCCTACAGGAAACAATTTTCTCCCATGACCACTGTGCCCAGATCAGAGGGTATTGTAACTTTTACAAAAACAGGTGTCACTCAATAGTGAGTGAGGGTGTAGCAATATATGCCTCAATATTTACTCTACCTGAACAAATTCCATTGAACACAAATTTAGAAGCAGTAGCTATCAGGATAAAATTCCCATCCAAGTTAACAATCTGTAATGTATATTTACCAAATAGATATACATTTAATCAAGAAGAATTAAACAAACTGACAGATCAACTTCCAAAACTATTCATTATATTAGGAGATTTTAACAGCCACCATATGTACTGGGGATCCCATAAAAATGATAATAGAGGAAAAATAATAGCAGAATGGTTGGAAAGTAGAAATAACCTCATTCTCCTAAACACCACTCAACCTACACATTTCAACAGTAGTAACGGGCTATCAAGCAATATCGACCTGTCTATAACCTCAAATGAAATAGCATCAACTCTGGAATGGAATGCTCTGGAGGAATTATATGACAGTGATCATTTTCCAATAAGAATAAGAATTACGGAAGCCCTTGCTCCAGAACACAATATAACATCTACAAGAAGATGGCTATTCGACAAAGCCAATTGGAACTTATTCAGAGAAGAAATTGATAATTCCCTCACGGAGATGCCACAATTAACTGATACCACAAATATATCAGTAAATGTGCTTGTAACGACATTTACTAAACTCATTCTTCATGCAGCAAATAAAATAATCCCCAAATCATCAGTAAGCCACAGAAAGAAATATGTGCCATGCTGGAATAAGGAATGTGCTCAAGCAGTACTTGAATCAAAAAGAGCTCAAAGACTGTACAAAAAGAAAGCACATAACGATCTGATTTAATTTATAAAATTGAATACAAGAAAAGCAAGCCAGAAGAACACTAAAAGAGAGTAAGAAAAAAAACAGGCAAAATTTTATATCAACAATGACATCGCTGACAGAAAGGTTCAACAGTATGGAAGAAAATACAATACATAAAAAATAGAAAGTATATACCAGACAAAAGTGTTAGAAGATGCTGATGGTAAATTACATTTGGAACCCGCTTACACCACAGAACTTCTAGTAGAAAACTTGGCAGCAAATTCTAATTCCAACAATTATAACAGCAAATTTATAAAATACAAGGTGATGGAAAAAAACAGGATATTTGATACAGAAGATAATTCAAATCACATCAATGATGAAATAAAAAAAACATGAACTGGCTCTAGTTCTCTCTCAAATAGGAAATTCAAGCCCAGGTCCAGATGGTCTACCAAATGGTCAAACAACTTTCAGACAAAGCATTATTGTACCTTATATATATATATATATATATATATATATATATATATATATATATAATTTTATATGGAAAGGACAGATATTTCCAGATGCATGGAGAGAAGCTATTGCAATCCCTATTTTAAAGCCAGACAAAGAATCAAGCTCACCGTCCAACTACCGACCTATATCACTGACCTGCAATTTATGTAAAATTATGGAAAAATTATCAGCGAAGAATTAGATGGTATCTGGAGGCGCATAATATGCTATCATCACTACAATTTGGATTTAGAGAATCACGTTCGACAGTGAACTATCTAATAAATCTAGAAGCAGAGATATGTGAAGCTTTTATCAAACACGGTCATGCTATTGCAGTTACCATTGATGTAGAGAAAGCCTACGAAATGTTTTGGAAGCATAGAGTAATAAAAATAATTGAGAACTAGAATGTAAAGGGAAATTCCTTGACATTTATTAAGAACTTTCTTAGTAAAAGGACTATTAAAGTTAGAATAAATAGTGCACTCTCTAAACCAGCTCAAATTGAAAATGGTCTGCCCCAAGGTTCGGTGCTGAGTGTGTTACTTTTCCTGGTCAGTATCAATGAAGTATTTCAAGCAATACCAAACCTGTAAAAGGTTTCTTATTAGCAGACGACTTAACGATTATATGCCCTGGAATAAATATCCAGCACACAGCCAAACTTATCCAAAACACCTTGAACAATCTTCAAACGCGGGCAGAGACAACGGGTTTTAAATTTTCAAAAACCAAAACGGAATATATAGTATTCTCTTGGAAAAAAGTTGAGAAAAATGTAATTTTAAAACTGGATGACAGAATTCTCAGAGAGGTCCCATCTGTAAAAAATATTAGTAATGACGTTTGACAAGAAGATGAAGTGGAAGATTGAGCAATTAAGAACAGAATGTTTTAGGAGAATAAATATCATAAAAGTTCTATCTGCAATAAATTGGGGTGCTGACAAAAAATGTCTAAAACAAATTAATCAAGCCTTAATAAGATCTAAAGTAGAATATGGATGTATATTATATGATTCTGCAGGAAGAGACTTATTAAATAGATTAGAGAGTATACAAAATACAGCGTAAGATCATGCATAGGGGCCTTTAGAACTAATCCTACTATTAGTATATTAGTTGAGGCCAACATGTTACCACTTCAGTTGAGAAGAAAGGAACTAGTAATTTTCTATGCAAACAAACTGATAGCGAATAATCAAGTCGATGGTACATACGAGTACTCTTGGAAAAAAACACGAAAGAAGTAGAATACCTAATACGACCAAGTAATGTAACCTAAAATAAAATTAATAAAAAATCAAAATTGTTCACATTTCCTTCTGTTGGATCACGGAAATGAAGGAAACCTCATAGAGATTCGGTCCTTGGAATATGAAGTACATTACTAGTTACAGAGATATTACAATTTTAATTAGTGTTTTTAAAATTATACAAGTGTAAACTAATGAATTCATTATATGCTTAAAAGACCAGGAAAAACAACGCTTTGGTGGCTCTCTTGGTAAGGTTTCATTTGAATACTAGTTATACATTTTTGGAAAGGAATTTATAACTTATTTTTAAGACAATATTCATAACATACTTTTTTTTTTGATTATACATTTTTATTTTTTACTCATTTTACTTTGTATTTTACGAGTTTAGCTGACCACTGTCACAGTGGATATATTTTCTTAAGATAATATGACACGGGGGTCAATGACCTTATATTCTGTATCACTCGTACACTGTCATCAATTTACAACGATTTTCCTCACTAATAGAGCGTAGCAGTGACTCAGGTGTATTGTCTGATATGTCGGTTAAATTATGTGGTTGCCTCCTCCCATCCCTGCGTCGAGCCTCATTACTTCTGTCATTACGATTTGAGTCTTGTTGCTTCGCATCGTGTGTCCTTCTGTTTTAATTGTTAGCTCTGGAAGTCTGATTCTGTATCACCGGCTGAGTTGCCTTAGAGTTATTGTAGTTGTTTTAGGAGCGAATCTGACCGATGTAGTGGCCGGTTGCTCTGATCGCTGATTTCCTTGGTTTCTCCGATCGATATCAGGCGAATGTCGGAGCGGTTCCCTGCATGCTCACGTCACGGCCAGTGCTGGATCTCAGGATCCAGCAAAGGAGGAACATCGCCACCTCCCGACCTAACCATTCACCACATTAACGGACGTAATTACACTACAGTGGACGTACCTGAAGCATCAACCAAATTAATTAATGCAACTCAATCGACGTGCTCCGTTATCACGATCTCATGTGTTAGTTTATTTCCCGTCAATCACGCTTATTTCAATATCTTCGCTGTTTCTCAAAAGAACGCAGAGAAATCCCTCGAAGAAGGGTCACGAAAAGTGTAAAAATGCAAGCCTATTTTTCTCGCGAGGATCCAGGTTAGACCGCATTTGTCCCTCGCTCGTCCTCGTCGCCCTTGCGCGAGAAATCGAATGTCGCAGTGCCTCATCTGTTCTCGTGATTGTTCCGAATGTATATCAAATGGTCATTATGATGGAATGTACCGTTTCATTATATAAATACATTCATTTGTTTACATCGTCTTGACAACACGCAATATAAGTTACGTTCCATGTGATCTCTGCGGAAGTGTTCTTAGTAATAGCATAAATACTTCAAATTGTGCGTGACTTTAGGTGTCTTTTCCTGTTTATCTCGGGTCGCGACACAAAATCTTAAAGATAACTGTTAGGAGAAGCAATATGATATTTTTTGTTTTCTAACTAAAAAAGTGTCATTGAACTCGGTTGTAGGATTACCAAGAAAATGAAAATCGTCACAATATAGCTGCGGATTGAATTGAGAACTTTTTCATTGTTTGAAATCGGTTAGAAAAGTGATATTTTCAACAATGTACTAATAGTAAAATTTTGAATCAATAGTGGTTTCATTAGAATCTCAAAATAATTATAAATACTAACGTTTGAACAACTTTTCTGCTGTATCGTTGAGATGGAAGTAAGACAAGGATTTTATTAGAATGTTGTATATTGATTTACAATAAGAACAAAGGATAGCTTTTCTAGTTAGCCGCTAATAGTCCGGCGCTCCTGCGAGCACGAACAACTTTCCCTGACTCCGCTCTCATTTCCCCTCCTCATCCAGAAAGGGGTGTACACGCGCAAGCTGAAGAGGCGCGTGGTGGGGAATAGTGGCTTCATTCGAAAATATATTTGCCAGACTTGTTCTATCAAACAACCGATATTTGAATAATGCGTATATTCTTTACCATTTATCACTATTTCAAGTCTACTTTCTTTTTATATTCAGCCTTGTATAAACATTTATATCAAGGGTCTGATTTATATCAAGGGTTTGACTGATGTTAAGGCAACAAAATTTTTAGGTCTCTCAATTCAGTCAAACCTTAAATGGAACGTCCATTTAAATGAATTGGACACAAAATTAAGTTCTTTATGCTACGCGTTCAGAATTCTTTCAAATTCAGTCAGCCTTCATACTGCTCGTTGTGTATATTTCGCGAATGTTCATTCCCGCCTGAGATATGGCATAATATTCTGGGGAAATACATCTCATAGCTCCCAGACTTTTAGATTGATTTGATTTGATTTTTTGGAGTTTCGGGGCACGTCAACTGCTTTGGTCATTAGTCCCGTTAGTGCAGTGCATGTTTTGTTCTCGAGAGATGGCGGTGATCTTCCCCCGCTGAATGGCGAGATCCCGCACCGACCAACCGTCGGCTAGTGGGTTTCCCCTAACTAGGACTCTCCCACCAGCGAGGCACCGCCCAGT
This sequence comes from Teleogryllus oceanicus, assembly GCA_964035755.1. NCBI lineage: Eukaryota > Metazoa > Arthropoda > Insecta > Orthoptera > Gryllidae > Teleogryllus > Teleogryllus oceanicus. The sequence goes on from CAXIVR010000001.1 coordinate 192,560,274, forward strand.
CAGGACAAGCTCTAAGCTCCCGACCAGTCTCCCAGAATATGTGTAGTGTGGTGCATGTTAGGGGTGTGTGTGTGTGTGTGTGTGTGTGTGTGTGTGTGTGTGTGTGTGTGTGTGTAAAGGACAGGATAGGAAAGGAAGACGGAGGACAGATCGCGCGCGGTCCGTGGCCCGTTTGGTAGGGTACTGCTCGGTATTCGCCTCCCAGACTCGATCACGAAAACGATTTACGATTAATAACCAAATCCCACCCACGTGATTCATGTAAGCCTCTCTGTTTATTTACGAATACAGTGGCTTTTGTCAAAAATGACTTGCTTAAGGGCGGGAATATATTTTCAGAAAATGCCGAAGTCTATTACTATTACACTCGACGAAAATCATATTCATCAGGTGACAGTATCAACAGCTCATTACAAAATTCACATACAATACATGTACATTATTTTACAACACTTTGCCAGATGACATTAAACGATTAAATTCAATAGAAAGTTTAAATCCCAAGTGAAATCGTTTTGCTGCATAACTGTTTCTATACAATTAGATACAATACTGAGCATCACAAGGAAAGTAACATTAATTTTCAATGACCCCCATCTCAATCAGGTTTTTCGTCCAGTTTCCCTGATCCATTGAGCAAATGCTGAGATGGCCCCCTTGTTTTGCTTCTGGACATACAAGTAACTTCATTTTTCTGTGCACGTCCTCTAGAATTCAGAGGGAAATATAGTTATTGAAATTATCGTTTCCATGTTGTCGCGGCAGGAAGTATTATTCCGAAGGTCAACATGGATAAGAGCCAAAATTCATTGCCTTTTTATCCTTGAAAATAGATTTTATTACATGGGAGTGTTTTTTTTTTTCAAAATTTAAGTAGTATATGACTTAGTGTAGGGATCACAGAATTTTGAAAATGTGCACACAATTTATTTTCCCCATAGCACGTCATACGCAGTTTTAACTGTTTTTTGACGTAAAATAAATAAATAAATAAATAAATAAATAAGGGTCAGGAATAATTTGGCGAATTCTTTCCTTGTTTTCGTTTTGTGTTGTTAATAAATCATTCAGTTGTTAATTTATTTCACATTATTATTAAATGGAATAAATAAGTTTCTATAAGTTAACAATTCTCGCGTACGGACGAACAGTGCTTTTAACACACAATAATTTTTGTCTGTTGAACCTCCTAATTTGAACGTAGAAAGTTAATGCTATTAATTTACTCTTGTTAACACGATTACTAAATCAACATACTTTCCATTCAACATGTTCAATTTTACTCTCAATTGAGAATTTGAAATCTGACTGATGTATTATTTCATTTTAATGGATCATTTCGTGGTTTAAACATAAAATGGGAATTAATATGCCTAAATTTGTGACAAAACTGTCTAGTAACTTCTCCAAAAGACTGTCTTGGGCCAGATAATCAATTAGTACCGCCACTCCGCAGCAATTTGTACAAAGTTTAGTTTTAAATATTGCGCCAATTTCTCTCGACGCACAGAGCGTTCAGTCACGTGACCGCTTTTTGACAGTTACTGTTGCCACACCACAGGAATCGTGCTAGGGGGCGTGGTTGGTGATTAACATGCAGAAATTATCTGCTTTTATTTCACGAACGTTGGCTAACTTGCCTTAGAGCCGTGGAACCCACCTATTGTATTGTCCTTCCGTCAAAGGAAAAATATTTTGTAATAGTGTGAATGGTGTGAAAATATTTTGAGATTATGTTCAAGCTGAAAGTTAATATTGTCTGTATGCTGTATTTAGTTAATATTTGGAGACTTCACTACAGAAATGAGAAGTTCAACTAACAGGAATTGTGTTAATTTAGCGGGCCTTTTGTCTGCTTCGTGACATGTCTATATTCAAAAGGAATTTAAAGCATCTAAATTTTTTACGATTGAATGATATGAAATGGAACAAGTGAATGAATAAGGCATGATTTGCATGTCTGAAGTATGTTTCAATTTGTGAAATGGGAGCTAGATCAGCATGTGTAATGACTTGTTTTGTCATGAATACTGCATGTCCAGCTTGAAGTAACTCCATTGTGAGTGTAATATGATTTTATTTTGATAATTTTGATACATCAAAATTAATTAAAATTCTGAAGCAACATGAATATATATATATATATATATATATATATATATATATATATATATATATATATATATATACATACACATACATATACACACATACATATATACATACATACAATACATACATACGAGGCGCGTTCATAAAGTAAGGGCCATTTGGTCACAGAAAAAAATGTACTCATAAGACGCAACGCGTCTCAAAGCCCCTTAAGGGGCGTTGAGCGCTTTGCACTGGGGAGTAATCCTCCATTAATGTGCTTTTATTTATTTTTGGAGTAATCCTCCGTTACAATAATCTCAAGTCAAGTCTCGTCACGTCGTAGTCAGTCAGTGCCTTTTATCCCTTCGGCCAGGGGCTCGACCACGTTAGATCCCGGGGTTCCTGGCCGGTCACCCAACCAAGAACCCGCGAGTCTCGAATTCGCTTAACCTTCGTGACTTCACGGAGCGTAGTAAACGAATTCGGCTAGCGCCGCCACCGAATTCAAGCACTGCTCCCTCATGATAGCTATATGACATGTAATACCTAGTGATGTAGCGAAAACCTGAGTGCGTCTAGGGCACAAAGTCTACAGGAAGGAAATTCAACTCCGGGTAGAGGCATGGTACGAAAACGTCGACAGGTACCTGAAAAACAAAAGAAAACCAGACCCTTTACTTCAGCGACATCATGCGGTGAGTGAAGGAAGTTATCTTTTTTTTTTTTTCAGTCAATTCGTTGGGTCAGCAGCCGGAGTTGTCGCTCGGCCCTGCTGAGGCGGTCTTTGGGAGTGCCTCAATCTAAGACTTCGACAAGAGACATACAGAGCATTGGGCGTGTTTAGAAACGAGAGGCTAAGTTTGTTGCAGGCAAACAAATTAAAAGTACGAACATTAAATCTACTTTTGGGTGGTAAACAGAAAAGGCAAAGGAAGCTAAAACTGCTGGCAATGAATAGAGCATATTTGGAGAAATGCCAAGCTTGGAAAGAAATTCAAGGAAGGCTAGAAAAGGCATCGTTCACAGGCAAAAATGACAAGTATAAAATTCAGGAGAAAAAGCAACAACAGATGTAGAGAAGTTTTCATTTGTGAATAGAAAAATACAAGATTGGAATAACTACCTGCAGCACGGTTTCAACAATCTTTGTTTACTAAATTTTAAAATAATTTAAGTCAGTCATGTTGTTTGGTAGCAAAACTGTTTAAAAGTAATATTTAAAAATGTAAATAAATAATTAATGCATATTTGCCAATATTGTACAAGTCAACTATCATGAGTATTGGCAGAAAAATGTTTAAGTATTTATAGTATTTTATTTGTAATGTAGGTATTTATATAATTGTACTATTTACTTTCAACATTTTTTTCATTGTATCAAAACTGGGAATACTCTTGTATTAGTAATTGTGTTATTATAGTAATCATGTATGGCTATTGTATTACATTTAGAATATTGTTTGAAGATTATTGGATTTGTAACTTGCCACCAGACAATAGGTCACTTGTAAGAAAATAAAATTATTATTATTTTATTGATTCTATTCATTCCTCCACTTTACCATGGATTCTTTAGTCTATCTTACAAGAAGTGCAAGAATCCACCATAGTCCTTCCCTTTCATTTTCTTCATGACCACTCAGAGGTTTTTCTCTCGTTACTCTCTATCAATGTTCAGTAGCAACTCGTGAACAAATGTTCAGGGTAGGCAAAACAGATTACTGAACAGTGGCGGATCCGGGAAAGGCATGGCAGCCATACCCCACCTGAATCCAATTTTTTGTAATTTTGTAATTTTTGAATTCAATATATTCAAAACATTGTCTCACTGATATCATTACACTAAATTACAACACACATTACTAAAGCGTTATTTCCATGAAGCATGCGCAGATGTGATTTCAAGATATTCAGATTCTGAAAATAGTTGCGAGTTTGTGTTGCTCTGACAATAATTCAGAAATCAGATTCAATACTTTTTTCCAAGCTAAACACTTGAAGTGAAAAACACTGATTGGAAGTGAAAAGATTCACAGAATTGCATGCGATTTAATGTACCTACACGGATCACACAACATTCGATGAAGGCAATTGATCAAACAAAACTACTACTCGATATGAAGTTGAAACAAAAGATTTAGGATACAGTGACAATGATGCACAAATTCTTACCATTATAAGAAATGCGATCACTGACACAATAAATAATACACGCATGACTAGATTGTTTACTAAAAGTAAAATTAAATTATTCATTGATTACTTGATCCAGGAGTCATGGGAAACGGTTTATAATACTGCTGATACAAACGACAAATATAATTCTTTTTTTCAACTCTTTCATTTCATTTTAACACTTGCTTTCCTCTTCAAAAACGAAAATTAAATATTTCACAGAAAAGCAATTCTTGGATAACACAAGGATTAGGACATCTTGTAAAAACAAGCGAATTCTTTCCTTCATTTCTAAACGTCATGACGTATCTCAAGATTTCTTTATCTACTTTCAAAAATACAAAACATTGTTACAAAAAGTCATAAGGCAGGCTAAAATCATGAAAAACGATCAGGATATTTTGAACTCAAATAATTAAACAAAAGCGGCCATTGTTTGGTTTCATCAAAGGTGCACAATTATTATTTTCTCACATTCAAAAGAAATAAATGACTATTAAGGAACTATGACAGTAGAGGTGTTTCAGAAGTGGTTGAAAGATTTCAACCTTGATTGTTAGAAACATCCATTAATGTAATGGACAAGATGCAGCTGTTCATTTTGTGCTGGTGAGTGATATTTTTCAATAATGGTTCTTTTAGAAATATGAAAAACACCTATGTATGAAATTCATTTCATTCCTTTTTAAAAATAACTGATTATAATACCAGTTTTGTTACCATACAATTTAGTCACAAAAGTAGTTGGTTCAATATTATTTACATTATAATAAAGAGTAGAGTGCAACATGCATTAAATTCAATTGTGTTCAACGATCTTATAGTGAAATCAATAAAACAATTTTAATTATGACATAAAGATTGCTCATAGAATGAATGTATAAAAGATTCTGAGACTATTGTACAGAAAAAGTTTCTCACTGAAATAGGTGTAAGTTTTGTTGAAAATACAAACAATTGTATTTTTTTGATACGTTTGCCAATATTCTTACTATTTGATAAATCATATTAGCTGATGTGAGGAAGATGAAATGATAGAAGCTGCTCATTGAGTTCTGCCTCTCCTCTCCCCCTTATTGTCACTATACTACAATCGAGTTGGTGTGGAGCCAGTACAAAAGATAATATCAGTGTCATGATGATACCACTTTCAATCTCAAGCAACAAGAAAATGAAATGAAGCATTAGAACAAATTACTGGAGAAATAAGTGAATAAATATAAAGTATTTCCTTGAGATACTTTGCAGAAATGTTACTAATATAACATACTCATTTTATTCTGAATACTGCTATATTTGGGATAATTATTTGGCACATACTGCAAGAATATAGAATTCTGAAGTAGATGCAAGGTGGCTTCAGAGATTGCAGTAATAATAAATATTCAGGAAGACTCTTATGATGACAAAGATCCTCAGCTTCCCATTCCTCTGATGTTTCTAATTAATAGGAATATAGGTGCCTATGAAATTGCGTTGAAAATATTTGACAACTTTTATTCTTCTCAGGTGCAAAGTTGCAAGTTGTAAATTTGTATTATTCCATCAAGGACAAGTGAGTGATTATGTGAAATGGTATTTTGTTATTAAGCTGATCTTAGCTTATTGAAATGATTTTTTACTATTATTATTATTATTATTATTATTATTATTTATTATTATTATTATTATTATTATATAAACATTTATGAAATGAGATATATGTAGATACATTTTTATTCTTCATATCTTTAACAACGAACTTATCTTTCAACGTCAGATAAAAACTATCAGAATGCTTTCAAATATTGTCTTCATTGTACATATATGGGGCTGAGAAAAGAATAGTAAGTAGAGAAAACTGCTAGAACTCAAGTTTGAGTTTTTTTGGTTCAGGGTGGGGACTGTGGTACCTATTGATATTTTGCAAATATTTTTATCTTTATCTAATTTGCAATGTGTTTATCCGTGTATGTAAATGTACTCTCAATAGCTCTCTGAAAATAAATATTGTGTAGTTAGAAAGCATGTGGTTCTGTAATAGTTTGTTGGTGATTGGAGTTATAATAAATCATGTATAGTAAGTAGTAGTCATGACTGGATTTTATGTAATTTCAATTTCTCTTAATTATGCTCTTTCTTTCTAAAATTAATCTCAGAAATTTTTATATTTTGCTACAGATAATGTAGAGAATTTTATTATTTTTTGAAAGATAAGTAGTCTTTGCCTTTTCTTGCAATTGCTGAATCCTTCTCATGTAGTATGAATATTTAATTATTTATTATATGTGTTCCCACTAATTACAGTATCGAGAGGCATACTTCTCAGAAGATATAAATAATCATTAAATCTCTGATGTTTACTACCTTATACATTTTTAATAATTAAAAGATAATTCTAATTCTTTTTATTAAAGGAAGAACTTTTCAATTATGAAGTTAATTTTGATGTGTAATGAATGTGCATTGAAAATATATTCTGACAACACACACCATATAAAACAAAAATTAACTTCAGGTGATAGAAAAATATTCTTCCTTTGAATAAAAGAGCAGATTTAATTAACCCATTAACTACCATGGTCCCCAAGTGGGGATCTCGGAAGTTATTCACTGTTGTTTGACATTGCATAATATAATTTGCGAATTTTATTTTTCCGCGCCGGAGTTGGTATCAAGTTGGTCCGCAACGAAGTTAACGGGACACATGCAGCTAAAGTTAAACGGTTTTGCTTCTTGTAGAAAACAATGCTCTCATTTATCCACCGCTTGGGGCTTTGGAGCGCTCTAGTAGTATAATTTAGCAACATAACAATTGATCAGCACTAAGTTACAAAAACATGCTGCCAAAGGGTTCCAACAAAAACAGTATACGCACGAACGCGACGACAATCAGCGAGCGCTGTGTGCAAATTATGCTGTTGATCAGATTTGATAACCAATGAAATGTTGTTATATAAGATTTTTTAACCAAATATTGTTCATTTTTAAAATTTTCCATGTATAATTTTTATTTCAAAATAAACATTTTACTCCTCTCTTGGCAAACTTGGTGGTCTGGGTTTTGAGTTAGTTAATAGGAGGCCATGGGCAGTTAGAAGATATGTTCTAATTGTACTAAAGAAAAAGAATTTCAATTTTATAAAGTTTGATTTGAAATAATCAAAGTGGATAAAATTTATTAAACTTCCAAGATGTTCGGTGCAACAGTTGTATCCTTCAAAGAAATCACAAATTTTTTCATTTATATGTTTGCTTTTATGATACCTTTTCACTCATGTTCAAAATGACTGTTATTTATAGATAATAAAGTTATTGAAGGTTTGAAACCTTTCAATTTTCATTTATTATGCCTAAAATTTGCATAGTGAAAAGGAAGAGCACTCACCTTCCTTAACTTAGAATTTATTATTTAACATCGTATAATAACAAGTACATCCAAATAATTCATAGCACTATTCCACCTAATATCTAGGGCTGTGATTTATATGCATATGCATATTTTTTTCTGTTAAGTGGAACATGCTGTTTCAACAAATTGTATATGTTTTGAGGCATTTAGAAACATTTTAAGCTATTTTAATTTTTACATATATCACCATAATTGCATATTTTTGCATATTTGGACCACATTTGCATATTTTTGTGGCATATTCGCCCCTCATCCCCGAAAAGAGCACATTCACCCCTCATTGCGAGGTATTTTAATGAATCATTGAGTGTTCTTTGGCCAAGTGGAGTTCAGCATGAAAAGGTTCTACTATTTCTGTTGGATGGTGCTCGTTATATGTGAAAATCAGAGGCTGCGATAAAAGTTTTTTAACCTTAACTTCATCTAACTTACCTTGCTCACGCTTTTCATCGTGTTGCAGAAACTGTGAGATTTCAATTCCCAATGTTGATCAGTTGATATCAACAGTCAAAAAAAAATTCTTGAAGGCTCCAAGTCATGTGGATATTTTTAAGACAAATTATCCTGACCTGCCTCTACCTCCCCAACCAGTCATCACAACGTGGGGTACTTGGCTGAAGGCAGCCGCGTATTATTCCAACTACTTTGATCAAATAAAAGATATTCTGTCTAAGTTACCTGTTGATTGTTGATGTGAAGAGGGCATTCAGCCGGTTTAAAGCGATTTTGAGTTTTTGAATAGATGTTAGTTTGGGTTTGAGAACTTGAAAAAGGTGGTTGGTTGAAATTGCTACAATTTTGCAAGTGATCACTAGACTTTGTTCAAGGTATGGCCCGTTTTTTTAATACAATTTATTACAATTGAGAGAGTCATTTTTGTTGCAATACAAAATATTTTTTTTTTATTTTGTGAAATGTATATTAACTGCATCTCCCATTACTATGCTGAGAAATGAGTGTTCTTCAAAATTAAGCCCTAAATGTTAATGCTTGTCACTTGTAACAATTTATATGATTTCTATATCTTTTTTGCGGTAAACATATTTTCCAAGTAACACTTTTCATTTTCACTTACATTCACTTTTCATTTACACTTACTATTAAATTACACTTAAACATTACATTACACTATTTTGCATATTTTCCTTTTTTGGCTGCATATTGTCATCGACGCGGCCGATGGCCCGGCAGTAGCTCGGTCGACAGGTGATGCTAATTCTTTTCTAACCTATGGATGGTGGAACGAAGTTGACAAGGGGCTGTTTCATGAAGTTACACGACATTTAAAAGGTTCAATACTAATTTTCATTTATTTCTGACTGGTGTTAGAGAAGTTATATTCGAAAGGAGAGAAATGAATAATTGAATCCTACCTAACGAGCTCGTTAGAATAAATTTAAATGTTTAAATTTCAAAATTAAGAAACTACAGCTAAAAAGAAATTGAAAATTACTGATGAGTTTAATTCTTAAGGCTAACGACAAACACGCCAGGGCGCGGCAACGTATCGTATCGTAATCGTATCGTAAATATCGTTATGTCCTCGTTGCGTTTGAAGAGCGAGAATAGAACTCAATGTGTGAGTTATGCCCATTAAGCGACTTTATGATGAGTGGAGCGCCGGCAGCAGATCCTGGGTCGTTGAACTTGCCAGCTGAGGTTGAGATTCAAAGATATGCTCGCCATGGGAAATCCTCCAAGGTATTTATTGCAATATTCATTTCATTTTTCCAAGCACTCAAATTTTATTTAAGCAAAATTATTTGAAGGTGTTAAGTGACCGTTATTTTTTATTGTAATTTTCACAAAGAAAATCTTTACGAAAAAATCAAATCAATCTTTAAAATGGCTTGCCTATATGGTGTTTATGATCAAAATAACATGTTATTTAACCGAAATAAATGAAAAATCAAAGAAGTGAGAAAGTTGAGGTCTGAAAATGTCTGGAGTGAAGTGACGTCTTAATTTTGAACTTCTAATGGAACTTTCACATAAACAATGTCTTTGATTAATACAAAGAATAAAACGTATTGTGCAAAAGTTACACAAAATTGTATTATCAGCTTTTGATTTTCTTAATTTTGTCGATTTCGTTTCGTAGATTTAATGTCAACGATTGAGTTTTGTTAATTATTCTACCCGTAAAAAAAGTATATTTTTTACGCAAAATTCTTAAGAACGTTCGTTTCGATAACTTGTTCTGCCTAGTTTTCTCTGCATTATCCGACTTCATTCCTGTTTATTGTCTAAAGTTTTGAAATTGCAAAAATTTAATTATTTTCTGCTACTACTGAAGATGGAAATCTTTTTTGACTAAGAAATATGATATTATTTATAATAATAGTAAATTGTTAAACTTTTTGTGTACTCACAATTAAAGTTGTGTGGCTCCTTGAAACCGAAAAATCGATTAATGGACAAAGTCTGTCTGTCCGTCTTTTTGTCCATCTGTGATCAAAGCTAACAACAAAATCGTCGAGCCTATTTTCTCCAAACTTGACATTCCTCGATCAATTTAAAAGAACTCGAGAATGTGAATTTCAAACGGATATTTTATTTTGGGGTATAGTGTATCAGAAGGCTAAACATTTTCAAATTTTTCTAAAAAATCGCCCCAATTTTTTGGTTAGATTTTGTCATGGGATAGCACAAAGGACGTTTAAGAGAACGATGCAGGTCTTATTTTCGTTGAAATAACTGATTTTCGAAAACTGCAAAAGTTTCATTATTTTCGGCGTCTTCCGACCAACACAATTTTCAAGAAAGATAATTTTATCTTAATAAAATCTGGTCTTTAATGACATCTTGAAATAAAATCACGTATAATTTTTCGAAAATATGTATTTTTGCGTATCTTTTCGTTAAATATAGGCAATTTTCATTTTTTAAAACAATTTTTCTCAAAAGGTCTCGTATTATTCCTTTAACAATTCTCTTCGTATGTATCAAAGGGCAGTAAAGTATTGGTGATTATACCATTTTTGGCGAACACTGTATTTTCGAAAATTGCAAAAAGTTAACATTTGAAAACTGCAAAATTGTAGATACAGATTTTTGCCTGACACAAAATCTATAACATTCTATCATTATAGCTCTCATGTCAAGGTCATGTACAATTTTTTGAAAAAAGAGTAGTTTTCGCATAATTTCTTCTTGAAATTAATGTAATGTATACAAAAACTCTCAAGAACCGTTCGAATTTCTTTCTTTAAATCATTTCCACTGACGCTTAAAAGATTGGAGCAGGTCTCGTTTTCGTTCAACTCTCTGAATTTTCGAAAATTCTTAATTTAGAAATACTGTGAAAAAGTATATACTGTTGTACCATTGGTTTAGAACAGATTTTATTGAAGTGGACAGACAAGACGGTGGACAGACAACAAAAGACGTCGGACAGACTGACAAAATTTTAAAGAAAAAAATTTGGGAGCCACTTTTGAAAAATTCTCAAACGCCCTTTTGGTTGATGAAAGTCCCCCCCCAAATTAATGAATGTTTCTCCATTGGCAATTTTCCCGCTTTTGTTCATTTTAACAAATTGTAGTTTGGAGGCAGTATTGTTCTCATACAAGACAGATGGCCAGAAAAGGGTCTGACGCGGTCGACAGGCGGTCAGAGGGGGTCAGCAGACTCAGACAGAGGTGGACGGCGTGGGAAAGAGGGTCGGGACAGTCGGACAGACAGACGGTGGGAAAAGAAGACACACAGCGACGGTCGACGAAGAACACGAACGCACACAGACAGACGGTCGGACGACAGACACCCACAGACGGTCGGACGAGAACACGGGGCAGACAGTCGGACGACAGACCCGACGAGGTCGGAAGACAAGAAAGACAACGAGGTGGGACAACAGACAGAGGTCGACAACGACGCGGTCGGACAACAACAGACAGCGGTGGACGCCGGGCAGACGGTCAAAGACGGGAAAAAGACGGTCGGCCCCGGGGGGGACTGACAGACAGACGGTCGGACAGACGGAGACAACGGTCACAGCCAACGACGGTCGGAGGGGCCGACAGACGACCGGGGGGGAGACGACAGCCAAAAACGGCGGCAAAACCAGGCGGTCGACGCGCGAAGACGGTGGGAAGGGGGCCACAAATGCAGTCGGCCCGGGGAGACCCGACAGAGGTGGACGCGCAGACGACGGTCGGACAGACTGACAACGACGGTCGACGGACTGACAACAGCGGTCGGCGACTGACAACGGACGGTCGGACGGGGCCCCCGGGGGGGAAAACGGGGGAAGGTGGGACAGACGCAAAACAGCTTTTCCGGGACAGTCAAAATAACAGACGGTCGGACGACTAAGACAGACGGTCGGACAGCCCGACAGACAGACGGTCGGACAGACTGACGGAAAAAGGGGTCGGACAGCCCTGACAGCAGAGGTGGACGCGACAGACAGACGGTGGGACGACTGACAGACAGACGGTCGGACGGGGGGCCACAGACGGTCGGAAGACTGACAGACAGCGGTCGGGACGCGACAAACGCGGTGGGACAGACTGCAAAGGGGCGTCGGAAGGGGCAAAACGACGGTCGGACGTGGAACGACGGTCGGACAGACGCAACAGACGGTCGGAGGGGGAAACAAAATAACAGAGGAAAAGGGGACGCGAAAACAACGCGGAAGACGACAAACAACGGTCGGACGACGCAAACGGGGGGGGCCAAAAAACAAAGCCGACCAAAAGACGGTCGGCAGATCGACCAAACGACCGGTCGGAGGGGCCTGACAAAACGGTCGGACGCGCAACGACGGTGGGACGAACAACAAACGACGGTCGGACAACGACCGCGGTCGGAAAACAAAAAACAGACGGCGACAGACGGACAAACAACGGCGGGCAACGGACAAAGACGGCGGCCCCGGGACAGACCGAAGGACAGGGACGCCCGGGACAAAGAAACAGACGGGGCCGGCCAGAAAACGGGGAAAAAAGACAATGGACAAAAAACAGACGCTGGAACGGTCGGACGGGGCCCAGACAGACGACGGTCGGACAGACGGGACCGGGGAAACAGACAGCGGCGGAAGAGGGGCAGACACGCGGACAACAGACGGTGAAGACAGACGCGGCGACGACAACAGACGGCGGACAGACGACAACAGACGGCGGAGGGGCGCAAACAGATCGACAGACGGCAAACAGACGTCGGACAGACGCAAACAACGGTCGACAAAAGACAAACGCGTCGGCAGCCCAAAGACGGTGGACAACCCAAACAACAGCGGTCGCAATGCAGACGGTCGGACAGACAACGGTCGGACGCACGCAGACGGTCGGACGGGGGGGGACAGACGACGGTCAGACGGGCGGCGACGGAAGGGTCGGACAACGAACAACGACGGTGGACGACGCCCCTGCGGTCGGACAGACAAAACCCGACGAAGACGGACAACAACGGCGGACAGACGGACAACAAGGCCAACAGACGGGCAACGACCAGACAGACAGACGGCGAACGACAGACGGTCGGAAAGACAGACGGTCGAAGACAGCGTGAAGACGAAGGGGCGACGGTCACAACAAACGACGGCGGTGGACGAGAAGACGGTCGACCAGACGAACGGCGGACGGGAAGTCGGAACGCGGGCTGGACGACAACGGGATCGGCAGACGACGTCGGACGAAGAAGAACGGGAACCCGGGGGTCGGACGACCCGACACCCCAACGGGGGGCCCGACGGCGAGGGCGGCGACGAAAAAAAACCCGGCAGACGCGACGCGGCAGACGAACGACGGCGGACGACGAACAGACAGAGGGCGGTTGGCGGCAACAGACGTCGGCCCGGGACAGAAAGGTCGACGTTTTCAGCGACGGTCGCCCGGGACAAGACTCAAACAGACAGACGACGGTCGGACCCGACGAAGACGGCGGAACCGGGGCAGAAAGGTCGGCGACGACAACGACGGTCGGACAGACTGACGACAGACGTCGGACAGACGACGACGCGGGTGGACAGACTGACAGAAGAGGGTCGGACGACCAGACAAGTTCGGACAGACGCAGACAGACGTTCGGACGACTGACGACAAGGGTCGGACGCCCCGAAAAGGGTCGGACAAAAATCGAAGGCGTGGGGCAGACACAGACAGACGGTCGGGGGGCGGCGAAGAGGGTCGAAAACTGCGAAGCTCGGACGCGACAAACGAGGGTCACAGACTACGACGAACGGTCGACCCCCGCGACGAGGCGGACAGACGACGACAAACGGGGGAAGAGAAACAGCAGGGGTCGGACAGCGGGAACAAAACAGAGGGGCGGCAGACGGAAAGCGGTCGGACAGACGACGCAGAGGGGTCGGACAGACGACGACGAACGTAAACGCCCGGGCGACGGGGTGGGACAGACTGACGACGGGGTCGGACGACTGCGACGAGGTCGGACAGACGACGACACATCGGACAGACTGACAACGACGTGGACAGACGCAAACAGACGGTGGACGACTGCAAACGAGGGCGGACAGACTAAAAAGACGGTCGGACAGACGCAAACGACGGTCGGACAGACGCAAAACAGACGTCGGACAGACGCAAACAAGGTAAAGACCAAACGACGGTGGACAGACTGAAAAAAAAGTGGGGGGGCGACAAAAGGGTGGGCGTACAAAAGACGGTCAAAGACTGAAAAAAACAGTGGCGGGAAAGGGAGGGGGCAAAAACGTACAGATAAAAAGCGGGGGAAGACTACAACAGCGGGCAGACTGACGACGGTCGGACAGACAACAGTCGGACAGACTGACAACAGACGGTGGAAGACTGCAAACAGACAGACGTCAGACAGACGCAAACGACGACAGCGGACCAAAACGAACGGGCGGCGGTCGAGGGAACAGACGACGGTCCCACAAACAGGGACGACGGACAGACGACGGGGGAAGAACGGAGCAGACGGGGAACCCAACAGACAGCCCAGCGGACAGACAAAACGGAGCAGACGGGACGACAGACGACGGCGGACAGACGGGCGGTCGGCCCAAAGACAAAACGGTGGACAGACGGGGAACAGACAGACGGTCGGACGGGACAGACAAAACCGGCGGTGGACAGAAACAGTCGGAAGAAGACGGTCAGAGACGGTCAGCGACGACGGTCAAGACAGACAGACGGTCGGACAGACAGACAGACGTCAGACAGACAACGAAGAACAGACGGTCGGACAGACGACAACGGTCGGACAACAGACGACGGTCGGACGGACAGACAACAGACGGTCTTTAAAACTGACAGACAGACTGTCGGCGGACGACAGACAGACGGTCGGACAGATGACAGCCCAGACGGTCGGAAAGACGACAGCCCGGGTGGGCCTGCAGACAGGGGTCGGACAGACTGACAGACAGACGGTCGGACCGCAGACAGACGGTCGGACAGACGACGACAGACGGTGGGAAAGCGCAACAACGGTAGGACAGACTGCAGAAGACGTGGACGAGACCAAAAGCATGGGACCCCCGGAAAAAGGAAACAAGGCAACCAGCGTCGGACAGACGCAAACAAGGGTCGGACAACCGCCGCCCAACAGCAGGCAGACGACAACGGTCGGACAGCGACGGTCGGTCAGCGCAACAACGGTCGGACACCCGGTTGAACCTCGGACGACGCGACAGAGGGTCGGACAGACGACAGACGACGGCGGACGACGAACAGACGGCGGCGACGAACAAACGGCGACCGAGGGAGAACGCGGCCACCGGCGCAGGGGACGACGACGAACGGGGGGGCAGCGACCGGACGCGGGAGGGGAGAGGGGAAAGCAGACGGCGGAAGACGAGCGAGGGGTCGGCCATGGGCAAGGGGGCAGACGACGAGGGCGACGGGCTCGGGCCGCATTGGACGACGCGAATCGGCGCGACGTCGACGACGACGACGGACAGTGGGACGAAGAAGAAGACGGGGACGAAGAAACCGGCACGACAGCAGCACGGACGGCAGCAACAGCAGACCCCCACAAACGCAGCCCCGATCAGGGCCGGAAGACGACCCCCGACAAACGCAGCAGACCCCCGGAGGGGCCAACGGACGGCCGGACAACTACGCAGCTCGGCAGACGACGACAGACCCCCGGGCAGGACGAAAAACGTCGGACAGACGGGAGTCGGACAGACCACCCAGACGGGGGACCCCCGGCGAACCCAGGCCATCGGAGGACGCGACGAGATCGCGCTGAGAACGACGGGCCCATGGCCCGAGAAGGGGAGGGGGCGGCGAAGAGGGTCGGGGGGGCGGGCCCGACGCTCGCAACGAAACGACTCAACAGACTGACGACGAACGCCCGGCAGCCGGCAGGGGGTCGGAGGGACCGCGACGAGGGTGGAACCGACGACGCAGGCGACGCGAACAGCTCGACGCAGACCGACGGACTCCAACGGTGGGAGGGGCCCAGCAGCAAGGGGCCCCGAAACAACGATCACGACCAGAAACGGTCGGACCCCCGACAGACAACGGTCGGACAGACTGACAGACGAGGGTCGAAACAGGGGAAACTCGACAGACGCAGCAGCGGTCGGAGGGGCCAAAGCAACGTCGGACAGACTGACGAAACTTTCCCGGACAGACGGCGACAGACGGCGGACAACCAGACAACGGTCGACGACCGGCAGACCGGTGGGGGGGCGACAGACAGCGGGGGCGGCAGACAAGGTCGACAGACTCAACAAGGGGGACCGCAGGAGCGTCAAAGGACGCAAAAGACGGTGGGAAGACCCGACAGACGGCCCGGAGGGGCCGACAGACGGAGGGGCCCCAGACGGGACAGCAGGGGGCAAAGCAGACAACGGTCGGACAGACGCGACAAACGGTCGACGGGCAAAGCGACGGTCGAAGGGACGGGCAGACAGGGGGGGGTCGACAGACTGACAGACGACGGTCAGCGGGGACAGCGGTGGAACAGCGGCGACAGCGGTCGGACGTGGACAGACGGCCCGGACGACGACAGACAGACGGTCGGACGACTGACGACAGACTCGACAGACACAACGACGGTCGGACAGACGGCAAACAACGGTCGGACAGACGCAAACGCGTCGGACAGACTGACCGACGGTCGGACAGACGCAAACAGACGGTCAGCAGACGGCAAACGACGTGGAAGCCCCGCAAACAACGGGGAAGAGCAAAAACAGCGCGGACGGGGGGCAAACAGACGGTCGGCAGACGACAAAGCGGTCGGGACAGACTGAAAACAGACGTCGGACGACGGCAAACAGACGTCGACGCGACAAACGACGTCGGACAGACGCAAACAGACGTCGAAGACGCAAAGACGGTCGGAAACACAAACAGACGTCGGACGGGAACCCAAACAGACTCGAACGCGACTGCAAAAGTCGGGAAAAACGCAGACGGGGACAGACAGACGGTCGGACAGAAGACAGACAGAGGTCGGACAACTGACAGACAGACGGTCGGACGCGACAGACGACGGTCGGACAGACCAGACGCGGCAACGAAGACGGCGAGGGAACGACGGAAACGGACGAACGGCAGGCACCAGACGGCGAACGGGCACAACGGGGACGAACGAAACGGGGGCACGACCAAACGCGGCGGCGACGACGGGCGACGACGCTCGGCGACCAGCTCGGCAAAGGGGCGACAAACAGAGGGTGGAGACAACGACGACGGCGGACGGGCATCGCAACAACGAGGGTGGACGACCCCCGACAGACACGTCGGCAGACCGGGGGTGGAAAAACGACGACTCGGCGAAGACGACACAAGACATGGACGAAGACGGATGGAACAACGAAAGCGGTAACAAAGAAAACGGTCGGACGACAGACAACGTAAAGACCAAAGAAGACGGTCGGACGGCCAGACGACGGTCGGACAGACGACAGACGACGGTCGGAAAACGCAGAGGTGAAAAGGGCAGACAAGGTGGAAACGGAAAACGGGAGTCGGCCAGACCACATAAAAAGGTCGGGCAGACTGAGGGGTGGACAGACAACGTCGGACAGACTGCAGACGACGGTCGACGCTGCCACAGACAGAGGTCGGACAGACCAGACAGACGGTCGGACAACAACAGACTGACGGTCGGAAAAGACGACGGCGTCGGCGACAGAGGGGGAAAAAGACGGACAGAAACGGACAGAAGCCCCAAGCGGCACAAAACGGACAACAAGGCAGACGCAGACAGACAACGGACGACAGACGGGGCGAGAACGGTCGGACAGACAACAGACAGACGGCCGGAGACAGACGACAGAGGTGGGACAGAAGACGGTCGGCGCGGTCGACAGAGGACGTCGGACTGCGGTCAGACAGAGGTGGACGACGACGTCGGACGAAGGGGCGACGGTCGGAAAGGGACGACAGACGGTCGGACAGACAGACAGACGACAGACAGACAGACGCGGTGGGACGACAGACGCAGACGTCGGACAACAGACGACGGTGGGACAAAACCAAAACAGACAGCGGTCGGACAAACGGAAGGAGGTCGGACGCGACAGACGACGGTCGGACGACTGACGCCGACGGTCGGACAGATAAGACAACGGTCGGGATGACAAAAAAGGTCGGACAGACGTCGACAGACGCAGACAACGTCGGACAGCCTGACAACGACGGCGGGAGCTGACAGACAAGGGTTTGGGCAGACAGACGGCGGACAGACTCCAGACAGACGGTCGGACAGAGACGACAATGAGGAACCGACGACAGCACGGTCGGACAACAACGACGACAGACTGGGTCGGAAACGACGGTCGGACGACAGACGCGACGACCAACAGACAACGGGGACGACGGCAACGAGGGACGACAACGGCGAACAGACGACGCGACGGAGGACGCGACACGAAGACGGCGGACGACGCAGACAGCCGGCGGCAACGAAAGGCCGGGCGGGCGACAGTCGGCGACGACGTCAACAGCAGCATCACAACGACGGGCATTGGCGCGAACGGACGACAAGGGAAAACGGACGACGACAACGACGTCGAACAACGGACAACTAAGGAACGGACGCTCGGCGGGCGAGGGGCTCGGCAGACACGCAGTCCACAGACTGGCGCCCCCACAGACAGACAAACGACGCAACGGTGGGACGGGGTCACAAGAGACGGCGGCGCGGTCGGACAGACAGACAACAACGGTCGGACGACAGACAGACAGACGGTCGGACAGACGACAACGGTCGGAAGACAGACAGACAGAGGTCGGACAGAAGAGAGAGGTCGGAGAAGACAGACAGAGGTCGGGGGGGCGGCAGACAGACGTCGGACGCGAAAAAGGGAGGTCGGAAGCACAACAAAGGTCGGACGGGCGACGAAGACGGTCGCCCCGGGCAGACGGGGTGGGACGACTGGCGACAAACAGCAGACGGCGGCAGACGACAGCAGACCGACGCGCGACGACGGTCGACGACGCAGACGACGGTCGGACAGACTGACAGACAACGGTCGGAGGGCTGAAAAAGACGGTGGAACCGACAGACGACGTCGCAACTACGACGACGGCGACAACTGACAGACAGACGTCGACAACGAGACAGGGGCAGACGGACGGTGGGCGATGACAACAGCGTCGGACGACTGAAAAACGACGGGTCGAAGGAGGGGCGACGCGGTCGACGCTCGACAGACGGTCGCGACAAAAATCGGACAGACTGACGACGACGGTCGGACAGCGCGACAGACGGTCGACAGACCGACAAAAGACTGGACGGGCCCAAAAGGACGGTCGGACCCCCAAACGACTGGGACAGACGGCAAACGACGGTCGGACGACAAAAAGAGGGTTGGCCCGACCAACAAAACGGTCGGACGATACAAACAGACGGTCGGAGAGCGCGCACGGCAGGCCCCGGAAAACGCGGTGACCGACAAACAAGGTCAGAAGGGCCGCAAACGTCGGCAGCAAGGGGAGGCAGCAACGGCGATGGGCAGTCGGACAGACGCCGGCCAAACGGTGGCCCGGGGCAGAGGACGGTCGGACAGAAACAGACGACGGCCAGACCCGACGCCCGGGGGTCACGCAACGGACAACAGACGGCGACGGAGGCCCCACGGCGACGAGGGACGCAGCAGCAGACGGAAAACCCAGACGGCGGCGGACGCAAAGACGACGGTCGGACAGAAGAGGGGTCGGCGGGGTCAACAGACAGCATCGCAGGGGGGCTCCCCCGGACAGACGAGGGTCGGACGGAAGAAGACTGGACAGAAGACGCGGTCGGCGACGACGACGGTCGGACGACGAACAAAAAAAGACGACGGTCGGACAGACAACAGACAGACAGCGTCGACAGACAAAAGACGACGGTCGGACAGACGACAACAGACAGACGGTCGGAGGACAGCAGATGAGGTCGGAAAACCCAACAGACGGTCGGACAACTGACAGACAGACGGCGACAACGACAGACAGACGGTCGAGGGGCGACGACAGACGGTCGGAGGGGCGGAACGACGGTGGGACGCGCAGACAGCGGTCGGACAGACTGACAACAGACGGTCGGACAGACGGGGCAGACAGACGGTCGGGGGGGCCCGACGACAACGGTCGGACGCTGACGACAGACGGTGGGGCGACTGACAGACAACGGTCGGGCAGACGCAACGACGACGGTCGGACAACAACAAGGGCTGGGCCGGACAGACGCGGTCGGAAGACAGGGGGTCGAAGGGGCAAAGAGGCAGACAGACGGACAACGGACGGCAAAAGGGCGGACAGGGGAGGGACAGACGGAGGAGGGAAGAGGACAACAGACAGACGCAAGACGGTCGGCGACGACCAGATTTGGACAACAGACAGGCTGCGGTCGGACAGACGACGGTCGGACAGACAGACGGTCAGCAGACAGACGGTCGGACAACAGCGACGGCTCGGACGACGGGCAACAGAGGACAGACGGACAAGACAGACGGACGGTCGGACAGACGGAAAAGGTCGGACGACGGTGGACAGGCGGAAAAAAGGTCAACACGACGACTCGCCCACGACACGGTCGGACGGACGTCGGGGGAAATTTCGGCAACGCGGCGAGGGTCGGCAAGGGTGGGCAAGGGCACGACGCAGACACGGTGGGACGCAGAAGGCACGCGGAACCAGGGGGGACAACGGCCCAAGGGGCCGGCGACGGCAGACAACGGTCGGACGACAGCCCATGGGACGAACGAAAAGGGATGGGGGGGCAGACGCCCCGACGACGGGCGGACCACGGACGCCCACGCAGGCTCGGACGAACGCACGGTGGGCCCGACGGAACGGCGGACAACAGACAGCCCAGAGGGTCGGACGAACGACGAGGGCCGCAACGACGACGGCCGGACGAACGCAGACGGGGACGACGACGCGGTCGGGGGGGCCAGCCCGGTGGCAACGCAACTCGGCAACGCAGACGGCACCGCCTGGGCGGCGACGCAGACGGGCCCGGACAACGGGCAGCGTCGGACGGCGACGGCGGACGCAGACGGCGACGCGCGAACGGCGGCGCGGCGAGGGCGCCCAGGCGGCGGGACGCAGCAGGCGGCGGACGACGAGGCGGCGACGACGGGCGGCGGCGACGCGGCGGCGGTCGCCCCGGCGAACGACGGCGGTACGGGCCAAAGAACGGCCCCCGACAGCCGCGCGGCGCAGCCCACGCAGACGGCCCGGACAGCGACGAAGACAGACGGTCGGACAAAAGAAGAAGAGACGGTCGACAGACGCAGAGAGACAGCTCGGACAACAGAGAAAAAAAGGCGGCAAAAGACGAAGACGACGGTCGGACAGACGACAGAGAAAAACGGTCGGACGGACAGACAGACAGATGGTGGACAGACAGACGAGGGTCGAAGACAGACAGGTCGGAGGGGAAACAGACAGACGGTCGGACAGACGACAGACAACGGTCGGACGACTGACAGACACGGTCGGACAGACGAAGACAACGGTCAGACAGACGGTCGGACAGACGACGTCGGACGAACAGAAGACGGTCGGGCAGACAGACGGTCGGACGGACTGACTGTCGGACGTACGTGCATACGGACGTACGTGCATACGCACGGACGGACGGATGGACACACGCACGCACGGACGGACGGGCATGCGGACGGACATATGAGCGGGCGGTCGGACGGACGGATTGACGGTTTCGAAAAATACACTTTTTCGGTATCAGGAACTCCAATGCGTGTATTTCCGTTGAAACCTCGAAATCGATTTTCGGAAACGTTACATAACTTTCTCTATACTACGTATTACTCCGTATATACGTACGTTTAAGAGTAAGTTAAAATTGAATTCAAACTTATACATTTGTGCATTATTTGTTTCACAGGAATATTCGTTTAAATACCTGTTTTGGGTGTCCTTGATAGAGAAAAACCAATTGACGGCAAAAACGGCTGTGAATAACGCTACCGTCTTAGCCGGTCAGCCAATTTTCTCCAAAATTGATTTCCCCCAATCTATCTGGTTGATGTCGCGGCCCCTTGAATTTGAAATCGATATTTTAGTTTTGGGGAGTAATTTACATGAAGCCCCTGGGACGTTTCAAACATTTCAAAGAAAATGCTCCAATGTTTTTTATTAAATTTTCTGACTGCTGACATTCTGTGTTGGACGATTTGGCAACCGATGGAAAGTTGCCTTCAGGAAAAGAGAAGGGATTACGCGAGGGATTGCCAGAGACTGCGCGTCTAATCGCGGACCATGCAGTTCGCAGAAAGACTTGGGGCGTTGCGTTGTATAACTGTCGAAGGGTGCAGACGTGTCCTAGAGACTTCCTTGCGCCTGCGATCCGCCGATCCCTTCCCTGCCGGTCCGCCTGTGCCGCCGCCGCCGCCGCCTCCGCCTCCGCGCCATTTCGCAGGTCCCAGGATGTGCGCGGCCGGAGCGGCGGCCTCCCCCACCTCCAAGATGTAGCGACTGCACCCCAGCACGTGGCGCAAATCGGGATTCCCAGTGCCAGCCCACGTCTTCACCACCCAGTCGCCAGCCCTCGTAACAAAAGGCGGCGAGAACATGAAGCAGCTGGCAAACCGTCCCTGTCAGCCGCCGCCGGCCACGTAACGCCAACGGAGGCGCCCGTGCATGCCCCTCTAGGAACACGAGGCAACGTCAAAAACAATAAAGAAGACTAGAAACAAAACTTTAACAGAAAATACAATAACGTTTGCATGTAAATCTTAGGTTGCCGGCTAA
Source organism: Teleogryllus oceanicus (assembly GCA_964035755.1). Lineage (NCBI taxonomy): Eukaryota > Metazoa > Arthropoda > Insecta > Orthoptera > Gryllidae > Teleogryllus > Teleogryllus oceanicus. The sequence goes on from CAXIVR010000001.1 coordinate 192,583,086, forward strand.
AGCACCGGCTTTTTCCATATGTTAAGTTAGGTAGTAAATTAGTTATTAAACACTGCCTCCTTCTTTGGCGCAAAAGTCGAAGAGGTGCGGCGACATGACAATAAACGCCCGCCTCCTCAGAGCTACTGGCGAGGGAAAGTTTAAAAAAAGTAAAACAAGTTTAATCTTCTTAGCTTACATGCGCACTTCCTTTCTTTGTAGGTATTTGAATCACATAATATATTCCCCTTATTACACCATATGAGTTAACGTTTTGTCCTGTAAAACGTAGATGGTGCAGGAAAGGTATGAGAACGTTTTTAGAAGATGATGTAAGAGAGAAATATAGAGAAAATGAAAATTCCGAATGTTAATCGGAAGATAATGTTAAAGAAAAGTTTGAAAACTTTGATACGGACTATAAAGTAGGCAAAGTGGATTTATAACAATATAAATATCTTTGTGAAGGACAAGAGTCTCTTGTTTCATTTACGTTCAGAGTCAACGGCGTCCGACGCTGCCCTTTGGTGATCCCGCTGCTCCCAAAGTCCCTTCTCGCATTCCCAGTAAAATCTCCCACGTGTTCTAATTGCTGTCGACACAGTTATTCTCTCGATCCTCCTTTTCATTCCTGTTCGCATACGCAACCTTTACATTCCTTTTTTGGAATCAGTGAGTCGAACAACGAAAATACCGATACTAAAGTTACAGAGTTGGCTAAGGATATTGGTGTCAGTGTTACTCTTGACATTGATAGGAGCCATAGAATAGGACCTAAGACTGATGGCAAGTGCCGCCCTATTATAGTGAAATTAGTATCGTATAGGAAAAGGCTGAAATATTTAAAAATAAAGAAAAATTGCAGGTAGTGGAAAAGTTATACAGAGGATTTAACCTCACGTGGTTAGAAATATTGAGAAAATGTATTTCAAAATTTCAGCTTAAAATGTGTGGTCCTTTGATGGGGCAATATATATACACAAGGGAAAAGACGCATCACCAGAATGTGTGAAGTTGACTCGCTACCTGTAAATGGCGCGTAACCTTAGAATCTGTTTTCAGAAGTCTCTCTTATACTTAGATTATTGTTTATTATTTAATTTTACTTGTAATATATTAATTTTAATTTCTTTCTGCCTGTAAAGTACACACTTTCAAATACTATGTCAGAATTTGGCAACCTGTAGATGACGAAGTCTTGCGGAAACCGCGCCCCTGGACATACCTGGGACATTGGCCCCTGTCCGGCGTTAAGCTTGCTACCTACCCCTCGAAGCCCTGCTACAAGCTCTGATCTCAACGCGTCCATTTCGCACTTTCCTCGTGACTTGTCTGTCTTTCACATTAACGCGCAATCTCTAAAGAAACATCACGCAGAAATTTGTCATGTTCTCTCTGAAGCTAGCTCACACGTATTATTAATTAGTGAAACTTGGTTGAAATCTACTGCGCCGTCTGATCTTGTGTCGATCCCTAAATATAAACTCATACGAAATGATAGAAATATAATAAAAATTAATTTAAAAGAGAAATCCGGTGGGGGTGTTGCTATGTTTGTGCGTGATGATATAAATTGTAAAATAATAAAAACATCTACTAGTAACTCGCCGAACTTGACATGTTTGTTGATATGGTGATAGGGGGAAAACATCTACTTGTCGGGGTTGTATATTGGCCTCCAAATACGGGACGGCTGTCAGAATTAGAGGATTCACTTTCAGAATTTACAGATAAGTATCAAGATATTATTGTAATGGGGGATTTTAATTGCGACTTAAAATCCCATCACAAAATCTGCACTAACTTTATTCATACTTTCAATTCGTATAATTTGCAAATATTAAAATTGAATCCTACTCATAGCTCATCTAAAGCAGAATCAGTGGATTGATCACTTGATTGTCTCAGATATTTCCAAAGTATTACTACATGGTCAAGTTCCTGTTCCGGGTATTTCAAACCATGATTTACTCTTTGTTGTATATTCGGCTAAATGTACTAAATACAAAAACAAAACAATCAATTACCGTGATTACAAAAACTTAGATTTTACAGCATTTCAAGTAGACAGTGAACATGCACCTTGGCACCAAGTTTATCAACAATACTCATTAGACTCGAAAGTAAATATGTTCAATGAAATCATAACGAATCTTTTTAACAAGCACGCTCCATGGAAAACTTCTCGTGTCACGCGGCCTGCTGCTCCATGGCTTACAAATGAGATAAAAGTTCATATGAAAGTTAGAAACTCCGCATATAACCGTTTTAAAATTACTAAAACCGATGAAAAGAAAAGGAGTATAAAAAACTTAGAAATTTCGTAAAACAACAAATCAGAAACGCTAAGATTCGTTATTATGGAATTTGAAACGTAAATCAAATGACAGTTCATTAGAAATTCCCCTAGATGACCTAAATGACTATTTCGCTTCCGCTGCTCATAAAATAGACCCTATTATTAAAGAAAAGACACTTTACTCTCTGGAATCACATGCACCTCGCACCTCCTGTGACGATAGTTTCTATTTCAACAATGTTGACTGCCAAGAAGTCGAAAAAATTGTGAAGGCACTCAAATCAAATTCAAAAGGCTCGGGATGATATAACAAAGCAATTAAAATTGGTTTTAAAGATGCTCTTCCAGCGCTTACTCACATAATAAACTTTTCTTTAACAACCGGATATTTTCCCCAATTGTGGAAACTAGCTTACATTCGTCCCCTTCCGAAATGTTTAAATTCGTTAAATCTTTGTGATTATCGACCTATCAGCATATTACCAACATTATCCAAAGTCCTCGAAAAAGTTGTACGTCAACAAATAAACAAGTATCTCACCATAAATGATGCTCTCAATAATTTTCAATCTGGTTTTAGGGAGGGTAGAAGTACGCAAACGCTTTACTACGAGTCATCGAGACATTCGTCAATCTCTGGATGAGGCAATATAACAACGCTAACGCTTTTAGATTTTAGCAAGGCCTTCGATTCAGTAGACCATGACGGGCTTCTGGCAAAATGTAAATGTCTCGGTTTTTCTGATTCTTCCTTATCGTGGATTTCAAGTTATTTTAGTAATAGACAACAGGTCGTAGTTGTAGAAAACAGTTTCTCGTCACCTAAACCAGTTTCACGTGGAGTGTCACAGGGCTCCGTACTTGGTCCACTTTTCTTCCTTATCTATGTAAATACCGTCCATGATACCATGATATACCGTCAGTGCTATCAAGATGCAATCATCATATGTACGCAGATGACCTACAGATCTACGTCAGTGGAAACCTTCTGAAGTGCTCAGTTAATTAGTAAAACAAATCAGGATTTAGCCTCTTTACATGAATGGTCACTGAGAAACGGCCTTAAGCTAAATCCATTAAAATCTCAATCAATTATAATTGGCTCTTGTTGGTCCCATAAAGCACTTAAAAATCTAAATATTTCTCATATCGTACTGGATAACACTACTGTTCCCCTATGCTCACAAGTTAAAAATCTCGGTCTGACCATCGACAAATTCCTAAATTGGGAACCTCATGTTCAGGAAACTTGCCGCAAAGTGTATGCTTCAATGTACTCACTCAAATGTGCTTACAAATGCCTCACCCAAAACCAAAGAACTACTAGTAAATCCTCTTACTCCCTCTGCTTGATTACGGTGACATTGTGTAGTAACGTAAAGAAATCAACTGCTGACGCTCTCCAAAGAGTTCAAAATGCGTGTGTTAGGTTTCAATATAATATCAGAAAGTATGATCACATATCGGGATACTACAAAGCTAATAACATACTAAACTTGAAAGCCCGACGCATGTTTCATAGTTTGTGCCTTTTCTACAAAATATTAAATACGGGTGTACCTACTTACCTCTCTCATAAAATTTCTTATCTTGAAACAAGAAGATTCGAGAAATCTTTGCTATGCAATATTCCTAAAAGCAACACTAACTTTTACAATAAATCTTACTTAGTAGCGACGACTAGAGAGTGGAATAGCCTTCCAGTAAATGTTAGGAAATGTAAAACTCTGCGATCATTCAAAAACATTTAAATACTATTTTTTCTGAGCTGATATTGTATGATGTGAAAGTGTGTACTAAATGTGTTTAGAATTGTAAGGTAAATGTAATTTTTAATATCGCTTTTTAACAGTTTTTCTCCATTTCTTGTATTTTCTTAAGTTAGTTCTTAAGTGAGTTCAAAATTGTAAGTTAAATGTAAATTTTATAGGGCTTTTAACAGTTTTGTTCTTTTCTTTGTTTTCTTAAGTTAGTTCTTAATTTAATTAACAATAGTATAATTAGTCTAAATTAAGTATATTATAGGGTTAGAAGGTTTTTTTGTGTTACCTACCAGTACTTTTCTAATTCATTATTGTCTAACTTTGTCATGGCTCTGACTGAATGCGTCTTTTCCCTTGGTACATGATGTTGAAATCTAAAATCGGCCCTAAGCCGTCGTCCTGACCGGGTGGTTGTGTGCATTATCATATTGCTTTTATGATTTCATGAATGTATTTGAGATTTTTGTTCAACATTTGATACGTATTGCTAAATTAATATCTCTCAGAATTTATATTTTCGGGCAAACCTTTAGAGTTTTCCTGAGTCAGAAATGTTTGTTTGTTTTTAAAATTATCTTAAATATATTTTTTTTTGTTGCTCAATGTTGAAGAGCATGCACACTTCCTTTGTTTTCCCTGGTTTTCCCCGGTCGCTTGAGGCAAATGCTGGGACGTTATATTCTTGTCGCGTTTGTGAGCCCAGGGGCATGACATCTGTAAGTTGTATTATTTACTTATTACTAAGTATTATTATTTACTTGTTTTTATTTACTAAATGTATCTCTTAATTCAATTCTTATCTTTTATTATTTATTATTTATTTTCCTTTACCGAGTTTTGGAAGTGGTAGGGGAAAATGTTGTGCGCCCATCTACGCGTGGTCAGTGGCGGCGCTAACGTATTCAAAATACTCCCATTTTGGCATACTTTTTCACTGTAACAAGTTCATTTGCCTAAAGTTTGATTTTAATGGATGTTAAAAAACGACATACTTCCGAGCAGATGGAAATGGACAGAATTCGCCTTTTCAGTACAGTAGTATAATTAAGTTTACGGTGGTGGTGGTGTCAGCGTCACGTTAGCACCGCCAGGCTATCATGAATTAAATCAATTATTTGTGGGTACAATCAAAAGTTTTGATGGAACAACTCGGAACAAACAAGGTACTAATGATTAAGAATTGTGGTGAATTGCCAGTGTGAAGTTACAATTGAAATATCTTTAAGTGGTTTTATTACAAACGAATGTTATTGAGGAACAAAGGGGTACAAATGAGTACAAACGAATGATAATAGTTTCAGTGATTTTCGCTTTGTGGTGGCGTGCCAATGTCTCGGACATCCAGGTCAGAAATCCACTTGTCTGTGATCAGGGGAAAATGTGTACCCTTGTCATCGTGTCGCTGTCAATTCTAAAAGAGCACTGTCAGAGTTTGCACATCCCTTTCTGGATTTGGGGTAAAAGGAGAGGGGTGTCAAGATATCGCACCAACTTTTCTCCATTTCTTATTTCGATGTTGTGCATCGGTTCAAAATTTTTAATTTGGGTATAAATTTGTTCAAATTAGTACAAAATTGTGGTATTTTTAGTTTTTTTTTTAAATTTAATGTGTTTTTCTTGTGTGGGGATGCTAACATAACGTTAAGTTATACGTTGTTTATTTTGATGTTCTACGTCGGTTCAAAATTTTTAATTTGGGTGTAAATTAGTTCAAAATAGTACAAAGTTCTGGAATATTCTTTTTTATATCTTATAACTGGGTATGCCAACTATACGGTCATTCCTGTCACGTTTTAAAGGTACTTGACACCGAAAACTCGACTGACAACAAGACGTTTGTCTGTCTGTTTGTCTCCCTGTCTGCCTGTCTGTTTGTCTGCCTGTCTGTTGTCTGCCTGTCTGTTTGTCTGCCTGTCTGTCTGTCTGCCTGTCTATTTGTCTGTCTGTCTGCCTGCCTATTTGTCTGTCTGCCTGTCTATTTGTCTTTCTGTCTATTTGTCTGTGTCTCTGTCTATTTGTCTGTCTGTCTGTCTATTTGTCTGTCTGTCTATTTGTCTGTCTTCTGTCTATTTGTTTGTTTGTCTGTCTGTCTATTTTTTGTTTGTTTGTCTGTCTGTTTGTTTGTCTGTCTGTCTATTTGTGTGTCTGTCTGTCTATTTGTCTGTCTGTCTGTGTATTTGTCTGTCTGTCTATTTGTTTGTCTGTCTGTCTATTTGTTTGTCTGTCTGTCTATTTGTCTGTCTGTCTGTCTGTCTTTTGTCTGTCTATTTGTGTCTGTCTATCTATTTGTGTGTCTGTCTGTCTATTTGTGTGTCTGTCTTGTCTGTCTTTTGTTTGTCTGTCTGTCTATTTGTCTGACTGTCTGTCTATTTGTCTGTATGTCTGTCTATTTGTCTGTATGTCTGTCTATTTGTCTGTATGTCTGTCTATTTGTCTGTCTGTCTGTCTATTTGTTTGTCTGTCTGTCTGTTTGTTTGTCTGTCTGTCTATTTGTTTGTCTGTCTGTCTATTTGTCTGTCTGTCTGTCTATTTGTTTGTCTGTCTGTCTTTTGTCTGTCTGTCTGTCTATTTGTTTGTCTGTCTGTCTATTTGTCTGTCTGTCTGTCTTTTGTCTGTTTGTTGTCTGTCTGTTTGTTTGTCTGTCTGTCTATTTGTTTGTTTGTCTGTCTGTCTATTTGTTTGTCTGTCTGTCTATTTGTTTGTCTGTCTGTCTATTTGTTTGTCTGTCTGTCTGTTTGTTTGTCTGTCTGTCTATTTGTTTGTCTGTCTGTCTATTTGTTTGTCTGTCTGTCTATTTGTTTGTCTGTCTGTCTATTTGTTGTTGTCTGTCTGTCTATTTGTTGTTGTCTGTCTGTCTATTTGTTTGTCTGTCTGTCTATTTGTTTGTCTGTCTGTCTATTTGTTTGTCTGTCTGTCTATTTGTTTGTCTGTCTGTCTATTTGTTTGTCTGTCTGTCTATTTGTTTGTCTGTCTGTCTATTTGTTTGTCTGTCTGTCTATTTGTTTGTCTGTCTGTCTATTTGTTTGTCTGTCTGTCTTTTGTTTGTCTGTCTGTCTATTTGTTTGTCTGTCTGTCTATTTGTTTGTCTGTCTGTCTATTTGTCTGTCTGTCTATTTGTCTGTCTGTCCTTTGGTCTGTGTGTCCGAGTCTGTCTTTTTTTAAAATTTTATATATAACTTTATTTCACAGCATGCTCCGTTACATGTAACACTACATGCTTTCAAATACATGTGTAACTTAAAATGAACAATATTTCAAAATAAAATTACATCTACAAAATACATGAATAAGAAAATTGAAAAATTGGAATACATCAACTTGAAATTATAACAACATGAAATTGTGGAGTTTGAAATTGAAATCCATATTACTCATAACTTTATGTAAACAATATTTGTTTAATGTTCTGAATAAAGATGTTAAATGCGCGTAAGTGTTCTTTTACTAATTTCTCAGGTGTGGGGGACCAAGTTCGTGACTTCATTTTTATCTTCTGTATTAGTTTTTTTTTTTAATTGGTTTATTTAAGGTCGCTTCAACATCTAAGGTCATTAGCGACCACTATTGCTGTTAACGGTATGGTAACTAAATGTGGATGAAACGATATGGTGATTGATGATAAGGGGTGAAAGGACGAACACAATTACAACCATGCCCGAGACGGGACACGAACCCGCGACCCTTCGGTCCGAGATCACTACGCCACTACTGCCTTAGCGATCTCGGCCACCGGGCCGGCTCTCTGTATTAGTTTCTTCCTTCTATTAGTAGGGAACATTCGTAAATGATGTGGTATACTGTTTGGTCTCCCCTGCCACATTCACATGCTGGATTGCTTATAATAAAGAATCTGTGTAGATATGATTTAGTGTTTCCATGGCCTGTTGTCATATTCTATTGGCAATTGTGTATCAGCTGCAGCATGTTTTGCTAGCCTGTCTGCTAGTACATTTCCTCTAATTCCCACATGTGCTTTTACCCATCCAAAATATATTTTCCATTCATTCTTTTCCAGGATTGTTATTTCATTTAAAATTTATTCTATTATTTGCTTGCTTATTATGTTGATAATTATTTGCTAAAAGTGCCAATGTGACTTTACTGTCTGTATTTATTGCAACTGTTTTGTTATTGCTTGCTTGCTTTTGTTATTGCTTATTGATGTACTGATGTCGCGGCCCCTTGCGTTGGAACCGAATGCAGGCCCTGCTTACGGAGGTTCGTGTATTAATGTAAGAAATAATATAGATTATACCTCCTCAGAATCTAATTTATATGCAGTTGAAATAGTATTTGAATTAACATGAAGTATTTGAACAACAATCGGAAAATATCAGTGTAGGTGAAATTCCTGCTTACGGTTTTGTCGTTAGCGTCGATCACACACAGACAGACAGACAGACACACACACGAGACAGGAGTGACGTGATAGTGATAGTACGTGTTAGAAGTCGCTCTGTGTTTTGTGAGGTGTGATGGTTTTGTTTATTTTCTACAAACATGTGTGTGGTGTCTATTGGTAGCTGAACTACTGTTTGAACTGTTTAAATGTTAGGAGAAAGTGGGATGAACGCTGAATGGAGATATTCACAATTTTGTGATTTCTTCATGTGATATAAACAAACAAACAGTCGTACATCTTACTACGCTCAAAATTTTCTTACTTTGCATCTACAGACCTCCAACAAAGCGAGCTTTAGATTATTTCAATTTCTTAGAAAATCTAGAGATCACTCTGAACAAAATTAGTAATCTGTCTTTTAAATCCATTGTTGTATGTGGAGATTTCAATATTGATTTTCTGAGCGAATCCCACGAGAAAGAGCAGTTTCTCAATTTAATTCATTCTTTTAATTTAGATATTACAGTGAACGTACCTACACGGAATTCTCTTAAATCGCAAACAGCAATAGATGAAATTATAATTAACAAAACAACAACTAGGTATGAAATAATAACGAATAATCTAGGTTACAGTGACCAATATGCACAAATTCTTACAATTACTAATAACATGAATACTGACACAATAAATAAAACACGCATTTACTAAAGTTAACATAAAATTATTTACGGACTACATACTGAAGGAATCATGGGAGGCAGTTAATAACGCTATTAACTCAAATAACAAACATAATTCATTTTTCTCCAAGCTTTCATTTCACTTTAACGCATGCTTTCCTATTAAAAAGAGAAAATAAAACATTTCACGAAAAAGTAATACTTGGATCACGCAAAGAATTAGAACATCGTGTAAAAACAAACGTACACTCTATTTCTAAACATCGTAACGTATCACACGGTTTCCATGTCTACTTCCGAGAATATCAGACAAAAATAATGAAAAATAATGAGAATATTTTGAACGCTAGAAACAAAACTAAAGCAATGTGGAATATCGTAAAAATACGACCACGTCATCACGATATTTCGTAGAGAATGTTGTTTTAAAGGATAATGAAAGAGAAACAAGTAATCCAGAAAAAGTTGTGAATATCTTCAACCAACACTTTTCTAGAATTACGGTTGATCTCACGAAGGGACTAAAACCACAAAATTCAACATAATTTGCTCCTCAAAAAAATTTCATCACAATGTTTATTTCCTAAACTTCTTCCAACGAAATCCTCAGAATAGTCAGTATATTAAAAAATAAATATTCATCTGGTTTAGATGAATGGCTCAGCTGCCCACCAAGGGATTAACACCCTCTGGTAAAGCAAGTTGTGTGTGGTGTGGTAGACCACGCAAGGTTCACACTGTCGAACTTGTGTTGATATTTCCTTGAAAATATTTAGTTTTCGCACCTTATGTTCTTAGATTTGTAATGAGTTTTACAAAAAATATTAACTGAGGTGTTCGGAAATTGCGTTAAAAATAGTATTACGTAACTGTTACTAAGTGCGAGAAAGTATGTGCTGTTTCAGCACCACTAGTTTAAGGATATGTCATGTTCCGACACAGACGATAAAAAGGGCCTTCCGCCAAATCTCCTCACTAGCTGCGTCAGTAAGCGACGCATGTCTGGTTTGACACCTGGAACAAAAGAAAACAAAACTTTCTAACACTTGGATGTGTTGAGAGTTGAAGATGTGTTGAGAGCCCCAAAGAGTTGAGATCTGTGAAGCTATGGTGACTAGGTTGACACTGTTGCCCAGTGTCTTCTAAAGCCATATTGGATTATGGCTTTAGAAGACACTGGTCAACAGTGTCAACCTAGTCACCATAGCTTCACAGATCTCAACTCTTTGGGGCTACACCATCACCTTGTAGCCATCTTCTTTAATATTGAGGCATTCGACACCGCCTGGAGGTAAGGCATTCTCCGTACCATGGATTCTTGTGGATTTAGGGGACGATGATATACTTGTCGTGTCAAGGTCTTTCCGTGTCCACCTTGGTGAAAGGTTAGTCTTTATAGCGTGATTTGATCAGTTATTTGACACGAAGGTCTTTATTTCGTGTAAGGAACCAAGCGCTAGGACAAACACATCAAGATGCTAGAAGGTAATTTCCTCGTGAAAAAGTGGTTCTCGAGCAATGAATTTGTGTTCATATATGACTCGGCGCCGTGTTACAAAGCTTTAAAATAACATATTTTCAAGAAAAATAACAAAAACTGTAGATTCGCCTCGAAATTCTTCCCATTTGAATGCGATAAAGATTGTGTGGGAAGAAAGAAGGACAAATTATTACAATAATAACTCATAAAATCATCAGGGCTTGTTATACTCTTCCACGTTATCAGAAAAGCTCATAAAATGTTTAACAATTATGCCACAGGGATCTTATCAGCCAAGAATTCCAAGGAGAATTTACATTAAACCTAAATAATTTAATTCGTGTTAAACAATTATTTTTTCATTATATTTATCCTTCAATTGCAGTAAAAATAAGTAAAATCAACATCTAAGCGCTTTCATGCACATTCGATCAGTCTATATGCGATCTTAAAAATGATATCAAAATACCTATTGTATAATAATTTGGATACTCACTGCAGTGAAGAAGGCTTCCATAAAAAACCCTTAAGTCGATGCCAGTAGTGCGCGGACTCTTCGGTGGAAATTTTCGTTGAGAGGCGCAGGGCGCTCGCTGCCCGAGCAGGGGCTCCCGGGAGGGGAATCTCGTGGTAAAGCGGTTGGATCGCCCCATCGACCTTTAAGTGTCGTGCATCAAATTCCGCTCGAATGGTCCGTGTGGAATTTGTGGTGGACCGAGTGGCTTCTCGATAGTTTTTTTGAGGGGTTTGCTACGTTTCCCCCTATCGTTTCACCATTGCTCCATTATTCAAGCCATATAAAAAGGTTAAGAAAGATTATGTTCCCCAAAGGTCCCAAGGAATCGCTCCACATCGCAAAGCGCCGCGACAGGTGGAGGGCACCTCTGCCAGAGGACAAGTTCGCAAGCGTGGACAATTCATAATTTTTGCACTCCATCAGAAATATTTTGTGCAAACAACGACTTCGTGCTTAATATTTTTCACAAATGAAAATATTTATTTATTTTACGTAAAAAAACAGTTAAAAACTGCGTATGACGTGCTATGGGGAAAAGTGAATTGTGTGCACATTTTCAAAATTCTGTAATCCCTACACTAAGTCATATACTACTTAAATTTTGAATTTTGAAAGGGAGAAAAAAAAACTCCCATGTAGTAAAATCTATTTTCAAGGATAAATAAGCAATAAATTTTGAATTTTGAAAGGGAGAAAAACAAACAAAAAAAACTCCCATGTAATAAAATCTATTTTCAAGGATAAATAAGCAATAAATTTTGGCTCTTATTACTTCCTGCCGCGACAACATGGAAACGATAATTTGAATAATTGTATTTCCCATTGAATTCTAGAAGACTTGCACAGAAAATGAAGTTACATTTATGTCCAGAAGCAAAACAAGGGGCCATCTCAGCATTTGCTCAATGGATCAGGGAAACTGGACGAAAAACCTGATCGAGATGGGGGTCATTGACCCGGAAGCTGTAGTACAATAGTTGTTACAGGTTGTTTATACTCATTTATACAGTCCAAATGGTCTTCTTCTTCCTTTCAGGGATTAGGCATGAATGCCTGTTCCGTCTTCACTTGCACTTCAGCTCCATCTCTTCCTGGGCCTCCCGACATCTCTCCTACCCTTCGGTCGGTATTGCATCACTAAGCGTGGAATTCTTTCTTCACCCATTCTTCCAATGTGATGTCTCCATGATTCTCTGTATTCCTCTATCTTTTCATTTATATTATATCTATCCAGTTCTTTACGGATATCTTCGTTTCTTATGTGATCTTGTTTTCTGCAGCCTTTAATTTCCAAATTTCCGCTGCTTGGATTTTACTTTTATCTCTCTTTTCCACGATTACTTCCATACATACATTTTTTAATTTATTTGTTCTTTCCTTGTTTTGTTCTGAAGTGTTCGGTTTATTATGCCACATAGTGATTGAAATTTATTGGTCTTATTTTCTAAATCTTTATCTCTGTCATAACTGATCTCGCAACCAAGATAATTGAAATTAGAAATCTGTTCGATTACTGTATCGTCAATTACTATTTTTGAGCGAGCGGAGTGTTTACCATAATGGGCCATAACCTTTGTTTTCTTTTTTGATATCCGGAGATTATATTCGAGCCCTCCCAGTAGATGTAGTTTGTATACGCCTTTTTGTAGTTCGTCTTCACTTTCTTGCAGTATTGTTATGTCATCTGCATAAAGAATAACATTTAGATGTTTGTTCTTTAACTGGATTCCAGGGCCCACTATACATTTCCATTTTTTAATAAGATCATCTACATATATATTAAATAGCGTTGGAGATAAACTACATCCTTGTTTGAGTCCTCCATTTGTCAAAATTTCTTCAGTTTTCTTCGTACCAGTGTTTATTGTAATTTTTGTGCCCGTATATAAACTTTTTATGGTATTTATTAGGTGTTTAGGATATCCACTTTCACTCATTACATTCCACAATTTGACTCGATCTACACTGTCGAAGGCTTTCTCGAAGTCAATAAAGGCTAAATGGGTCTCCATATTGACTTCTCGTCGTTTTTCTAAAATCCTTTGATACTAAAAATGTTGTCACTGCATGAGCGTCCTTTCCGAAATCCCGACTGTTCTTCTTGTAATTTAACTTCTGTAATGATTTTTAATCGAGCATTAATTATTTTTGCAAATATTTTATAAGCGACATTCATGAGACTAATACCTCTATAATTCCCGCACTCATTTCTTTGACCCTTTTTAAAGATAGATATAACCTCCGTCGTTTTCCAGCTATTAGGTGTTTTATAACTTTTCCAGCATTCATTGTACAGATGAAGCAACCTAAAATCACAGATAGGTCCTGCGTATTTTAAAAGTTCCATGTTAATACCATCAGGGCCTCATGCCTTCCTGTTTTTCATTGTTTTTAATGCTATCTGAAATTCTTCCAAGGAGAGGAGGTCCACCGAACTGTTGTAACAGAGCTCTTCCTCTTGAGAATCGATGGTTTCTGTACACCAAAGTTTTCTGTAGTGTTCTTTCCATTGTTCTTCATTAATGATTTGTATATCTGCAACATCTTTCTCTGACTTATTTAGATGCCGAAATACCTTATAAGCAAACATTTGCCTTCCATGTATATCGTTTTCTATATTACTTATAAATCTATCCAATGAATCGTTATGTGCAGATCTAATTAAATGTTTAGCATTATTCCTTTTTTGTATGTATTCCTCCCTTGCTTCGGGTGTTTTGTTTTGTAGGAAATTTCTGTACGCTATTTCTTTATCGTTTACCGCCTTTGCTATACAGTCGTTCCATATTCTCAGTCCCTTTCTTTTTCTATTCTTTTTCTTTGCTATTGTTTCGCTTGCAGCCCTCTCTATACAATTCTTTATATTTTGCCATTCTTCATCCACATCGTTAACAGTAGGTACACTTAATAGATACTGTTGTAATCGATTTTGATAAAATCGCTTGATACTTTCGTGTTCTAACAAGTACACTTTGAAGATTTCTTGACATGTCTCTCTTCTTGTCCTCATTTTCTTCCATTTTGCTATCATCGTGATAGATGCAATCACTAGGTAGTGATCTGAGTATATGTCACTTCCTCGGTGTACTTGGACATTTTCTATTTGTTTACAGATTTTATCATTTGCAATTGTATAATTATAAGTGATCTGTGGCCTCTGGCACTCCAGGTGAATTTATGAATATCTTTTTTTCTGAAAAAGGTATTAGTAATTTTCAGCTGGTTAAAAGTCGCAAATTGACGAAGTTCTTCTCCGTTTCTATTCAAATGTTGTTCTCCAAATGCTCCCACAACTCCCGGGATTGGAATGTTACCAACTCTTGCGTTAAGATCACCGCAGATGAGAACATGATTGTTCTTGTTGATTTTACTTAACTGTTTTTGAAGTTCGTCATAAAATGTCTTTGTGTCCTCTTTCCTTCCTTCTTCAGGAGCATAGACACCTATCAGTATAAAATATCCTCTATCTATTTTAAATTTGCACGTAACGATTCTTTCATTTCTAAAGGAATATTCCACTATCCTATGCTTCCACCTTCTATTAACCATAATTGCTACCCCACAGCTTGCCCGTCTGTTTTGGGTTACTCCACTGTATATCATTGTGTAATGGCTAAGATCATTCGTGCCTTTCAGTTTCTTTTTCGTTTCAGTTATGACAGCTATATCAATCCCTTTTTGATTTAATTTGATATGTAGTTCATCTTCTTTATTACACAGTCCTCTGACATTCCATGTGGCTAGTTTTAATCGTCCCGTAATACCAAATCGTTTATCCTTGACTCGCTTAAGTTGTCTCCGTAATCCATCCGGTTGTGCATTGTGAAGAGAGCCAGTAGTAATAAGAATCCCCTGGCCGCGGTACGAGCGCTGCGCAGGTTAAGTTCAGTGATGGGGCTGCCACCTCACAGCTTCCGAACCAGCTGGGTGGTATTTTGGACCACCATTCCTAGGCGGATTGCCTTCACTGGGCTAAGAGTTCCGCCCACCCTTTCGAGGGCAACCTTGCCATGTCAAAGATCTTTTCCGACAGAACTACTGTTCAGGCCCTCTTCATTGGGTCCTCTTCTGACACTGGTGTCCTCTTCTGGAGTACTTCTTCGTCTCTCCCCTCTCCTCCGACCTGCCCGGCAAGGGAGGCCCTGCCAGTAGCTACGCTACCGCCGGTATAGCTCTCAGGATCACGGGGGTACTCAAACTCCACCACCAACGTTAAGGTCATGTACTCCCTAGGTGGAGGTCCAAATGGTAAATAATGCATTATATAATCATTGTTAAAATTCATGTTACTTTTCTTGTGATGCTCAGTATAGTCTCTAATTGTAGAATATTATGCCATATCTAAGGCGGGAATGAACATTCGCGAAGTATACACAACGAGCAGTATGAAGGCTGACTGAATTTGCAAGAATTCTGAACGCGTAGCATAATGAACTTAATTTTGTGTTCAATTCATTTAAGGTTTGACTGAATTGAGAGACCTAAAAATTTTGTTGCCTTAACATCAGTCAATGGTACACTGTTCATTTTCAATGGGGCACAGAATTGTTTATTTGAAATGGAAAACTGCATTAAAACCGTTTTCTTTTCGTTTACTATTAATTTTTTTTGGAACCAATTTGAAACATCTGATATTGTACTATTTACTGTTTCTTTATTGCAAAGGATGTTCGTATCATCCGCAAAGAGAACTGTTCTTCCGTTTCGAATCGTCGAGGGCATATCGTTTACGTAAAGTAGGAACAGAATAGGGCCTAAAATCGATCCTTGAGGAACTCCACATGCAACGGGAAAAGAGTCGGAAAGGTGCGTTCGTAATGTTCCATCATTCCTGTAAGGTATTTCAACTCTCTGAGATCGTTGTTTAAGGTACGAACATAACCAATCTAGAGCAATACCACGAATTCCATATGAAGGTAATTTAGAAAGTAATATGTCATGATCAATGACGTCAAAAGCTTTTGAGAGATCTAAAAATAATCCAATAGGTGCCTCGTTTTGATCCAATGATGAGGCGACATCTTTCAGAAAAGAAAATATAGCTGTTTCCGTTGATTTTGATTTTCTAAATCCATGTTGGCAATCTGAAAGCGCGTCGTGTTTAGTGAGAAAGGTTTGCATTGGTACGTAAAAAAAAAAAAGTCTCTCTAATATTTTTGAAAAAACTGATAGAAGAGAAATGGGCCGATAATTTTGAATTTCATTTTTGTTGCCATTATTGAAAAGCGGCTTAATTTTAGCTGTTTTGAAAATATCTGGAAACGTTCCAGTGCATAAAGATGCATTAAATATGAGTTAACGGGTGTATAATGGCATACGCACGAGTCTTTACCAAAGTACCCGGGAATTCATCCAAACCGGACGAATATTTATTTTTTAGTTACAGATTATTTTGGGATCAAAATCAAATATATCAAATGCCTCCTACTATAGGTTGAAGACGATAGAGATATTGTTGGTACAAATTTCAAAATGTTCTTCGCAAGTTCTGCAACTAGGGAGATATCTTGGATCCCTTGGAAACAATTTCGTTCTAGTATAAAACTATTGCATGTTAACGGACCATTAGAATAGGAATCTCTGTCATTGTAACTGTGCACGAGTACAAAATGCATTTACAAAATGGCCGTATCACATGTAAATTGGTAGAATTCAGTCTGTTCCTAAAACTTATGTATACGTTTTGTTAATTAACTTGCCGAATTGTGCGACGATAGAGGCACGGAAAGTCTTTTTTCCGTCAAGGAATGATAAAAGATTGTGTAGGAAGATGACACACCTGTTCTGAATTGTACTTTGTACGCTACACAAGAGTGACTCAATTTAAAGTTCGCCCAAATGAACATTTTATATAAAATTAATTTTCCCCACCAGAAAAGTCTTACCGGCCTTTCTATGTCACTTCACTTACAAAGCTTCATTTATCCTGCTAATTTTATCACAAAAGCAGCAATGAAATAAGGCAGGAATATTTTCAATGAAAATATTTTCTAAAACTCGATGTCTGGTGCAATTTCTTGAAGAAATTCTGAGTTAAGAAAATTGTACTTTCATCGACACTTTTCACGCCAATGAGGGTCGTAGGAAATGGTGTCGGAGACCTGGATCCTCATTGACTTATTTGGATAATTATTTCGAATTTTACTGTTTGTGATCACTTAATAAGTCTGTGATCTGAGCGTTGAAAGGAGGCACATTAATGGAAATAAATTGCACGTTTTTTAAACAATCGATTTCGCCAAGTTTTGTGGAACATATTTTTATATCAAGAATGATAATGATGTCTTTATTTGTGGCGAGGCTAAGGCCATTAGGCCTCCTCTTATGCCTGATCACATTAATAGTAATGCATTTAATAACAGTCAAAGAGTAATTATTATCGAGACTTTTTAGGTTTTACAGAGTTCGATCGTTTTCAATATAATAAAGAGAGAACGACACTGACAAACATTATGGTGCAAATGAAGTACGTCATAAATGATGAATAAATGAAATACTCGAGGTTGCTCTATAGAGCGATTTAAATCAAATAGAATTCCCTCTTTCACATAACATTGGTTATTTCGAAATGAACTTAACATTTTCCAAATTCCATTTTTTCTTGCAGGCATTGTGTCTTGTAGGGAAAAAATCGAATAATGGTCCTGCATATGGAATTGCTATAGATACTATCCCTTGGCGGAATTAAAGTATATACAGTTGAAAATGATTTTGAAATATCTATTGTAAATCTTCCTATTCTCAAAATTATCTTACTTGGCATTTGCAGGCCTCGAACAAAGTGCGTTATGCATTGCTCCACGCTCATAGAAAATCTAGGGATAAGTATAAATAAAGTCAGCAATCGCTCTTTCGAATCCATTGTATGCCGAGATTTTAACATTTAACTGACCCAATCTTCCGAGAAAACGTAGTTTCTCAAATTAATGAGTGAATTAATTAATTAAGCTTAGATATTAAAATAATGTCCCTACATGGACCACAAGTCAAAGAAGCAATCGATCATATCAAGAAAATCATATTTACTCGATATAAAATTGAAACAAAAGACAGATTACAGTAACTATGATGCACAAATTCTTACAATTACAATAAAAGCTATCACCGGCACATTCAGTATTACACGTATGTGTAGATAGTTTACTCAGAGTAAAATAAAATTATTTATAGGCTACTTGCTACATGAACCACAGAGCACTGTTTCCAATACACTGAAATAACTGATAATCTTTCTGTCAGTTCATCTCCGTAATAAGGGGTGCATGGTGCATTAATATCAAATCCTCCCGTGTTCGGAAGTCGTAAGGGTATAAAATAAATTTTCATTCATTTAAATTTCTTGATTTAGTATATGTCATTGATATCTCCATATCTTACTGAAAATTCTTACCGTCAATATACATCGATAAAGGATTGACGATTAGCCATGTCTAGAATTTGTCTTTTTATTTCCAATGCGAGTGTTAAATGCAATGTAATTTATTTTGAAAATATATGTATAACAAAAAAAATTTCGGCTGGTGATATGATTAATTCTTCCAATACTCACGTTTCTGAAATATAAATTCATTTTAAATAGGGAAGCGTTTAACGTTCTCAGAATGTTCCCAGTGATGTACAGATTTCCTACGTACATTTTGTGTTCGACCATTCGGACCTCGTTCCTGCTAACAGTAAAAGATAGATGAAAATGTGTATTCTTATAAATTTTTATACTGTTTAATAAACAAACTACTCAATCCGAGAATCGATCTCTTGTATGAAAATATACGCCTACCGAAACATCTGAATTCGATTCGCGGCTGGAGTAGTGATTTATAACATGCTAAGTGCTTTCTGAGTCACTGTGCGATTGTCGTTTCCGAAACTGGAAGCTTATTCTCATGTAATGCCAACCTAACATTTGTAACTGTAACGAGATAGAGAAACGAATGTTATAGAATTGTGTTATTTTGTCTACCAATATCGTGAATTTTGTGTAAAACTTGTGTATTATTTGTAGCAGAACCTTTTTAATTCTAGGTATAAAAGCATGGCGCTAGTGTAGTTGTTTACAGTGTGTCATTGTTTCTAAATGGAAAGTTGTGTATAAATCTAACGAGTATGTGAAACAAATTATGTGGAAGACATTCAAATATGTTAACATATTGTTTAAGTTAATATAAACTGTAAATAGTGTTAAATTTTTGCAAAAAATGTTTTAAATTATTTCAGCAAAATACCAATTTTGTTTTACGAACCTTTCCTTACATGTTCCCGAAATTCTTTTCAAATTCATTTTGCTTCCAATACTTCTAAATGAACATGAAGTTGTGTGTGAATTTGCTTATTAATTTAAGAACAGTAGACTCTGAATAACTATTCATCAGTGCTATTTTACTTCCTAACATCTCCCCAATGACCTGAAATTCTCATTCAAATTCTTTTGATTCGAGAAAGATACATTGTTTTTAATATTCCTGGCAAGTACATTTTCCTGTGTCGGCTGCACATTACTCATTCTCATTGCTTATTTTTTCCATGTCTGATGAACAACATTTTAAAAAGGAAGTGATTCAGGATAAATCGTTTAAAGAGCACGCAGACCCAATATTTCCATCTATGAACATTGTACGAAGTAAATCATTCTCCACCATACCAACGATGGATCAGTTAAAATGCAATGCATTGTGTATATTGTGCACTTCATATAATCGAAAGTTTAGGTTATCAACACCCATATTCTGAAAAATAAATAAATACCACCAATATTCACAAACTTGAGGTCACAGCTTGAGGTCTGGCGTTTCCGATCTTAGGCTCTATACTCTCTAATATATGCCGTCATCCTTTGAGAACGGATGGGCAGTTTGCTGGTTGTTTGCTGATGACCTGTGTAGCAAAAAAGAAATGATTCCTATGATGCAATTTGGTTTCGTAATGACAAATTGATAGATGGAAAAAATGGGTGCTGTTCGACATTTCAAACACAATAGACTGCAGGAAAGATTGGACGAATAAAAAGCACATCCCATCCATATAATACTTAAAAATTTCTTATTTCGCTCAGTCTTACCTTCGCATTACCTATTTATTTAAAAATAGTATTTTTGCCAAACTAACTGTAGGTTGGGGATGTGATATATATAAAATAAATTCTAATGACAACACAAGTCATAAGGATCATATATTAGCAGTGGTCTCTCCTACCCAACGAACTGGTTGGTTGCAGTTCCATCGAGTGGCAGGAATGCAATATATAATACACAATATATAATAAAACTGGAGAAATTCATGTTAAAACACAGTTTTAAGAATATTAACTAATTTAAACGTTAAGTTTAATGAATGGAAAGAAAATCACACCCGGGGCAAAGGATATGATGAAATCTGGGCTGATTTCTGACAATTTACTATAAAGGATTTCCTGCCGCAAAATGTGCGTAGGTCAATTTCAGATATCAGGCACATCACAAATTTAGATGCCAAGCGGGCTTTACCTGCTACCCGGCTACTAGTATTGAACATCTCAGGTCGTGAGTGCTCTGGATCGAAGGGGATGCATTTTTTTTTTTCTTATTAACAAAATAAACACAATATTTATTTTAACTATGAAATATATATATATATATATACATATATATATATATATATGTATATATAGCATATATATGTATATATATATACACACATATATACATATATATATATACACACATATACATATATATATATATATATATATATACATATATTACATTACATTTATTTGAACTGCAATTGGGTATGACCTGGTACAGTTAAATAACAATAATTACAATAATAATAACAATAATAATAAAGGAGTACAGTACAAGCCGAACATGCAATAATCATGCTTATCACTAATATTAAGTATTATAACAACAATATTTCAACTGTATGATATATAATAATTATAATTATATGTCGGTGATGCTAAAATTTATCATGTTACATAAATATTGGCTAAATTTATTGTTTTTAATTGCCGATCGCGTTCACTACAATTAACTGCACGACACTGCACTGTACAACACTACACTACACTCAAACACACTACAATTACACTACACTACACTACACTGTTTTGCTTTTGAGTTACACTGACTAGCACTACATCGCACTTCACCGCACTTCAGCACTTCACTGCACTTCACCGCACTTCCTCACAGCACTTACTCATTTAATGTCTATTACTATCATATTGTTCTAACTTATTTCTAAAACTTCGGACACTTAGAGGAAAGGCTTTGAAAGTTGCTACGGGTAAACTGTTCCAATCTCTAATTGTTCTGTTACAAAAGGAAAATTTCCCAAGATCTGAATTTTGTTTCCTTGTTCGAATTTTGTGGGTGTGATCGCTTCGGTCGAAATAATTTGGTTTTTCTAGTCTAACGTGAATTTCCTTCCAAGCTGGTTTTCCTACGTATGATTTGGTGTAGAGAGAAGAGCGCAAAGCCTCGCCCTTTGTTCTTCTCATTTCTAGAGGTTCCTATGCCTTTTTATCGCGTTAGTTCTGTAGGTAAACTTATGCGCTTTTCTCTGTATTCATCTAGATTTTCCAGCACTTGCATGGATCCTTACAATAAGTTACAATTCGTATTCCATGAGTAGCGAACCAGCGAAAAATATGCTAATTCTTTTGCGTTTGCAGAGCTTTTTCAGAATTCGCATTACAAAAATGCAAAGACTTCCACGTTTTCCTAACTACCTGATTTTATATGCTTTCCACCCTAATTTACTATCTATATGAATGCCTAAATACTGCATGATGAGACTCTTGGATGATGACTCTACCCAAACGATAGTCTGTTCTCATAATTTCGTCCCCGCCCGAACGTTGTTTTGCTTCTCGATCCGTTAATTCCCATGTCATTTTTTTCAGCCCAATCACGTAAATGTTCTAAATCCTGCTGTAATATTTGTTCGTCAGCGCTACTTTTGATTTTTCGGTATATAACACAATCGTCTGCAAATAAACGCACCTTTGATTGTATGTTAACGTGGAGATCATTTACGTACGCTATAGTAAGTAATGGCCCTATGACACTTCCTGTGGAACCCTGAAGTAACAATAACCGTAGTCGAAAAACTGAGTGCCAATTGAACTTTTGTTTCCTGTCTCTAAGAAATTCTCTTACTCACTTCACAACTCTAGCATCAACTCCTGAAGTTAATAATTTACTGATAAGTAGGAAGGTAATAATTTACTGACAAGTAAATTATGCGGTACTACGTCGAATGCTTTCGCAAAGTCGATTACGATTGCATCCACCCTCCCACCCGCGTCAACTTCGTCAGATTGTGATCTTGCAAAAGAGAAACGATTTGGCTTTCGCACGAATATTTACTTAAATCCATGCTGTCCGTGAAAAATCCAGTTCGCTTTTTCCTATCTGCGGCGAATGCACCGCTATTAAATGCTCCATTATTTTGCATACATTGATGTGAGCGATATCAATTATAATTACAAACTTTCGTTTTATCACCTTTTTTGAAAATTGGAACCACTATAGTTGTCTTCCAATCGTCTGGTAAACTTGCATTATTAATAGAAACATTGAATAATCTTAACAAATAGGGCAATACTGCCTCCCCACCGAGTTTAATAAAATCTGTCGAGATGCCGTCTGGTCCGCGTGATTTACCGTTTTTCAGTGATTTTATACGTTTGCGGAGTTCCCATGCATGAAGCTTGAACTGGTTTTCTATTGGAAAATAATGAACTTGCTCCTGCGCCCGTTTTGGTTTGAATATTGATACAAAATACGCGTTGAACGCATTTGCTTTCGCTTGGTCGCCGTGCAATGGCGCGTTATCTGCGTCTAGAATTTCCTGAATTTCTTCCTTATTCCCCCGGCGTCTGCGGACATATTTGTAAAAGTCTGACCAATTATTTCTTCCTGTCTCCAAAATATTTCTTAAAAATAATTCATTCGCTCTTTTATTTTTTATTTCTAATTCCCTGTAGTATTTTTGAAAAGCTATCATGTCAGCAATGCTGCGATGTCTCCTATTAAATGCTAGTTCACTTTTCTTTAAACGCCGTACCGCCCTGCTATTATAATATTCAGGATCAGGATTACTTTTCAGTATTTTGCAAGGAACGAACGTACCAAAGCTGTTTCTTTACGGGATTGTTTTGGGTGCTTCCCCATTGTTCCTCCATACCCCTTCTGTTCTTAGAAAATAGTCGTATTTTTCTCTTAAGAAACTACGTAAACCTTCGACGTTTGCTTTTCTATATTGCCTGACTATCGTTCCTTTCACCTTAGGTCGCGTAATTACATTTGTTTGTACTTCTACCATCACTGCTTTGTGGTCGCTAATCCCCTGAAAGACGTCGCAAGAAAGGAACATTTCTGCAGGGTGAACAAGGAAAATGTCCAAAATTGCGCTCTGCCGCGTGGGTTGGTCGATTACCTGTGTTAATCCCTGCTCCCATACCAGTCGATTGACGCTTTTGAATTTCTCTTCTGTCGCATACCTCTCCTTCCAGTTAGCGTCGGGAATGTTTAGTCGCCAGCGACAAGAATAGAACGACCGTTTCTGTTTTCACCCTATCACCGATTTCATCTAAAATTTCATAACCGTCGTTTCATGGCTCTGTAAATAAGCAATAATTTCCACGGAATTATCTACCCAGTACGTCAATTACCATTCCTAACATTTCCAAAGTTGTTACTAAACCAACTATTCCCAACTATTAACGAGGTTCGACGCAGAGAAAACGCCCCTGCCTCTTGTTTTTCTATCTCGATATAATTTATAACCGTAATGTGTAATTTCAGAATTAGCTACCCCATCTGTTAACCACGATTCTGTCTCTATTACTATATCTGGATCACATGTATCAACTAAGTTCCAAAACTCAATGGTTTTATTAATTATACTTCGACAGTTTACCTGCAATAATCTTAGAAAGCCCTTCCTCACCTGAACATATCTGGTCGCCGCCGTCGTCGCCGCCGTCTCCGCCGCTGCCACGGTCGCTGCCGTCGTCGCCGCCGTCGTCGCTGCTGTCATCGCCGTTGTCGTCGCTGCCGTCGTCGCTGCCGTCGTCGCCGGTCGTCGTCGCCGCCGTCAAACAAGCCGGGGCCGACGCCGCTGCCGCCGCCGTCGCCGCCGTCGCCGCTGCTCGTCCGCTGTCGCCGCTGCTCCGCCGCCCTCGTCGCCGCCGTCGTCGCCGCCGCCGCCGCTGTCGTCTCCGCGGTCTCCGCTTTCTCCACCGTCACACACGTCACCGCTGAATCTTCCGCCACCAGAGCGAAACCCTCAGCCTCCGCTCCTATCGCCATTGCCCGCCATTCGACCGCAGGGCGCAAGATCACCTTGACCACAGCGTCAACGGTGATCGAGGCGTGTGCAGAACCGGTGCACCCTGGTGGGAGGCCACCGAGTGCAGCCACGCCCCTCCGGTTGAGGTGGACGCCGTCCCGACCTAGGGCGCTCTCCGAGATCCACCCGTTTGGATCCACAAAGGTGAATCCGAGCGCTTTGGCACACAGTCCATGTCGCGATTCAATTCTAGCGACTTTATTAAATCAAAATATCCCGGCGGCGAATGACACCTCACTTAGCACTATATGGGCGGATGGAAAGCGCTGCCGCCAAGCACCCCAAGTTCTGTTCACTAACTAGTACAATAAAACACAGACATGGAGATGTTTTGAAGTGCAACCCGTCGAAGTGGCAGGAACACTGTTTATTGTAAGAAAAAAATCTCAACAATTTGTTTCCACTAATACGATTCAACTATCTCAAGTCCGACTGATTACTTAGAGAAATGGAGATGAACACACAGAATGGTGGTGACAGTGACGTTGCTACTTCACTTCGAGGGGGTTAGACGTCCAGAAAAATGTGCTCTTCCTTTCCAGTTATTCGACTCATATGAATTTTCTCTGGTAGAGGCATGAGATGGCATTAACACTCATGCTTCATGACAAACGTTGTCAATTAACATAAGTAATCCCTACAGTTTCCTAAAGTCAATTTTAGAATTGATAAAATCAACCAAGTTTATAGAAAAATATTTATATTTCAAAGAATTAAGCAGTGCATTATTCTAAATTTATGTACCCAGCTCCCTAACATTATAAAGATAATCCAAATATATTTTGGACGTCGTAGAAAACATACTTTAGCTCTCAGAGGTTTTGGCCATGAAATCGCCAAAATCAAATCTACAGTTCGTTTTCCGTTGCAAATAAGTTTTCTATAACTCGAAAACGAAAATATCTTGATTGTGAAATGTTAATCTCTCGCTTCTTTAAATGTATTATTATTATTTTATTATTTATTATTTTATTACAATATATTATTCGCCTATATTTCAACAAAGCCCTGACGCCAGAAAATATGAATTTACTAAAAAACGGAGAATACAAGCAAGGCTAAAATACGTTAAATACGTGTGGGTAAAAAATTGGACCATATTAGTGAGAAAGGAAGACAATGGCAACATCAATGCAGCCGTTGTGTTAAGGGTTCGACAAATGCTAAATTTGTTAGAATTGGACCAATTACTTTGACAATGGACTGGAATTCTCGGTTATAAAGAAATCATCAACAAACTTAAAGCATGTGATGACGAACAGGCAAGAATCTTACAAAATCTGGTGAAGGTCATCCAACAAAAGGTAAATTCTATTTTCTATTCAAACATACGTTCTTTAAAAGACACTGGAAAGAGCTTTTGCTCATCATACAATATCTCCTTGACATTACTTGTGTAACAGAAGTTATTATAAAACAGCATGATGTAGAACCCTATTTCTAGCAGGTTATAAAAGAAGCTACCACAAACAACGAGAACAGGAGAGAGTATACTACTATTTTACAAAAGTAATCTAATATTTGATAATGTAAACTGTATTGCTGACCCATTTGAAGCCATAACCGGCACAATTTAAGCGGCCAAAACTCATTTATTACAGAAATAATCATAATTTACAAACCACCCAACACAAACAACGTATCTTTCTTGAAAAAATTGAAAACTCTTGTGGAAGCTTGCAACGAACATCCTACACTCATTATTGGAGACACCAATATCAATATAATAGAAAAAACAAAACAGTAAATGATTATGAATTATTTCTATATAGTAACGGTTTTTTTAATGCTATAGAAGACATCACAAAAAAGGAAATCAGGGAAGGAATAATATGGCTCCCTTAATTGATCACTGCTACGTCGGTTAAGGAAATTTGGTCTGCCACTTTAGATACAAAATCTACCACTACCCAAAAGTTATTCAGTATAACCAATGAAATAAACACCTCAAAATGAGTAGTGAGTTATCAAGAGTACAACTATTAAAAATATATGATAAACCAAGCAATTGAATTTAACATCAGGAATCATAACTGGAATGACTGTAAGAGTGCAAATGATAAGTTTCCTATATATTGTGAAACATTTTTAAAACAACATACAGGACAATACCAAACAAGGAAAAAAGCATCATAATAACTCCACAAATAGAAACATCACAAAAATGGGTAACAGATAAGCTGATTAACATTATACAAGAAAGAGACAGATTATTCAGGAAACGAAGTAACTCAACAAATTTTGTAAAAACACACAAAACTGCCTATAAACAATACCGGAACAAAGCCAACAATGAAACGCAGGAATGGCTAAGAAAAACTATCATGAGATCACGAAACAAAGAAATGATTGCTAAGAATATGGAAGGAGGTAAAACAACACTCTCTAATGTAACACTAACATCAGACAAGTACACTTGCTACCATATTTTGGAAAATTTTCAGAAAAGTCACACACATACACAAAGCCAGTATCAAAGTTTCATCTCAAATGCACACTCTCTAGAAAATCTTATCTCCTAAAACACAGATCTTTCCAAAAAGCGGTGTCTAGCGCACTACATTGCCAATGATTGCAAAGCAAAATATATTGGTTAAACATGCAGAACTTTCAATACAAGAATAAAAGAACATATATATCGCTAGCACACACTGCAAATCTCTAATTTACAATCATTTACTTCAGACAGGCTCACACATTCAATCCACATAGAGACTACACTGGAAATAGAAAATCATTATCATAATGATTAACATTGGAAACCTTCACATTCATCTCAGCAATAGCAACTACTGAATGTAAACATAAACTACAACCCCTCCCCTCTGTTAAAATTACTTTTTTGACACCACCCTCACACCACACTCTTCGGGGGTGACACAACACAGCACACCGCACCCAGGCCATTAACCCTCCTCCTCCACCACACAGCCGGTACTTAAGCTGCTAGGCCCGCCCGAACCCGCGTAGTCGTTTTTGTGACTTCCAGACAGCAGGTAAGAAACGGCTCAACTTACTTTTTGTATTTTCTCAAAATTGTATATTTATAATTATTTCATTATTTTCGCTTAAATTTAAAAAACTATTATTTTCTGCAAAAAGATCTAACTCTCCGTCCCCTTCTTTCTTCCTTTTACCTTTTCCTTTCATTTCTAAGATGTTAAACTATAAATTATTTTATATTATAAAGATCTAATCCTCCACCCCCTTCTTTCTTTCATTCTTTCTTTTTAATTCTATTCCTTTTCATTTCTTAAGATTTTTTTAAATTAGGTAACTATGTTAATTTATTTTATATTTTTCGTGTATCAACGACTTACAGGGGATGGCTACGTCATCGTTACTATTTTGAAATAAATACGTTGTTCTAATAAATCTATTTTCTGATTTAGTTAGATGACGGATATTGTCTTAGGATGCTGTCGCGCAGGTTACGCACGCATAAGTTCCCGCACTTCTGATGCACGCTTTATAAAGTAGTGCTTTTGTTTTTGTGCTGATGTTTTTTGCACGAAGTATAGGCGAGAGTCTGGCGATGCGGGAGCCCATTTTTTGGCCGCTTCCTTACATTGGGGTTTCTATAGTAGCTTTTTGTCAAAAGTTGTTCCTATATATTTGATTTGAGTTTTCCATGGGAGGCGGATACCATTTATATTTAGCGGAGTTGGGGGTGCTTCTCTACGCCAGCTGAAAATTATTGCTTGGCACTTGTTAGAGTTGATGGTGATGCCGTTTAGACGGCACCAGTTTACTAGATTGGTTGTAGGAAAAGTCGAAAAATATGGCTGGAATGGTGCAGTGGAGTGAAAGGGTGTAAGCGATTTCCATTGCAAGGCAAAATGTTTGCATTGCCGACGAGTGGCCTGTACGAACACCAAATTGCGTAGATCTTATTGCATCAGCTTGATCTAGATGAGAAGTGATGGCGGGAAGAAGTAACCGTTCGATTGATTGATTGATTACTTAGTGTTTAAAGGGCGCTTCAACTGCCAAGGTCATTGGCGCCCATGTCAAAGTATTTAAAAGGGTAGATTGAGTAAGTTTGCAAAATCAACTTACTCCTTAATTAAAAGCATGAACATTACTTAAAAAGGGCATGAATCCCGCAATAGTGTACGACTAAATAAGGCAGAAGGAAAATATAACAGACTCGTAAAATTTATCATAAAATGTAAAATTGGCTGTAAAGGGCCACAAACAACCACATAAGATATTGTCCATGCCACTCAAATAAAATTACGTATTCCACTTTCTCTAAAAACAAAGAGTTTTGAGGTGCAGAATCGTCGTCCCCAAGCACCTCCTGTGCGATTGCCCAGGCTATGCCTGCGTCGGCTGCCAGCGAATTTGGTGCAATGCAGCAGGACGTGTTCCACAGAAAGAACCGTCCGGCATGTGTCACAGATGGGAGGACTTTCCCCTCGAAGGAGGAAACTATGGGAAAAGTGGCAGTGTCCAATACGAAGGCGGGTTAAAATTACTTCCTCGCGCCTACAGAAGCGGGATGAGGAGCGCCAAGGATTTACGGAATTCTTAATCGCGCTAAGTTTAAGTAGTATTGTGCCACTCTGTTAGCCACGCTCAAGTACGGATCGTTTCCAACGAAGCCTTAACATCCGACAATGGTACAGCAGGGATGTCAATGTGTATCCTACGGGTCGCTGATTTCGCCACTCGGTCGGCCAGCTCGTTCCTGTGATGTTCATGGCCTGGAACCCAACTAGGACCAGGTCATAGTGGCAAGACCGAAGACGATGAATGAGGTTCTGAACTGATTTTATCAGGTAGTCTGACGACGGGCGTGAGACTGCTTGAAGGGAGCTGAGAGAGTCAGAACAGAGGAACTACACGCCGCAGCCTCGCTGACTCGATGTATTTCAGGGCCTCCAGATTTGCATACATCTCGGCAGTAATACACTGCACTGGAATGTAGTCGATATGATTTGGTGGTCTTGATACAATAAAACTACATGCCACTGCATCGTTGCACGATGAACCATCTGTATATAAGATCTGGTAAACCAGAGGACTAGCGATATGTTCGGAAAGATTGGAGAGTCTGAGGTCAATATTGGGGAGAAGAAGCTTCCAAGAGGGGATCAGGTCGCTTGGGAACTTTACAGGAGTGGGAAGTTCGACATTAAGTCCCCGCAAAAGATTTCTTAATCGTATGCCTGGGGCTGGGTAGTGATGTTCGAATATGTACGATGATTCATATTTTGGGTGGTAATAATTCGGCGACACGGATGGCTATGGAGACCTGACACTTTAGCTCCATAGGACGATAATAGAATAGCTCGCCTTCTTTCCAGGGATGGCTCCCCAGCGTCTGTTAGAATGCACTCAATTCGGCTGGTGCGGTATGCACCTGTTGCAAGGCGGATACCAGCGTGGTGAATGGTGTTAATGGGCCGAAGAGTGGAAGGGGCTGCCGAACCATATATTTCACTACCGTAATCCAAAACTGAGCGGATGAGTGATTTATATAACCGCAATAGGGTAGTGCGGTCGGCTCCCCAAGACGTACCACTCAGCAATCGAAGAAGATTGAGGGGGGAGACGCATCTCGATTTTAGTGTGCGGATCAGAGCACGCCACGTTAGGGACGTGTCAAACGTAAGTCCCAAGAACCTGGCAGAGTCGGCGAATGAAAGCGGATTTCCTCCCAGGTAGAGAGCTGGATCGCTGTGCAAGTGATATATTCGGCACAGTGTACACCAGTAGATTTACTAGGCGAGAATTTAAAACCTGTTGACAAGCTCCATTCATGGAGCTTGTTAAGCACCAGTTGGAGTTGCCTCTGGATCACACTGATGCTACTGGACGAACAATAGATGGCAAATCGTCCACAAACAGCGATGCCGTTACTGGTTCTCGCACGACCGACGCTATACCGTTTATGGCAATGGCAAACAGAGTGACACTTAGCACTGACCGTTGGGGAATCCCGTTTTCGAGAGGGTGACTGCTAGACAGTTTGTCACCAATGCGAACTCGGAATGATCTGTTCGATAAAAAAGTTTGGAGGAATAAGGGGAGCTTCCCCCTTAATCCCCACGAGTGCAGGGTTCGCAAAATGCCATACCTCCAGGTGGTGTCGTAGGCCTTCTCTATGTCAAATAGTACGGCCAAGGAGTTGTCTCAGGACGAAAGAGGTTGATATTTCGGTTGCCAAAGTGACAAGATGGTCCAAGGTTGACCGGTGTTTCCTGAAGCCGCACTGGATTGGTGAGCAGGTTTCTGCGCTCAGGGTCCAGACCAAGCGCTGGCTTACCATCCGTTCAATACTTTGCACAGGCAGCTGGTGAGAGCGAGGGTCGGTAGCTCGATGGCAACGACGATCTTTTCCGTCCTTCAAAGCTGGAATGACTATGGCTTCTCGCCATTGAACAGGAATGGTGTGCTCTTCCCAGATACGATTAAACAAGAGGAGAAGGAATTGCATTGCCTCATCAGGAAAATGTTGTAGCATTAGATTATGTATCCCATCAGGACCTGGGGCAGTTCTTTTCGCCAATGCAAGAGCGCAGCGCATCCGACAGGGAAAAAGGGGATGTTGTAATTGGCAGTCTCTCTGGAGGAGAATTCCAGCGGACGACACTCCATCCTCTTTGATCAAGAAAAAATCAGTAGCGTAGTTCGCCGAGCTTGACATCTGTTCATAGTACGGGCAAGTTCCTCTACAACCTCATCTGGAGAAGTGATCATTTCACCATTTTTGAGAAGACATGGCACCGTGTTTGGAGAAGAGTGTCCTTTTATCTGGCGGATTCTTCTCCATACCAGGCGTGGTGGCGTGTGGCAGTTCAGGGAGGAGACGTATGCTCTCCACGATTCCTTTTTTCTCTCTATAATTATTCTCCTTGCCCTCTTTTGTATTCGATAAGGTTGTCCACAGTTGGATAATGTCTAAGACGTGCATGTGCCTTTTTCGCGCGCTGAGCTCGACGTTACTTAACGGTTCTCTGAATGTTTATTTCCTCGGGACAGCACGCAGACTTCGGGATTGCAATGGTGGCTGCGCGAAGAACGGCGTCAGTGAATTGGGCGACTACGGCATCGACGTTACTTGAACGGTTCTCTGGAATGTTTATTTCCTCGCTGAATGTATTCCAGTCAGCTCGATGGATTACCCAGCGAGGTGAACGGGTAGCGTCTAAACTAGGAATATTAAAGCGTACCATGGTAGGAAAGTGGTCACTCCCATGTAAGTCATCAAGAACAGTCCACTCTAAGATGGTAGATAGAGATGGACTGCAGAGTCCCGATCTATTGACGAGAAAGTGTTTGACGCTGTGGAAAAATGTGTATTTTCCCCAGAGTTCAGAAGAATTAGGTTCTGCTGGTCAATAATATTTTCGACAATAGTACCTCTGGGGCATGACCTCGTGCTACCCCAGGCGGGATTGTGGGCATTAAAGTCACCCACAATAAGAAAAGGGGCGGGCAGCTGAGAAACAACTTCTTCGAGTTCCTCTTGTGACACGGCTTGGGCAGGAGGAATGTATACATTGCACACCGTCAATGAAAAGGACGGCAGATATATACGGACGCATACAGTTTGAAGGTCGGTTCGAACGATATGTTCCTCAGAAAACAGATGGTCTCGGATAAGAGCCGCGACACCTCCGTGAGCACGATGTCCGGCATCTTGGTCAAACCGATAGGTTTGAAATCCGCAGAGCAGAGGGTGGTTAGGAAGAAGATGAGTTTCTGGGGACATACTATAAATGGTCTGTGGCGGAGAGTATGAGCTTAATTCTTCTAAATGTATGCGAAAACCGTTCAAGTTCCATGAGAGCCATTCGAGAAATTATTATTTCTTTGGTGCCGTCTTTTCTTCTCACCTTCGTAAAAAGAGCTCTTGAGGTGCTCTCATCCACAGCAGAGTTGCCCCGACTGCTGCTGGATAAGGTCGCCTGTGTCAGGGGGTATCCCGGTGTTTTGACACAGGTGACCGAGATCTAGAAGGGTTGAAGATCTTTCAGTGTGAGTCTCGGCAGTGGGAGGAGGACGAGACTTCGGCGACGAATTTTGAGTTGGTGTCGATTTCTGATTGGAATCAGTTTCTATAGGGAGCTCAGTAGAAGTTTTCGGTGGCTGGAGTTTTTTGCTGTTTATTTTGTATTTGGTTGGTATAATAACTTTTCCCCCTTGGATACAGGCCGTATCTTCAGGGAAGTCTATAGGAGCAACCTGGCAGGAGAAACGCGCTGCTGGGGCTGGAGTGCATTGGGTTTGGCAGCTCACCACCAGGGGCCTAGCTTTTAAAGTGCTGGAAAAGGATCGTGACATGTCTACTGGATTCCTTGCTTTGAATCGATGCTTCGCCTCAGGGAAAGAAACTTTTTCTGTCACTCGTATCTTTTGGATTTCCCTTTCACGGAGATAGATTGGACACTGGTTGAAATTGGCTGCATGGTTGCCTTCACAGTTAAGACAGTGCGGTGGTCTGTCGCAGGATTGTGGGTCGTGCGCTGGTGTTCCGCACTTCCCGCATACTGCGCTAACCGCAGCGTTCCTGAGTATGACCAAACCTTTGGCAGTTGAAACAGCGCAAAGGGTTCGGAACATATTGTCGCACACGGAGTAAAAACCAGTACTTATTTTTTCTGGAAGGGACGGACGGTCAAATGTAAGGATCAGGATCGAAGTGGGGATTAATTTCCCCTGCTCCTTCCGTCTGATCCTATACACTTCAGTGACTCCAAAACTCTCAAAGAAGTTCAACAGATCTTCATCACTTTCAGAAGCAAAGTCCTCGTGGTTTACCACGCCTTTGCACAAGTTCAAAGTCGGGTGATTCGTGACTACCACCTGGATGCCGGCAATCTGCTTGGTTTTTTAATTTTTCCAATTTGTTCGTCGGTGCGTGCTTCAAAGAGAATGGTACCATTTCTTTCTCGCACGACCGCTTGGAGCTTACCAAACTCGTCTTCAATGGCTCAGCCAGACGAACAGCACTTATGCTTTTAAAAGTTTTCCTTCCTCGGCGCATGCCATGAGGAGGAAACGGGGCTTCTTCGGTTGATCATCTTCTTTTGCGAAAAAACTATTCAAATCGATAGTTCTATCAAAACATCTCCTCTTCCTTGCGGAGGAGGGCGGGGGGTTTATTTTCTGCTCCATAGAGTAGAAGACGGTTCATCTCCGTGCTCCCACACCATGGAGTCCAACAAGGGGACACCGCACTGGGGTGCCAGGGTTGGCACAGAGATATAGTAGGGAGATGTCACAGCGCTGCCCCGCCGTGGATCCCCCCGCTCACCCTGGAGTGGAGACCTAGTCCAAGCCGGTTGATCGGGAGTAGGTTAGCTCCCGACCGCCCGTCTAGAAGAGTCCGTAGCCAAAGCAAGTGTATTGAGACCTACAAAGGGAAAGTTCCCAAAAATACGTAAGAGCACGTATCCCTAGATACCAAGAAAGAAGTAGCACTAGGAGAGTAATTGGGAAACAGACAGGACCCTCAACCGCCAGGACATACATTCCCTCCGACACGGGTCGCCATGCACGGCAAACACATGGGTGGGCGTTCAGCATTCAGAGGGGGCCAGTGAAATAGAAGTGGGAGAAGAAAAGAGAAAGGATGTAATAAAGGAACGAGAATGATATATGGAGAAGAAAATGTCTGGTGAAAGAAAAGAATGCTTGAGAGCCCTCTGCATCCCCGTCAGGACGTGGACCAACCCACCTCGACGGGTAACCGTTCGAATAGTTTCGAAATTTGAGAGAGCAAACTGATAGGGCGATAGTTTTCTGGGTAGGTGGCGCTTTTGTTTGGTTTGTTAATCAGATTATTTGTGCTATTTTCCAGTTTTTGGAATTTGTGGGGATGGGCCTAAATCGCTTTTGGAGCGTTGTAGCAAATACTTCAGTTTTACGAGCAGGGTCGCAGATGGCGTTAGAGCGGTTTGTTTCTTTGAGGGCTGAGATGGGCGCTACCGGTTCCCACTCAGCTTCTCTATGTGCTTGCAGCATCTTGGTTATGCTCTTCGCGTAGATTGGAATATTGCCTTATCTATTGGGTCCCGGGTCTTTGCGCTCTTCTACGTTCCTGTATTAATACTACGATGTGGGCTGAAGTGCGTCTCGTCCATCTTTTTGCTGGATTTTGGTTGTATTTTGAAATAGGCGTTTCGGAGCTGCTGTTCAAAGCTGTCTAAAGCTATATCTATATCTTCGGGTGTTTCGGGCGGATGAGTTGAAGGGTAGATCTTGTGGCCACACGGTCACGGTAATTGGCCCAGTGTGTTTAATTTTCAGTTGATTTCAAAAATAGGAATGCGCGATATAATAGCCGAAATGATTGGGAGGTGGTCAGATAGTGGCTAGTTGAGCGGGCGTGGAACTGTGGTTGAAGCTTGAAGAGTGGATGATTAAGTCACGAAAATCGTGCGAGATGATTTACAAGGTGGGTAGATGTGTATGGATGGGTGGATGAAGAACTATGGAGGTGAGTATCTAGAATATTTGGATAGCGTTCCCAGCTGGCGTGTGGTTGTGCAACCCCATTCTATTCGTTTGGCGTTAAGGTCGCCTCCGATTACTACCGTGGCGCCTGTTGAGAATATTTGATCTAAGTCGGCTAATAGTAGGGGTTGCGCCGGGCTTCTATAGACGGAGATGAAATTTATTGGGCCGGTGGCCGTTCCTACTTAGACGATGGCTGCTTCAAGCTTTGAAAGCGGTGTGGATAGTCTTGTGTGCGTAATGATCTTCTGATGGCGATTGCCGTCCCGCCTCCTGCCTGTTGATTCGATCATCTCTGTAGATATGGTACCTGCGTAGTCGGAATGATTTGGAGCTGGTTAGATGTGTTTCTTGGATTAAAAGAATCGCAATGCCATAGTCTTCGCTAAACTTCACTATGAGGGCTTTAGTTTTTGCAAGTTCGTCATATCAGCTCACAGGATTAATCCAAAGCATTAATAAAGTAATTTGCTAGGTTGTTTTAGCCCATTTGCGACCAACTTTTTATCAGGGGCTCATTAAATACTTACTGTTCCCAAAAATATTTTTATTGGAGTAACTTTGATGGGGTGAACCTAATTAGGGAATTACAACTGAGGAGAGAAACCACATGTTAATCCCTGTACAAAAATTTATCGGGTTTAAACCGATCAAGCTATTATTAAGCTGGAGCTGCCCAAACCGAAACTCGAGGAAGCATCAGTTCGAAATGAAAGCTTAGAAATAATCAATAAATTCAATATTTCTCTCGTGGCCTGCAACTCTGCCACAACTCGGAAAATACGAATTTTGAGACACGACACTCGTTTTAAAATATTTTATAATTCTTATTCACAGAACTATGAAGCCTTTTAGTAGTAATGGTTATCCCTTAATGCACATGTTCCTAAGCGTGGTACCAGTAATTCAACCACCACTAAACCTTTAAATGCTCGAAAATCTCGAATATTTCGAAATTCATTTTTGAGTTGTACCAATATTGTAGCTCATAAACGATTTTAATGAACATTTTAGCTGCAAGACGTTAACATAAGTCATGATATTAAATAAATTGCAGAGACTATCATTTATCACGTGTCTTTCTAGGGCACAAGGCATTAGTTCACACTGAAGATACGCAAAATATAATTCCAGCATTCCAGGAATTTTGTTAATTTGCATAAGGCTTCGTGTTCAGCGTTCATTGTCACGTTGCTGCACACGTGGTTACAACACACAGCCAAATGAATTATAGTGGATTTAATAGATTAAATGAATAGCCCACATCATACTTGATTCAATTACGAAATTCTAGTGCGCGGTCAGCGATGTTCTCTCACTCGACAGTTTCACCGAAAACGCAAAGAAACGTCCCTGCGCCTAGCCCTTTGCAGACCGGGTGTCTGCAGCTGGTTAAATTTCGCGCCGGAAATAACATGTCAACTCAATTTTCTCGAAGGCAATTTTTTCTAGTATTTTTGTAATCGATTAGTAAAGGTTAATAAAAAGAAAAATATTTCTTGTACCTATACTTAAAATTGGAAATAAGGTGAGAGGAAGGAAAAAAAAAATGTATTTGATGAACTGTTTTCCCGGTAATTGGTTTACAGAGATATTTGATGTAAAATTATTCATTCAAATCCCATTATCTACCATCTTACAGATACTGAACGATCGTTTTATGAATATCAATTATTAAAAACAAAATATCCTGATTTCTATTTTAGAAAAAAGTTTTAAGAAGGAAATAAAGTATACGTAAAAAAGAATATCATAACCATAATTTATGGATAAAAAACAATTAAAAACATTACAAATGAATAAAAAATTTAATCCTTCATATTTGGATAGAAAAACTGGCTCGCCATACGAGCCATAAATATAATGGCTAAAGCAGCGAGATAGGCCAACGGGCTTCATCGAATCTGGGAACCGATCCCCCGGGTGTGATAGTTTTTATTTTATTTATTTCTTTGTTTACGTAAAACAAGTTAAAAACTGCGTATGACGAGCTATGGGGAAAAGTGAATTGTGTGACATTTTCAATATTCTGTGATCCCTACATTAAGTCATTTACTACATCAATTTTGAAGAATAAAAGAAAAAAAGAAAGAAAAAGCTCCTTTGTAATAAAATATATTTTCAAGGATAAAAAAGCAATAAATTTTGGCTCTTATCCATGTTGACCTTCGAAATAATACTTCCTGCCGCCACATGGAAACGATAATCTGAATAATTGTATTCTAGAAGAGGTGCACAGAAAATGAAGTTACATTTACGTCCAAAGCAAAACAAAGGGCCATCTCAGCATTTGCTCAACGGATCAAGGCAAATGAACGAAAAACCTGATCGAGATGGGGGTCATTGACCCGGAGGCTGCAATACAATACTTGTTACAGGTTGTTTATACACATTTATACAGTTCAAATGGTAAATAATGCATTATGTATCATTGTTAAAATTAACGTTACTTTTCTTGTGATGCTCAGTATAGTCTCTAATTGTATAGAAACAGTTATGCAGCAGAAACGATTTCACATGCTATTTAAACTATTCTATCGAATTTAATCGTTTAATGTCATCTGGCAAAGTGTTGTAAAATAATGTACATGTATTGTATGTGAATTTTTCTAATGAGCTGTTGATACTGTCACCTGATGAATATGATTTCTACGTCGAGTGTTATAGTAATAGACATCGGCATTTTCTGAAAATATATTCCCGGCCTTAAGCAAGTCATTTTTTACAAAAGCCACTGATTCGTAAATAAGGTAATGGTAAAATTCCTAGATTAACGAAGAGAGGCTTACATGAATCACGTGGGGGGGATTTAGTTATTATTCGTACAATTCATTTTTGTAATCTAAAAGTCTGGGAGCTATAAGATGTATTTCCCCAGAATATTATGCCACATCTCAGGCGGGAATGAACATTCGCGAAATAAACACAACGAGCAGTATGAAGGCTGACTGAATTTGCAAGAATTCTTAACGCGTAGCATAATGAACTTAATTTTGTGTTCAATTCATTTAAATTGACGTTCCATTTCAGGTTTGACTGAATTGAGAGACCTAAAAATGTTGCCTTATCATCAGTCAGGTACACTGTTCATTTTCAATGGGGCACAGAATTGTTTATTTGAAATGGAAAACTGCATTAAAACCGTTTTCTTTTCGTTTACTATTAATTTGTTATTTCGGAACCAATTTGAAATATCTGATATTGTACTATTTACGGTTTCTTTATTGCAATGGATGTTCGTATCATCCGCAAAGAGAACGGTTTTTCCGTTTCGAATCGTCGAGGGCATATCGTTTACGTAAAGTAGGAACAGAATAGCGCCTAAAATCGATCCTTGAGGAACTCCACGTGCAATGGGCAAAGAGTCGAAACGTGAGTACGTAATGTTCCATCATTCCAGTAAGGTATTTCAACTCTCTGAGATCGTTGTTTAAGGTACGAACATAACCAATCTAGAGCAATACCACGGATTCCATATGAAGGTAATTTTGAAAGTAAAATGTCATGATCAATGATGTCAAAAGCTTTTGAGACATCTAAAATAATCCAATAGGTGCCTCGTTTTGATCCAATGATGAGGCGACATCTTTAAGAAAAGAAAATATAGCTGTTTCCGTTGATTTTGATTTTCTAAATCCATGTTGGCAATCTGAAAGCGCGTCGTGTTTACTGAGAAAGGTTTCCATCCGTACGTAAAAAAAGTCTCTCTAATACTTTTGAAAAAACTGATAGAAGAGAAATGGGCGATAATTTTGAATTTCATTTTTGTTGCCATTATTGAAGAGCGGCTAAATTTTTAGCTTTTCTCAAAAAAACTGGAAACGTTCCGGTGCATAAGAATGCGTTAAATATGTGAGTTAACGGGTGTATAATGGCATACGCACAGGTCTTTAACGAAGAATCCAGGAATTCATCTAAACCGGACGAATATTTATTTTTTAGTTTACTGATTATTTTGAGAATTTCATAGGAATAACTTTCGGAAACGAACATCCGGTCGAAAATTTTGAGTGAACTGTCTGTTTTTGAATTTTGTGGCTGAAAACCCTTAGTGAGATCGGCAGCAATTCTCGAAAAGTATTGGTTAAAGAGACTAGCCACTGTTGCCGGATCGTTCACATTTATATCGTTATATTTTAAAACAACAATCTCTACAAGGTTTCTAGTTGATTTGGTTGTATTTTTTATTATATTCCTTTTTTTTTTTTTTTTTAAAACCCTTATGACGTTTCTTAACAATGATTTGTATTTTTTAAAGTAGTGGAGGAATTCTTGAGATACGTTATGACGTTTAGAAATGAAAGAAAGAATTCGCTTGTTTTTACAAGATGTCTTAATCCCTTGTGTTATCCAAGAATTGCTTTTCCGTGAAATATTTACTTTTCTTTTTTGAAGAGGAAAGCAAGTGTTAAAACGTAATGAAAGAGTTGAAAAAAGGAGTTATATTTGTCGTTTGTATCCACAGTATTATAAACCGCTTCCCATGATTCCTGCATCAAGTAATCCATGAATAATTGTATTTTAATTTTTGTAAACAATCTAGTCATACGTGAATTAGTTATTGTGGAAGGCCCTGGCTAGTCCCTCAGACGCAAATAATGAGAATCTATCACTACCACTTCAACTATATTTTTAAAGTAACTTCCATGTCACCGGCAGATACTGTAGTTTCTTCTCACAAAATAACTAACTTTTTTTCCCCATATGATGTACATGCAATACACATTTATGAAAAGTGCAAGATGGTCAAAGATCAAACAAATGTAGGAGGATAATTTGTGGTCCAGGAATTACAGGTCCGCAATGAAATTCAGCATGCCATTAGAACAGGAACGTGCATTCTTCAAGGCCCAAAGAAATTATGTTAAGTATTGGGTACATATTTCATACTCACAAAATTCGTAGATTGGTCATATCTTCAAAGTCCGTTTCGAAGAGAACAGTAAGATTGTTTGCTTGAAGATCCCTGTAAAGAAAATAATTCCATTACAATGTAGGTAATATTAGCATTAAATGATTATCAGTGGTTCATTAATATTTGAAACATATATGAAGTACGGCCAGAGAACACGAGGCATACACTGTCAGAAATTACATTGAATTTAATGTACGACTGTAAATTAATATTATTGTAACTTGCACATTAAAGGGCGATAAATGTACATTAAATTTAATGCGTAAATTAAAATAGATATATATTTAATATACGACGGTATATGAAAATCAATGTACCTTGTACATTAAAGGGACATTAACGTACTAGTACATTAAATTTAATGCCTGAATTAAAATTAATGTACATTTAATGTACACCAGTACGAGAAATTTAGTACTTATACATTAAAGAGAAGGTTAATGTAATTCGTCATCAAATGTAATGATTTAATTAAAATTCACACACACACACACACACACACACACATACATATATATATATATATATATATATATATATATATATATAATTACGGAACACATGTAACATAGATACTGTTTAAAAACTTAAAAATATTTTCTTTCACTATTTAAACTAACGTATAATAAATTTAAATTAATTTTTTTTTTTTATTATGTACAGTAATTTTTAATTTTGCACAAAACCATTTAGTTTAATATTGTATTTCAACATGAAATATTCCCAGTCGTGCTGCGTTTTTGCAACGTTTGCCAGTTTTCGGAGCCATCTAAAGTTAGCAGCGCCCAAAAACGAATCTCTACCAAACTATATCCAAAATTAACGGCTAATTAAATGCTAATTAAGTGCTCTATTCCCGAATTTTCCGCTCTTATAGTTTTCCCAAAATCGTGGGCGCTGCTAGCTTTAGTCTAAAGCTAGCAGCGCCCAGAAACGAATCTTTTCCCAAACTATATTCAAAATAAGGGCTAATTAAATGCTAATTAAGTGCTCTATTCCCAAATTTTCCGCTCCTATAGTTTTCCAAAATCGAAGGCTCAAATCCCAAAATTCCTCGGCAGAACGCTGTGCGCAAGGAAGAGAGACGCTCCTCCCAACCATAGTAATTTATAATTCATACTCTACGCCAAAATGTGCCCTAAACAAATACTAAAAGAAAGCTATAATTAAAAATTTACCGCTCACCGGTTAGTGTTAATAACATGGCTTCGAATCCCCAAAACGACCATCCGCAGAACGCTGTGCGCAAAAAGAGAGACGCTCCTTCCAAACCATGGCAATTTATAATTACTACTTTACGCCAAAATGTGCCCCAAACAAATACTAAAAGTAATCTGTAATAACAGAATTTGCCGCTCACCGTTTAGTTAGAGTACTTTGGGATCGAATCCCAAAAATGAACAGCGTCCGAACGCTGTGCGGAAGGAAGAGAGACGCTGCTTCCAAACCATGCAATTTATAATTACTACTTTACGCCAAAATGTGCCCCAAACAAATACTAAAAGTAATCTGTAATAACAGAATTTGCCGCTCACCGTTTAGTTAGAGTACTTTGGGATCGAATCCCAAAAATGAACAGCGGCCGAACGCTGTGCGGAAGGAAGAGAGACGCTGCTTCCAAACCATGGCAATTTATAATTACTACTTTACAAAATGTACCCCAAACAAATACTAAAAGTAATCTGTAATAACAGAATTTGCCGCTCACCGTTTAGTTAGAGTACTTTGGGATCGAATCCCAAAAATGAACAGCGGCCGAACGCTGTGCGGAAGGAAGAGCGACGCTGCTTCCAAACCATGCCAATTTATAATTACTACTTTACGCCAAATGTGCCCAAACAAATACTAAAGTAATCTGTAATAACAGAATTTGCCGCTCACCGTTTAGTTAGAGTACTTTGGGATCGAACCCAAAATGAACAGGGCCGAACGCTGTGCGGAAGGAAGAAGACGCTGCTCAAACCATGCCAATTTATAATTACTACTTTACGCCAAAATGTGCCCCAAACAAATACTAAAAGTAATCTGTAATAACAGAATTTGCCGCTCACCGTTTAGTTAGAGTACTTTGGATCGAATCCCAAAATGAACAGCGGCCGAACGCTGTGCGGAAGGAAGAGAGACGCTGCTTCCAAACCATGGCAATTTATAATTACTACTTTACGCCAAAATGTGCCCCAAACAAATACTAAAAGTAATCTGTAATAACAGAATTTGCCGCTCACCGTTTAGTTAGAGTACTTTGGGATCGAATCCAAAATGAACACGGCCGAACGCTGTGCGGAAGGAAGAGAGACGCTGTTTCCCAAACATGGCAATTTATAATTACTACTTTACGCCAAAATGTACCCAAACAAATACTAAAGTAATCTGTAATAACAGAATTTGCCGCTCACCGTTTAGTTAGAGTACTTTGGGATCAAATCCCAAAATGAACCATGGCCGAACGCTGTGCGGAAGGAAAAGAGACGCTGTTTCCCAAATCATGGCAATATATAATTACTACTTTACGCCAAAATGTGCCTAAACAAATACTAAAAGTAATCTTAAAACCAGAATTTGTCGCTCACCGTTTAGTTAGAGTACCTTGGGCCCTAATCCCAAAATGAACGCGGCGAACGCTGTGCGGAAGGAAGAGAGACGCTGCTTCCAAATCATGGCAATATATAATTACTACTTTACGCCAAAATGTGCCTAAACAAATACTAAAAGTAATCTGTAAAACAGAATTTGTCGCTCACCGTTTAGTTAGAGTACCTTGGCTAACTCAAAATGAACTGCATGGCCGAACGCTGTGCGGAAGGAAGAGAGACGCTGCTTCAAATCATGGCAATATATAATTACTACTTTACGCCAAAATGTGCCCTAAACAAATACTAAAAGTAATCTGTAATTTAAAAAAGTACCGCTCACTGGTTAGAATGAATAACATGGGTTCGAATCCCCATAATGACCAAAGGCAGAACGCTGTGCGAAACGAAGAGAGACGCTCCTTCCAAACCATCGATATTTATAATTCATACTCTACGCAATAATTCTATTAAACGAATACTAAAAGTAATCTATAATTAAAAAATTTACCGCTTACCGGTTAGTGAGAATAACATGGGTTCGAATCCCCAAAATGACCCTCGGCAGAACGCTGTGCGCAACGAAGAGGACGCTCCTCCCAAACCATCGCAAATCATAATTCATACTCTACGCCAAAATGTACCATAGACCAATACTAAAAGTAATCTGCCATAAAAAAATTGCCGCTCACCGTTTAGTTTGAGTACCATGGCCCTGAACCCATAAATGAACCTCGGTCGAACGCTGTGCGGAAGGGGGAGAGACTCTCCTTCCCAACCATGGTAATTTATAATTCATACTCTACGCCAAAATGTGCCCTAAACGAATACTAAAAGTAATCTATAATTAAAAAACTTACCGCTCACCGGTTAGTGTGAATAACATGGGTTCGAATCTCCAAAATAAAAGATGTGATAAAGAGTAAAGTGATAAAGAATGGAGAAACTTTGCCTTTCTACTCATAAAGAGTCTTCCCACGCATCCCAAACTTCCTTCTTGCACGATTGTATTGACATTGAACGCTAATAGACATTAACTATTCTAAAGCGAGGAAACAGAAGCCCAATGTTTAATTAAAATTAATTATTGAAACATGTTCAATTTACACCTATATATTTTTTAAGAAATTTTTTGAAGAACCAATATTAATACTATATATTATTAATATTAATAATTATTTAAAAATATTGTTGAGGA
Organism: Teleogryllus oceanicus; assembly: GCA_964035755.1. Lineage (NCBI taxonomy): Eukaryota > Metazoa > Arthropoda > Insecta > Orthoptera > Gryllidae > Teleogryllus > Teleogryllus oceanicus. The sequence goes on from CAXIVR010000001.1 coordinate 192,626,640, forward strand.
AGCGCATTTTATACTTTTTTGCTTTTTCAGACTTCCACTGGTAAGTCATTTTTAACCTTTTCCGTCGTTTTCATGAACTCGTATTTTTCGTTAGTTTCATCGATTTTAAGATCTTTTTAATGGTTCTTATTTTTAATAATATTATGAGATGCAACAAATGTTCTTCACAGAATTCCCCAGAAACCTATTCCACTTTTTCGATCAGAAATTGTAGTTTCAGCAGTTGTGTGTACGTAATTTACGGTCTTCCTGCTCGGGTTCACCATCTGAGTCAGAATTCATGTCAATCAAAACATTTTGATCTTCCTCTTCTTCGAACCACATTAATATTTTCTCTTCCGCCATATGCTTTTCTACAAATAACAAAATGTTACTAACGGAAACTACCGCGAAAGTGTACAGAAAGATATATTTGCCAAATCTATGAAGCATACTGTTATGATCTTACGTTTGATATAAAAGAAAGAACACAACAAGATGAGTTCTAAACTTTCTGATCTTCACGCAAGCACGAAACGAGCAAGACACCGGAAAGAATCACCGGAAGAGAATTCTAAACATTCACTTCGATACTGTTGTCGCAATATAACGCCGTCGCTCGCTTGAGAAATTATCTCCCAGGACGCGCTGCGTTCATCAGCGCCTTGACAGATTGATTCCTTTCGCCGAACTGATAAGAATGACGATCGGATGGAGAGCTGAGGCATGGGAGAAGGCATTGCTACAGCGTTATCTCCCTGTGTTGAAAAATGTAGTTGCTACTGAAGTAAATGAAGAAATGTGAGATTTTTTCTCACAACGTGAGCAACGGCGGTTAATATAATTGTTAGAATTAAAAACAAAACTTCTGCCTTTAACTTTATTCGCCTACTTTTTAATAATTCTCTGGAATGAAATATTTAAAACTTAGGTAGTGGAATTTATAAGAAATTGAAGAATACAATTTTTCAACAAATTTCAATAACTTAACAACCACTACAAGTACATTTGGGCACTAAAATCAGTTTGGAAAGCGCATACGTACGAGTATACCAGTATATGATTAAATGAATGAATGGGACGATTGATGATTCATCGATGAAACGTTTTTTTGAATTGTCATTCGCAAACTTCCCTGAAGGGACTTATCCGTACTGTAATCTAATTTGCTTGTTTTATTATGCAATATTGAACCCTATGCGATCGGAGTGATTCTCCTTGAATATTAATCATAAACAATCTAAGAACAAAATAAAATACGGTATATCTACAAGTCAGTATAGACTGTCTTTTCAGTCGCTACAATGAGCAATATGTCATTAATGGAGCCGAAGTTTGGCAAAATGCCTTTTGTTATTGTTACTATTTTATGACTTTTAACAATTGGAATCACTTAGTTGTACTTCTGTTTTTGTTTTAGTGGATTTTATTTTGTCTATTTTAGCGTCTGTTGCCTTTTTGCCATATTCCTTATTTTTGCCTTTTCTGCCTTTTCCTCATTATTAGAAGATTTCATTTTGCCTTTTTACCTATTTTAACTTCTGATGCCTATTTTTGCCCTTTCCTAATTATTTTGCTTACTTTTCTCCTGGCACCGATCGCGATCAAGTTGGATTCATATACCTGTAAGTCTGGGCAACTCGCAGGCACGGTAGTGTATTTCTTTCTGTGGAAGTAGACACTGCGATAAAATCTAAATGAAAAAGGACGATGATCACAATCATTATTTTTTTATTTTTTCATTGCAGTCATCAGTCTGTGTTCGCTCACGAGCAATCATATTCTACCCTTCATTATGGCCACCGACCCTTTGGGGACAGGTCAGTATGATTCTCACAATATTCAAAAGGGAAGTTCACAATAGCATTTTGAAGAGACTGCGTCATGAGAAAAGAAATTCGTAGGCACCATACCGCGTGGTCATGCGGAATCAAATTGCAAAGAAAGATCGATTGTTTCTTACGCTGAAGTGATAATGTAAATTTTAGAGTTGAAATAATTTTACTTATTATTTTTTACAATCCTTTTTACATGCGAGTTTTCATTGTTTACATGCCTTCTACACCTCTACTTTAGCTACAATAAATGCCTTTTTTGAATGCCTATTTTAGTAAAAATAAATGCCATTTGCCTGACTATTTGAAGTAAAATAAATGCCTGAACTTCGGCTCTAGTCATTAAGATACATTAATTTAAAGAGGACAGAAGAGTAATGAAAGATTCCGTGCTCATTTCGAGCGGTCCGAAACATTGGTGTGACAATATATGAAATGAAATTGTTCAAATTTTTATAAGTTGTTGTTGTTGTTGTTGTTATTATTATTGTTATTATTATTATTATTATTATTATTATTATTATTATTCCAAATTTTTCACTTTCTGCATTATGCAAAACATTCACCTGAGCATTGCTGGTCTAGGCTCGGTCGATCTCGCAAAGACTAGACACGAATAAATGTTACTCTGAATGACAATTCAATCAATCGTTTCCCCAACAGTCGTACATCCAGGAATCGTCTTACTATACCGGCCTTGAAACACTGTCAGAGTGTCTCGTGGAGTGACGGGGCGAGGAGGCGATGAACTGTTGAATTAGTTTGACAGATGACCTTGAAACCTACATGGTCTGTGAGAAACGCACCACTATTCGGTATCCACACTAAACCGTTTCTTACCTATGAGGCTGCCAACCGGAAATCGCTTGACGGTACAGCGAATGGGACAACAAAACTCAACTTATACAGCTCCTCAATGTCAGTTACAGTCTAGTCAGAATACTATGTGTTGGCACAGTTCTATTAATCTCTCCATTAAGCCAGCGTAAAATTAGAAGTTACATTTCAGAATTTAAAGACGAAGATTTAAAAACAGACAAAATACTATTTTACCATAGTCATTTTTTATCTTATTAAGTCCACACTTAACTCCATATTTTGATGGAAATAACTTCATACAGTATGTATTTACATATTTCATATATTTTTAGTCCATATAAATTCGTTCCCTGTCAATAAGTAACATTATATATTAATGCACACGTAATGCTTCTACACTTACAACTTGAATAACATACACCTTTCTCTAAGGTTATTCAATTTTGATGTTTATTCGGCCGTAAGAACGTATGTTAATTGTTTTTCTTTGTACAGCCCTGAATTTTTGAATATAAATGCGTGAATAATTTTTTTTCCTAAAGCCGTTAATTCATGTTAATGTTTGGGTAGGGTTTCGTATTTTTCTGAGGTTTTTTCAGTTTATGGTTTTCCTCCTGTAAGAACAATGTTAATTTGGTCTCTTTGTACAGACCTGAATTTTAAAATATAAATGCTTTAGTAATTTTTTTTCCCTAGAGCTGTTAATTCTTGTTAATGTTTGGGTAGGGTTTCAAATTTTTCCGAGGTTTTTTAAATTTGGGGTTTTCTCCGTGAGAACCAATGTTAATTTTTTCTCTTTGTACAGCCTCAATTTTGAAATATAAATGCATGAGTAATTTTTCCTAGAGCCGTTAATTCATGTTCAATTGCCATGGTTTGAAGCAGCGTCTCTCTTCCTTCCGACAGCGTTCGGCTTGCGGTTCATTTTGGGATCGATCCAGGTACTCTAACTAAACTGTGAGCGGCAAATTCTGTTATTACAGATTACTTTTAGTATTTGTTTAGGCACATTTTGGCGTAAAGTAGTAATTATAATTGCCATGGTTTGGAAGCAGCGTCTCTCTTCCTTCCGCACAGCGTTCGGCGCGGTTCATTTTGGGATTCGATCCCAAAGTACTCTAACTAAACGGTGAGCGGCAATTCTGTTATTACATATTACTTTTAGTATTTGTTTAGGGCAGGGCACATTTTGGCGTAAAGTAGTAATTATAAATTGCCATGGTTTGGAAGGAGCGTCTCTCTTCTTTGCGCACAGCGTTCTGCGGATGGTCATTTTGGGATTCGAACCCATGTTATTAACACTAACCGGTGAGCGGTAAATTTTTTAATTATAGCTTTCTTTTAGTATTTGTTTAGGCACATTTTGGCGTAGAGTATGAATTATAAATTACTATGGTTGGGAAGGAGCGTCTCTTCCTTGCGCACAGCGTTCTGCCGAGGGGAATTTTTGGGATTTGAGCCTTCGATTTTGGGAAAACTATAGGAGCGGAAAATTTGGGAATAGAGCACTTAATTAGCATTTAATTAGCCCTTATTTTTGAATATAGTTTGGAGGAGATTCGTTTCTGGGCGCTGCTAGCTTTAGACTAAAGCTAGCAGCGCCATGATTTGGGAAAACTATAAGAGCGGAAAATTCGGGAATAGAGCACTTAATTAGCATTTAATTAGCCGTTAATTTTGGATATAGTTTGGTAGAGATTCGTTTTTGGGCGCTGCTAACTTTAGATGGCTAGTTTTCGGGTCTCGTCGGCTTGGCTAAGCCGCCCTGGCTCACGGTGTGACCAGATGATGAAAACGTGGCCAAAACCTCAAATGGGTTCGAATTCATATTATAAGTTGTACATGGGGGTTTTCGAGGTCGCTGATTTCATATCTGATATCAAAATTACACAAAACAATATGGCGGATCCAATTTGGCGACCGAAAATATAATTAAGACATACATAAGAAACAACATATACAAAACATAAGAAATTAATCATAAACCCTCAAACCGCAGGTATTTGCAATACGTGTTAGCTTTATTTATAACTTATTCAATTATTCTATTTGTTTATACGAGTTATAAATTGTTATACGCATTTCTTATTAATACAAAATCCTTTGACCAGAACACTTCGTATATTTCTACTACGAAATTGTTCAGGGCGAGTTCCACACGCACATAAGAAATTTTTTATAAAACTTCAAAGCGCAGAAATTTGCAATAAACTTTCGCGTTATTTATAACATATTCAATTACTCTATTCGTTTCTATGAGCTATAAATTGTTATATGCATTTCTTATTAGTACAAAATCCCTTGAACCTTCGTATATTTCACTGACACCGTTCCAGGCGAGATGCACACGCACTTAAGAAATTAGTAATAAAACCTCAAATTGCATAAATTTGGAATAAGTGTTTGCTTTATTTATAACTTATTGAATTATTCTATTCGTTTATATGATTCATAGATCGTTATACGCATTTCTTATTTGTACACAATCCTTTGAACAGAACACTTCGTATATTTCACTATGAAACTGTTCTCCTGGCGTGTTGAACACGCACATAAGAAATTGTTCATAAAACCTCAAAGCGCAGAAATTTACAATAAACTTTCTTTATTTATAACATATTCAATTACTCTATTCGTTTCTATGAGCCATAAATCTTTATAAGCATTTCTTATTAGTACAATATCCCTTGAACAGAACTCTTTGTATATTTCACTATGACACTGTTCTGTGGCGAGATGCACACGCACATAAGAAATTAATCATAAAACCTTAAACTGCATAAATTTGGAATAAGTGTTTGCTTTATTTATTACTTATTGAATTATTCTATTCGTTTATATGATTCATAGATCGTTGTACGCATTTCTTATTTGTACACAATCCTTTGAACAGAACATTTGGTAAATTTCACAATGAAACTGTTCCTCGGCGTGTTGAACACGCACATAGAAATTGTCATAAAACCTCAAAGCCCAGAAATTTACAATAAAATTTCGCTTTATTTATAACATATTCAATTACTCTATTCCCTTCTATGAGTTATAAATCGTTATATGCATTTCTTATTAGTACAAAATCCCTTGAACCTTCGTATATTTCACTGACACTGTCCCGCGGCGAGATGCTCACGCACATAAGTAATTAGTCATAAAACCTCAAACCGCAGATATTTGCAATACTTGTTAGCTTTATTTGTAACTTAGTGAATTACTCTATTCGTTTATATGAGTTATAAATCGTTATACGATTTTCGTATTTGTACAAAATGCTTTGAACAGAACACTTCGTATATTTCACTATGAAACTGTTCCGCGGCGAGTTGCACACGCACATAAGAAATTGTTTATAAAACCTCAAAGCGCAGAAAATTTTCAATCAACTTTCGCTTTATTTATAACATATTCAAGTACTCTATTCCCTTCTATGAGTTATAAATCGTTATATGCATTTCTTATTGGTACAAAATCCCTTGAACAGAACTCTTCGTATATTTCACTGATACTGTTTCGCGAGTTGCACACGCACATAGAAAGTTAGTCATAAAACCTGAAACTGCAGAAATGTGTAATTAATGTTTCATTTACTCACAACTTATTTAATTACTATATTCGTTGAATATAGTTATAAATCTTAATGGGACGCGTTATACTTGAAAAATTCGTGAACTAAATTCCAATTAATTTTACTTATCAGTTTACCGTGGGTACGTTCAAGGAAAATTGAAACATTCTACGATCACAGAATGAAGATCTCGTTTATTAATTCAGGAGTTTTCGGAAAATTAGTTTATTCTCTTTACAAACATATTTCGACGAACTGATAACATTCCATGGAAATTATTTTACCAGTGTCACGGCGCATTCATTCTCTACTAACTATTCAGCAAACCTCATTTGTCAGCATTCGTGCGCTAAATGCCTATTTAGAAAGATGATCAAGCAATCCTATAGCTGAATGCAATTTAAATCAGTTATTATAAACCTATCTTTACTGAATTCTTTGAACGGGTCACTTAATTTATCTAATGCAGCGTGTCGCAGAGAGATGTGCTCGAAAACAATGGTTTATAAAATTTGAATATGGGTCAATACTGGCCAATCCTTATTAACGTCAAGGTAATGTAATATTTGAATGACTAATATTCATAATCGCAAGCGATTTACAATATTTGCCAGTACAGAGCTTTGAATGGAATGATTCTTACTTTCAAGTCCCGCTCAGTAATGCAGGTTGCCGCTACGAGGTATACATTGTAATAGAAAATATTTCACAAACACGAATCTGCAGCGAGCCGCAGCCAAATTTTCTTTTAACTGAAAGATTAATATACAAGCTAAATTGTCATTAAAATTTACAGGTGTTATATTGCGTTATATATTACTTTTAGGCTAGTTAGATTTTATATAACATTGCATCGAAAATAATAAATCGTAATCCATAGTAAATTAACATAATTTTGCTTTACTTACCACCAACAGGGGCATTCATAATTGCAAACACAGTAAAAATAATTTTGTAGCACGTTTTCATAAATTAGAAAGCACAGCTACTATCGCCTCTGACGCTAGAAGAGCACTGACCCTGTACTCCAACTCAAACTTCCACTGCGAGCAGCAGGTACAGGGATTGTCTTTCATACTTTCACAACAGATGTGCGAAACATTCCTCTTTAAGTGGAATGGTCGGAACTCCCAAAATAAATTTTAATTTTTGAGGTTTTGGTCACGTTTTCGCCATCTGGTCACACTGTGCGCTTAGAGAATCCCGAACGCCTTCTGTCCCTTGCACGCAAGACAAAGGATGACGGTTTTCAGTCTGCATACTTCAGATACACTGTCAGAAATTACATTAAATTTTTATGTAATTTAATGTACGACTGCAAATTAATAGTAATGTACCTTGCACATTAAAGGGTGATTAATGTACTTGTACATTAAATTTAAAGCTTAAACTAAAATCAATGTAGATTTAATATACGACGTTACATGAAAACCAATGTACCTTGTACATTGAGGATACTAACGTACTTGTACATTATATTTACTGCTTGAGTTAAAATCAATGTACATTTAATGTACATCAGAACGTGGTACTTTTACGTTAAAGAGATTAATGAAAAAGGAGATACATCAATGTGTCTGGGTTTTGTGTCTCTTAGATCATGTAGGAACACTGGTAATTTACTTCTCCTGAGGAAATTTCTCAACAGCAACACTGAATGCCAAACATTCTTAGAACAGTTGTATTTTAGAGTGCTGTCGTGATCTACAAAGTATACTACACTCTTGTGTATACACAATGCCAAGTTTTATTTTACACCCATTAAAGACCTGGACATATAAAACAAGCTTGCAGAGGGAAAGGGAAATTAGGGTGTGCACATTTCACCAGTGATACGTAGGAGATACACAAAACCAGTGGCTAAAATGTAGGCAGCTTGAAACATATTTGCAATTTTCCCTGAATCTAAGTTATTTTCAAAATTAAAATTATACACCTTATCTTAGGACAACTGTGCACTACAAACGTAAAAGATCCACCAACACATTATCCTTTGTATTCATGAAGTTAGATAAAAAATGTTAATGTAAGGAAAATTTAATTTCAATAGTCTAAAGGGGGATACTTTTATTATTTTAGGGGAACTATATAGGAAGGAAAAATCTGAATTAAAAATGTAAATTCTAGCAATATCATTATAAAATGTAATTACTTGTGTGTGTGACAGAACAGTTATTTTTCAAAAAAGGAATTTTTTGAAAAATTCAGATATTGCCCCAAAACCCAGTTAACTGGACTTTATGGAGAATGGTTAATGTCGAAGAAGAAGAATAAGAATAAGAAGAAAAGAAAGAAGAAAAAACACCCGCAAAACATGGGGGCCACTCCAAATGAACCTTTTTTTATCCAGAAGTTTTAAATAACTTCCATGTTGCCCCTTCATTAAAACCTTGCAATTCAAACATGCAGCAGGACTCTTCTCATCTTGAAATTGAAAAGTGAAAAAGTTGAAGTTCATACCACATTACTCTATATCTATAAATGGCTCCAAAATCCAAATATATTTTCAATATCAAGCAATCGTAGTCATTTGTATCCTTTAGTTTTTTCATAGATGTAAAATTAAATACCAGATAAATACTTTCTTCTTTTAGTACAATATGTTTTTGATAATGGCCCTTTATGATTTACCATGCTACAATTTATAATATTCTGAAAATTTCATATTAAATTCATTAGCCTCCATCAGGTTAGCATTTGCTCTAGCAACACTATTCATTCAGAAAAAACACACAAAATATTATGAAAGCTTGCATTCAAAATACAAATAATTTTATAAATTTAAATTGGTTTGAAATATCAATCGTGATCTTGCTTAACCTTCTGATATAGCATGCATTTTTGAGTCTTGACATTCCTTTCATTTATATTTTCAGTATCCATTTCTAGATGTGAAGTGATTCGAACTAGCTACAGAACCATTATAGCTGATTATAATCCTAGTAACACATCTTCCTTTTCCTGTAACCTACCTTTAGAATGTTACCACACAAAACCTACGCAGCATATTCAAGTAACCCTTCAATGTGCTGCGTAAGTTGGGTGTGGTAAGGGTTGTTATTGTTGGGTTTCGTTAAGGACATTTGAAGTGAAATACACAGAAATGTTCTTACAAAGGAAGACTTACCGTTCTTATAAATATCACATTCAGTTTCTACTATAACTTTTGCTTCTTCAAATTTCTCTCTCCACTTTTTTGCATCTGAAATAAATATTAGAAAATAAACTGTAGAGAATTAAATACATTCTTAGTCACCATATTTGCCGCATGAATGTTATCAATTTTCATGAAACCCTTTTCCTCTCTCTCGTGGGCAAATTTAAATGTAATTATAAGCAGGTAAATATGGTAGAACCCTCACAATAAAACATTGATGGGACATTAAGATTTTATTAAAGAGATGTAAAAACAGGTGGATTTAATTTTTCTTAGCAGCACAATGTAGTTAGTCAACTTAGTTTTAATTGCATTTCAATGGAAAAGAACCATGTTGCAGAAAATGCTGATGCAAACTGTTCCAGACACAAAACTTAGGTAAGATGTTTTAAAAATTCCAAGAAGAAACTCACAAAAGCCTTCGACTTTGAAGCAGAAACAAAATAAATGGTTTGCGAGTTCTACAACAAGGAAGAGGGAAGTAAAGCTGAGCAACGAGCAATTGGCAGCGCAGAAAGTCCTTTCTTTGAATTCCAATGCTCATATTTAGAACTATTAGTGAAAGGCTTAACAGCAAAATATTTGTAGTCAGACTACAAATTCCTTACATTTTTAATCATAGAAAATTTTGATTCAGGACAAAACAATATTATTACATGGGATATTTTAATAAGCAAGATTTTATTAAGAGGAATAAGAGGAAAAAGCAAGGTTTGTATGACAACATATTCAGCACTGCTCATATTTATTTTATTCACCAGGAAATTTTTTAAGAATAATTTTTTATTAGTTTAAGGGTTTTTTAATGGGTTCTACTGTAGATTTTATATTCACACAAATTAAATTAAAAGAGTTATAACTATTCCTTGAATCTAAAAAATAAGTCTTCGCATATAACAAAACTGTCAACTTTTACAAGATCTATTAGACCTAGAGAAAGAGACTTTCAAATTTCTTAATTAATAAAACAAAAAATAGCAAAAAATACATGCTATGGCTTTAAAACTTCATGGGGCTGAACATTAAAAATTCCTCATTCTAAAGGAGGAATAATAATTGGGAAGGATTACAATTATTTGTATCATATTTTTTTAAAAAAGTCTAAGTAGTTATCTTTCAAAATTTATGATAAAAATGTAATTATTATAACAATTCTTGCTCTTGGATCTCCCTTTTCTTGTTGAATCATTTGTATACATTGAGGCCCACAAAATGATGTGAAACAAGATTTTTGAATCTCTCTAACATTCCAAAAGAAACTATCTTTGATTCACTATATCGAGGGACTTCTCCACATTATTACAGAATGGTTGTAATTTTGGATCCTGCAAGGAGCATGAGCCATACAAAACCTCATGAAACACCAAATGAAATGGTCAACTATTGGGGAGATTAAGTATGGTCAACTGTTCAACTTATACACTTTAATCACAATTAATTTTTTAATAATATAATTGGTTATTTTTATTTATTTCATATCTAATTGGATTTTTAAAGTTATATCAGATTTAAATTCACAACATATACATTTAGTCTTGATTAGTTTTAAACATTTCAGTGTATAATTCTACAAATGTTATCATTATTACAAGTTTTAAGAATACACTTACTTGTAAGTATTTTTAATGTGTGTATTGCACAGCAGAAACTCCTCATTCATACTTCTTTAAAGCATAATCAGTAATTATTGAATGAAAAAATATTTGACTGATGTTGAATCTATTCATTAAATAATTGAACCCTGACAATCATTCTGGAATACATTTTTAACTGTACCCCGATTAAAATTATTGGCACTTTGAGGTCACATGCTGGATGAAGACCATGTCACTAATCCAATTGGGAACATCATTACGACCTAAATTTTTGGCACTGGAGCTCCTGATTGGCTTATAAGATCCCATTCTCCTTCCAGCTTATGATGCTGAAGTGCCACTGTGTTTAAATTGAGTGTACACATCCATATAACTTACATGTGCATTTCTTAATAGTTTCATAATTCTTTAAAATTAACATTACAAAATAAATATTTATTTTAACAATATGAAAAAATAAATTATTTAGAACAGTAATTAAACAGGGTTGGGGAGAGAGAAAAAGATGATTAAATATTCCAAAACATTATCTTTTTTAATTATACAGAATTATAGAGATCTTGAACTGTAATAAAGGAAACATTGGCAGATAAGAGGGTGAGTGGAACCTTCCCCGACTATCCAACAGCTTTGTAATTTTAGTCAATTGTTTGAAACAAATTACAATCTGATAGCAACTCTTTCTATAAGAGTATATCCATTAATTCTCCCCTAGGTAACAATACCTTTTATTTCCGACAACAACAACAAAACTGCACACACACACACATTTAGGATACATTGCTTTATTATAATCTTTACACACTAATCAATCACCAAATGTGGGTTTTTAATATCTATCCATCTTTTCACATTATTAATTATACCATCTACTAATCTTAGCACATTTGAATTGCTTCTGAGAACAGTTTTGAGAATAGCATTTTCTCCAACATTTTAGTAAAGGTGCTGGGATAGGTATTCTGGGGCTCAAGAAGAGTTGTGCCTATAATTGTATATAATCCACCATAAATAACATTACATAATTTAATTGTTAAGAAGGAAAAACCAAGCTGCAAAAGGAGTTCTTGAACTTCTTAGCTAGTTAGCTTAGCTAATACTAAATACCAGTCAAAATGTAATGTTCAAACAAGTTAAACAGACAACACAGAAAATTTTTGAATATTACCCTCAAGAAATTCAGAAACGAAAAGCAGGCTTTTAACCAAATAAGAGCCTTTCAACCAAAAATTAATATTTCGTATTTCTTTTGTCTTAAAGTGGCCCCTATAAGGTCAATATTTGTGTCAATATATTACACAATTATGGATATTGTACAATAATATTTTGTCTGTAGATTTAAGGATTGTGCAACATATCAAAGCTAATTTGATTTTTATTGTGCAATCTAGAAAACATTGAGTCAACTGTAACTCATATTGTGCAAGTGTCAGTTGTATACTTGGGTTTTCATAACGTAGCAGCTATGGGTATTGTCTTCCAGATAGAATATGGCACGACTTTTTGCATCATTCTTGCTCCTGTTGCAAGATGTCACAGGATTGTGACTGTATCAAGCAGTGCTGCAGATCAAGCAACTCTAGCAGCACGACAGAGGAAGATGTGAAAAGTCGTGCTATATTCCATCTTGAACATAATACCGTCAGCTACCATGTTAGAAAAACCCATGTATAGCTTCACAGTGTTTAAAGTGAACATCGACTAAAACGGCTACATGTACAAACAGAAAAGAAGTTTCAGGCGAGACCATTCTCAACAGTTCATCAAATAATATATCTAGTCACAGAAAGGTTTGAAATCACTCTGTTCTTTAATTGGTTCAGTTAATAAATTTCCACGAGTATTAATTTATTATCTGGAGCCATTCCTTCATCCATCTGCACTTTTTTTTTTCTTTTTGAAAATATACATAATGCAATGGCTACACAACTTGCTGTTTTCTTCTTATTCCACATGTTGTCTGAAGAAGTGTCAGAGATGAACTAACATATAGAGCAATAATATTGCATCATGTATGTTGCACCAGCAATATTATTATACAATATATTGACCAAAATTTTAACCATCTAGAAGCCACGTAATACAAAACTACTGTAACCTCTTTACTACTATTGCAGAGTATAAAAATTATAAGGACAGAAAGACTACTTTACCCAGGGATACTTTACTCTTCAACAGAACATCAACTGCTGTTTTATTGTGCAAAATTATTTGAAAAAATACATATGTGGATCCTGGAGAACCAAAATCACAAAGTGAAAATCCTTGCATGCATTACTTACTTTCTGGATTTGCAAACCGAACAGCCAATAATTCTTGTTTCATTTCACCATCAGCATAATCTCCTTCCACACTATATACCCAAGCTCTATCGCTTCCATGACTTGGTTTCAATTCCATCCATGGAGTAACTAAAAATCAGCCATAATAAATTAACATCATGTGTATGTGTTACATCAAACTCTCAAAAACCACTCGTTTAAGGTCAAACATCAAGAGATACATTTTCAAAGCTTACAATGGCTGCAGATCACTTCACCTTAAAGAGCAGTGAATCATAATGGTATATTACGAAATGATGTAATGATTGGTACTAATGCACGAGTGTGAAGTGATATTACGATACTAGTGAGAATCATAAACTTCATACAAGTGTACTGATATCCATGACATCAAGTTTCACACAGTACATTTTCTACAAGCATGTATAGCTACTACAAGTTAAAGTTTAATACTGAAAGCCTTCATTGAGGATAGGATGCATTATTCATGTTATGCCCCCTAGCAGGAAGTCATTTAGGTCTCCCAAGTGATTAAAGTGCAGTCCAACCTCAAACAAGAAATACAAGTCATGTTAGAAATTAATTTATTAAAGAAATCTCATCAAAATTTAGTCTCTGTTCCTATTTTTTATCAGCTCAATTATTGATAAAGTTGCCTGTAGGAAGATTCAGTATTCAGATTTTCTTCCGAGTTTCAGAAACAGGGGAGGGCATGCGTGATTTTCCACTGCCACTCCACAGGTTGTCTCTACACAGTAATTTAATCAATCCAACAAAACATTTAATAGAATAAAGACCAATAAATGATTATTTGTCAACTGCTAACTTCTTTGTGATTGGTCAAACACTTGTACTATGATAAAGCTGTATCATAACGATCATGATTATGCAATGCTAATACAAGAATTATACTATGGGAATAGGAACAGGCCTTTATATAATTAACTGTGTTTAAAAGTGAATCTTACAATAAAAAAAACTCCAACCTTAGGAATTTTGTATTAAATGCATTTCCAAATTGTCAATAATTTCACAGTTAACACAAACGTTAATAAACAATTGTTTGTGTATAAATGGAGGCCAATTAATAAGCAACTTTAAAAACCAAATCTTTTACAACCATAATATACAGGAACATCAACATATAATTTGGGATTTGTAAGAATACGAAAAGTAAAATAATGCAAAATATCTATTCACCGTAATGATTGGCACAAAGCTTCAGGGTTTTATCACGGCGCATCACCACTCGCACGGAGTTCTTCGCTTTGTGCCTAAGCAGTTTTATGTCGCCAGTACCACGCTCTTTCCATTCTGGAGGCACTTCATTTTTGTCATACCGAAAGAGTTTGGCACGACTGTAAAATTTTACATCATTAATAACAATAACGAATGAAGTAAACAAGACTAAATAAGCACGCACTTACAGTTTTATCATTTCAAGCTCCTCCTCTTCCATTGTCGGAATGCATACTTCAGGAAGTGAAATGATGGGTTCATAATGCGGATCATGTTCATTAAGAGAATCATCGCGACTTTCCACAGTTTCAGTCTGTAAGAGTTAAAAACAATACCATTTAATTTCTATAATAACATAGCCTTCGTCACACGTTCATCTCTTATACATTACCTGTTCCTCTGCCATTTCAGGAAAATACAGATTCCGGCACCAATGAACACAAGTTTCGCGAGAACAAGCGCTCGCAATCTTCGCGCCAAAATACCGCTTCACACTCGGCACGCCACAACACGCTGACACGTTCTGTGTACGCTTGTATCCTCACCCTCACTTCATCAACGGCAACTACTGCACACCAACACAAAGCAAAGTACTGCCTGACACGGAACCAAGAAGTCTGCACACCACGGAACGCGGCCGGCTTGGCTTCTAAATGTTCACAGAGTTTGCATGAATGTATTCAAAGAAACTCTCACATGTTGTACTTAGGTTTTTATAACGAGGCGGCTGAAGGTAGTATCTCAGAGGCGGAATTCGGCACGACTTTTTGCGTCTTTCTTGGTCCTGCCGCAAGATGTCGCATGATCGTGACCGCATCAAGCGGCACGACTGAGAATGATTTAAAATGTCGTGCCGGGTTCCATCTTGGAGATTCAGCTGCCACGTTAGAAAAACTCAAGTACAGAGATTCAGAATACGTGATCCAGGGGCGTGCCGTGACCAATTTGACTGGGTAAGCAAGAGTGCGATTTGGAGCCTATTTTGGAAGACATGACGAAAATTTATTGAGTTCTCTACATTTTAAATTGAATCATTATATCAAAAATACTATTATTATTTATTATTATTATTATTATTATTATTATTATTATTATCATCATCATCATCATCATCATCATCCTACGTTTTCTCAGCTATTTTTGCAGGTAGAAATGCTCACCTTCCCCAGAGCTGTTTTGGGGACAGGTTCGGTCACAGAAGAACAACTTCATCTTATATCTGGACTTAAGATAAAAATTTTCATATCGTAATATGGGCTGTTTGCAGCAAAACTGCGCGCTGTCCCATGTTCAGAACGTTTTTGGGTAGTTTAAGTTCTGTTAAGTTTTTAAGGAAGTTTTTACTGACCAGGCCTTCCGCCGATATCACGAGTGGGTATGTTTTGGTAGCATTTAATTTCCAAACATGTTTTAGTTCATAAGATAAGTTTTCATACTTCGAAATTTTTTCTATTTCTTTCTGTTTCATGTTGTGGGATAATGGTACTGCGATGTCTATTATTACTCCTTCTTTCTTCTTTTTATCTATAAGGAGAATATCTGGCCTATTGTAATCGACAGTATGATCAGTTAAAACTGGTCTGTTCCAGTACAAAAGGGTGGAACTTGTTTCCAGTACTGGAGGAGGGGTGTACTTATAGAATGGCGGTGTCGATTCATATCTTACGGCACAGCCCAGGTGTTGATAGCTGAAATCAGATTACCCCCTAATAAATGTTTAACTACTTTGTTAGCCGCTTTTGATATTTTATTCGAAGTTCTTCCTTGATACGATTATGGTCCAGTCGATGGTTCTGAGGATTTCCCAAATAGCGATAAGTTTCTTCAGGTGGTATCTGTTTAATATCACAGAAAATTTGGTTTGTGTTTTGTACATTTCCTTTATGAATATTTATTATACCACATTTATCAAGACCGAACTTCATCCCGATCCCATAGCTGAACATTTTTGCTACACTTATAAGCGATTATAATTTATCATGCGTTTTGGCGTAGAGCTTAAGGTCATCCATGTACAGTAAATGGGTTAGTCTTTTTGTGTTTTTCATGTTCAGTCTATAGCCACATTTAGTGTTATTCAAGAGAGTCGATAGTGGGTTTAGAGCTAGGCAAAACTATAGTGCTGATAGGGAATCGACCTGAAATATACCTTTTCGGACATCAGCTTTTCCCAAGATATTACCTTGGAATCGTACATTTGTACGCCATTTATTCATTATTATTATTATTATTATTATTATTATTATTATTATTATTATTATTATTATTATTATTATTGCGTCTTCTGGAATAACGCTAGTCCTCCCATAAGCACCCACAATTATCAGTGAACCAAAAGTCAATTATCAACCTCTGCCATTTGAACGCTTCACATGTAAAAACCCGTAAGTTTTCTTTCGGAACGTAATGAACGCTTCATCCCGAATAAGAGACACTATTATTCGTGCTTATTTGGCAACACTCACAACTCTTAAGAAGCTTCCTTTGCACTGCCCTCTCCCCCACGACATAGCATTTGATCAATGACTATATTTTATCATCAATATTTATCTATATTTATATTTCATCTAAAACACTTGCAACATGCTGAGCCATGGAAATATTTTCTTTAATAGATTTGCTCAAGAAATTACTAATTGCAAAAATAAAATCATTTTGAATTCTTTTAGAAGTGCCTTGAAATGTTTTGGCAAATTTTAAGTATTGTTGTAAGGTCGTAACATACTTACTCAACAAATTTAGAAGTTCGATCAACGTAGCCTTTGCTAACAAACTCATTTTTACGATGCCTTCCGAAAGGCAATTCCTACATTGAAAAAAAATTGTCGCGTCAATCAGAGATTTTAATATGACTTTATTCGTTCGATGTAATTATGTTGCGTTACATCTGATAGATCAATTTAAATTTCAATGCTGAAACTTCAAAACTGGCCAACTGAATAAGTGGACACAGACTGTTATTGATTATTTTTGTGATTGTTTTTGAGAGACTGTGCGAAATGTTATAACGTTCTTTATTCCTCACATTACGAACATGGGAACACACTGATTATGGCCCAGCAAAATAAATTATTAGTTTCCTGTTTCCAATTAACCAACTGGTGTTTTCATATTTTGAGGAGTAGCGGAGATGCTCCATTCCCTTTTCTTTGCGTAAAAACCTGAAGACTTGTTCTGGAACAGGCCTCACTATACGAATAATTCACTTTTCTCCACAAAAGTACAACCGAATATATTTTTTTAATATCCTCAATTATAAATGTATTTTCTGCCATAGCACAGTATCTTACCGTTATGTAACACTAAAAGGCAGTGCACCCAAAAATAATATGCACATTGTGGATAACACGCACAGATCAAATAAATCCACAAGAAAAAGACCATGGCATTACTTGGTAGGCGGCGCTTACACCAGTCTGTCGACTCGTAGGCATGCGAACACATCTGCAAGCTCAATTCAGAGCCAGCCTGGGCGGCATGCCGCTGCAGTGGCCACGGGTGGCGGCGCTTACCAGCGTGCTGCATACAACCAGACAGATCTTCCAGAAAATCAAGAGCGCGCGCGCGAACTGTATTTAGACGGTGAACAACGTCATGCTCAGTTCGGGCCGGGTTGCGGCGCCCATTACCTCCGTCTCTTTCAACCGTTTTCTGTCTTTGTCAGCAACAGCGGTGAAGGACTCAATGAAGGATCGCGCGCCTACGCGAATCAGTGTACCATTACGTGGCAGAATTTTAAAAACCAAGTTTAATTCTCTATGGCGTAAATGGTGATTTCAAAATATAATAATTACGTTTAACTATCTTTTCTCCAGGGTAGGCGCAGCATATCTACCTGGAATGCATGCCACTGACGTGATCATATGGCGCGTCCACACGATGCGTCTTTTCTGTGCGTCACGGGAATAAAATTACCTCTCTTAAGCTGGCACTACCAAAATCGGTTGCCACAAAACCACATACGCGACGATTTAGAACTATTTAATTGCTAATTAATTACGCAATAATTAATTTTTTTGCTCTTCAAGTTTTTGCGTAATTAATGGTGAGCTAGCGGAAGATTACGCTGGATCTACCACAATTAGTTACCACAAAACCAAATATACCATCTTATAGAGCGATTTAATTGCTAATTAATTACGCAAAAATTAAATTAATTGCTCTTCAAACTTCCGAGTAGTGGTGCTTGAACGGCCGCAGCCGCGATCGGCCGACAGGCTGGCCGATGTGACGTCTGGGTGAGGGGGTATCCAGCGAGCGCGCCAGGCCGCCGCCGCCCGCCCGGCTGACTGACAAATTTAAATGAAATACACGAACTGGCGGAGACTTCACGACTTCAGTATTGAACATTATACCAATATTTTGTTATGTTAATGAAGGTCGTCCAAGTACATTGCAGATGATCGCTGAATGACCATAAGCGTGTACGATATATTGGAAAAGAATTGATTCAATCGTAGTACGTTAAACAACCGTGATATCGATACAAGTTTTTGTTGAAACTGTATTGTTTTAATTGTGTCGGGCTATATCGCAAAACATTGCCTATGTGATATTATTTATAAATCAAGGTTTGAATTTTTGACATTTTTTGTAGCATCTGCTAGTTTTAAATCGCTAATGCGAACGACGCCTCTTTGGACATGTGTCGATATTTAATTATTATGGAGAGTAAACATTCTCTTTCGAACATTAGTTCCATTACTATTTGACTCCAGTCCTCAAATGATGACTGATTTTCGTAGATCCTCATCACTAGAGACCGTATTTCAATGTAATTACATATTTTTTGTGTTTCTACTTACCACTCTCTAAAAAAAAGGCCAACATACTTAATACTTAATTTAATATTTGGCTTTCATTATTATGTATATTTTTACTTTACTCATCTTGATATTTTACTAGATTGTAGTAAGATTTTAATTCTACTAGTTCTTTGAAAAATTGGTTTGCTTTTATTTAAGACTTTACAACATTGTCAACGATTCATAATGCCTACTTATTATATCAGGGCTCAAACCAGATCTCTGTTTTGTGGATTACGTACATCAACTCCAATTAGTTAAAACTACAGTGATTTAAAAAACAAATATTTCGACAACACTGTCATTACATGTATTTAAGAAATAAGGAAGACTATTTGGAAAAGGGGATGGCAGATTGTTTGAAATTTAATATTTTACAGGGATATGAATATAGATATTTCTTGTCAACAATGTCATGACGTCAACAAACATATGTGATGACCTACAAAAATCAGTCAGCATTTGAGGACAGGAGTCAAATAGTAATGGAACAATTTTTTTCAATATGGAAGTGAGCACTCGCCTTGTTCGTATATTTCATTTAAATTTGTCAGCCGAGCGGGCGGCCGTGCCGGTGGTCTGGTCAGCACCCTCTCCACAGGGTGCTTGTCTGGCGCGCTCGCTGGCTACCCTTACCCGTGACGTCACGCGGCCAGCAGGTCGACCAGCCGGCTGCTGCAGGCGCGCTCGGCAGTTCACAAATAATTACTCGAAAGTTTGAAGAACAATTAATTTAAATTTTGCGTAATTAATTAGCAATTAAATCGTTCCTATAAGATGGCATGTTGGTTTGTAGTAACCAATTGTGGTAGATCCAGCGTAATCTTCGCTAGCTTCACCATTTATTATGCAAAACATTGAAGAGAAAAAATAATTTTTTTGCGTAATTAATTAGCAATTAAATCGCTCTACAATATGACATATTTGGTTTTGCGGTAACTAATTGTGGTAGATCCTGCGTAGTCTTCCGCTAGCTCACCATTAATTACGCAAAAATTAATTTTCGTATAATTAATTAGCCCTTAAATAGTTCTAAATGGTGGCGTATGTGATTTTGTGGTAACCGATTTTGGTAGTGGCAGCGTAAGAGAGGTAATAAAATTGCCATGCCCAAAGTGAAAGACGAACGTTCAACAGAGCGGAAACCATTTATTAGAACATGGGAGTTTTTTTGTTTTTTTTTCTCCCTTTCAAAATTCAAAATTTATTGCTTATTTATCCTTGAAAATAGATTTTATTACATGGGAGTTTTTGTTTTTTTTCTCCCTTTCAAAATGCAAAATTTAAGTAGTATATGACTTAGGTAGGGATCACAGAATTTTGAAAATGTGCACACAATTCACTTTTCCCCATAGCACGTCATACGCAGTTGTTAACTGTTTTTTTGACCTAAAATAAATAAAATAAATAAATAAATAGCGTACGTGCGCTGCCCTGTCCACACGGCGCTTCAGATATGTTCTGTACAACGGATCCAGCTATTTGCGCGGCAATTTCGGTAGCTTATTTTATAATCGGTCGAAAGAAGAGAAAAAGAGAGAGGAGCATGTGGATAAGAGATTACTTTCAGCAAGGAAAACACACTATTAAACATGATTACCTCCAAGGCTATTATACTTTGATGAAAACTATTGCATTTGTTTCAGCTATATAACTTATTAAATAAATTTCGAAAATTAGTATTATCGTAAAAATAAAAAAAAGCAAATTAGGGAGAACTAAATATTTTTCTCCTGTCATTGCAATACACCGCACTAGAAATAATCGTGTTTATTTTTACTAGTTTCAACTATGTAGCGAAATACATATGTATTGAAAATTGATATTACCTTAAATATACAGGACTGGGCAAAAAACTTTAAATTTAGTTTGTATTAATAGTAAAATTAGCCAAAATACTTTGCAAATAAGTATTTAAATACATACTAAAAATACATTAGGTTTTAATTTGCTATTAATAATAATACTTTATTGAGTCACATATACAATTACAATCATGTATGATGAGTCAAATGTGATGTATATGGAGGGAGTACAATTGCACACATCATCTTAAGTGCAGAGAAGTTACATTTATTGTCCAGACGCAAAACAAGGGGCCATTTCTGCATTTGCTCAAAGGACCAGGGAAAAGGCAAATATATATTAAAAAAAAAAAAGATTGAGATGGTCATTAGCCTCTAGTCATTAGCCCTATATATTACAATACTTATTACAGATAGATTAAAATATTATATAGTAAGATATTATTTAGTAGCAAAACAGTTTAACATATTTTAATTTAAAATATTTTAACATTTCAGGATTTGTACTGTTTCATTTTTAAAATAACATTTACTTGGTCTAGTGACTTAACTGCTACTACTTATATTATTAATAATAACAATAATACTAATAACAATAATAACAGAACATGATATCAATTAAGGTAACAACTACTTACAATTTAACAATTAGTATATTTCATGTTTAAATATTGAAATGGTGAGGAGAAGGAGATAGGTTTTGGCCAGGTTTTTTCTACCTAGTCCTACTGCAGCACCTGAAATCACATTGCACATATTGGCTATTGAGGATTTTCTGAACACTATAAAAAAGGTTTTTGCCCAAGGACGTGTTTGAGTTTATTCTTGAAGTTGTATAATCCTGTTACGTTTTTCACGTTTTTTGGTAATTTGTTCTAGAATTGTATACCTAAAGAGAATGTACCCTTTTGGTATAATGTACTTGTGCACATTGGTTGTTGGAGGTTTTATTTATTTATTTTACGTCAAAAAACAGTTAAAATTACGTATGACGTGCTATGGGGAGAAGTGAATTGAGTTGACTGTTATAACAAGAAACGATTTTCAGAATCAACAGGAGCTTTAACCCTCTTGATTGTATTTATGAAAACAACTTAGTCCAAATCTTGCCTGAATCTGAAATCTTGCGGTTATCTGCACAATCCCGATACAACTAGAAAGCGAAGGTTTTTTTTGACCTCAACAGAATAAAGACTTTCTAGAAATACAATGAGAAAGAGAACTAGTGCATTGGCTATGTGTTCTAGAAAAGAATTTCTGAATGCATACAACTTTAAGATTTTGTCAACAATCACTTTGCTAGAGGAAGGAGAGGGAGAATGGATTCACCTACAAGACTATAATGGTAAGATTCTTGTCTGGAGACTGTGTCTCTAAATATTTATTTCTTATAAAATAGTCGACTCCGTTAGTGAACTCTGGGGACTAACTTTTTTGGTTCACTATATCCGAGGATTCAAAATTAAACAGATTTTCTGCATAACATTAATTTTATTCCGCATGGAGATACAGAAAAACTCATTAAGGGGCAGGAACTGAAAATTTAATATCTTTATTTGCCCTTTAAAAATTAATTTCTTTTCAATTGTTTGCTTGAACTTTTCATTAATAATTTCTCTAGAACCTTCTCCAGAATTCTTGCACTCTCGTAATTATTCTGAATTGTCCTCTTTAAATAAGTATTGTAATGCAGTCTTGAGACCCTCAATGCTTCTTAAAGTTGAAACCATCCCACTCTAACCCTTTTGTACTCGCCTTTCATTCGAGATGCTTTGGTAGCGGGATGGCGGCTGCAATGAAACTGATCGCTTTTCCGCGGCAGGTGGATATCGCCAGGCTAATTCATCGCGCTCGGCCTAGCGCTTGTCCGCATATCAAGTATCACCAAGATTGAACTAAGCAAGAAATGCGCATCACCGCCGCCAGTTGTACCCCAACAGGACACGACCTTTTTTTCCGCAGTTAACCCGGGCGGCATAAGGTCATCAGTAAGGTGCCCATAAGGTGTACTGCGTGATCAATGATCAATCGATTTCTCAGAGCACCGAGGTCGTTTGCCATGGCGGAAAAACCCTTATCTTTTGGCCATGGTGTTATTTCCACCATGGTTTTGGCAAAGAATCAACATTTACATCACTTGAGGCGTTAGGGTTTCTCTTCCTTTGGCCTAAAACCGCCCCTACCTCAAAGCACGGCCGCCATTCCGTTAACTCACATATTTAACTGATTCTTTTGCACTGGAACGTTTCCAGATATTCTCAAAACAACTAAGATTAAGCCGCTCTTCAAAAGATCAAAAATGAAATTCAAAGGTATGGCCAATTTTCTATGGCCAGTTTTCAAAATATAAGAGATACTTTTACGTACGAATGGAAACCTTTTCAGTAAACACGACGTGGTTTAGTTCCAACAGATTTTAGAAAATCGAAATCAATGGGAAAAAACTATATTTTCTTTTCTTAAAGATGTCGCCTCATCATTGGATCAAAACCAGGCACCTATTGGATTATTTTTAGATCTCTCAAAACCTTTTGACGTCATTGATGACATTTTTCTTTCAAAATTACATTCATATGGAATCCGTGGTATTGCCCTAGATTGGTTATGTTCGTACCTTAAACAACGATGTCACGGAGAATATATCTTTCTGGAATGATGGAACATTATGTACACACTTTTCCGACTCTTTGCCCATTGCATGTAAGTTCCTCGGATCGATTTTAGGCCATATTCTCTTCTTACTAAACGTAAACGATACGCTCTCAACGATTCGAAATGGAAAAACAGTTATCTTTGCGGATGATACAGAACATTCTTTGCAATAAAGAAACCGTAAATAGTATAATATCGGATTATCAAATTGGTACCGAAAAAGTTCATAATGCTACGTCTTCGAATTCTTTCAAATTCAGTCAACCTTCATACTGCGCTGTGTATATTTGCGCAGGAATTGTGACATAGACTAGAGAGTATTCTAAATTTATTTAATGCAATAGTTGATTCCGGATCGTATCCAGAAACGTGGAGTACAGCGATCCTCCAACCGGTCTGTAAGAATAAAGGTGATACGAATTGCCCAAAATTATCGCGGAATTAGTCTTTACCAGGGCTGACAAACTATTTTGTAAAATACTCAACGGGCGACTGGTGAATGGGCGGAAAAGCACAGGAAATATCAAATTGCAAGCAGGCTTTAGGAGAGGCTTGCGACTACCGACAATATCTTGTTTAGATACCTAGCAGGCGCTTGCGCGTAAACGGCCACTTATAAGCAGTTTGTAGATTTCGAAAGGCTTTTGACTCTATCAATAGAAGCTTTATGGCAAAACTTAAAGAGCAGGCGTCTCACGTAAAGTTTTAAAAGGCGTGCGACATATACGAAGACGTAAATTTCTGTGTCAGGTGCGGTGATGGAAGACAACGCGAAAAATAAATCGACAGTAGGAGTAAGATAGGCTGTCCTCTCACCCTATTGTTTATCTTGTTTATAAACAATTTATTGACGTGGTTACAGGATGCGGATACATCTGCGCCGGAAATTGAGGGCCTGAACATTCCCGGACTACTATATGCTGATGATTTAGTTTTATGTTCGAAGACTATTGACGGCTTACAGAAAAGTTTAAATATCCTAGAAACGTATAGTGAAACATGGGGATTAAAAGTAAATATTCAAAAAACCAAAGTAGTTGTCTTCAAGAATGGATTTATCTGGGGTAACAACGAGAAATGGTTTTACGCTTAGGAGGAGATCGACCGGGTCAAAACATTTACATATCTAGGGGCAACATTTTCCATGAATGGGGAGGATGGAATAATCACATAGTGGCGGCGCACAGTAAAGGAAGAATCGCGCTTAAAGAAATGGTTTGCGCAGTGCGCAGGGTTCCGGAATTGCCTTTAAAGGTGTGCAGATACAATGTTTAAACCGCTAGTTCTCCCAGCAATGAATTATGGGGCAGAAATTTGGGGAGTGGATAGGATAGATCGACTAGAAAGCGTCAAAACAGATTATTTCAAATTAATTCTCGGAGTCTCTAGATTTGCAGCAAATGCCGGAGTCCTAAGAGAGGTCGGTAGTGTAGGAATTTGGAAAGATTTTAAAATGAAACCCATTAAACTTTGGATTAAATTAGCAGGTGAACAGGCTGACACACTTATACATAGATGTTTTCGAGTGCAGATACAGGGAAGCAAACAACGCTACTGGTCGTATAAAATTAAACTGCTACTGGAACGTTCAGGTCTGGGAGACCTTTCTCCGGAGATCGTGGGAGATAGGGGAACACGTGACATAGAACGGTTAATTTCGGATAGACTTGCGGATATTAAAAGGCAAGAGATCCTGGCAGCAACGGCCGAAAAACGTTCGCTAGTTGCGCAAATTCACGCGAGTCCATTATGGGGTTGCGAACGTTACAGTAAACACACTGCAAAAGGACGCAAGAGGGGGATACGCTTGGTTCAGGGTCGGGGGGTGGATGCAACGTAGATTAAAGCACTCGAATGGTAATGGCATCTGTGTGCTTTGCAGTGATAGGGAAGACTGGATCCACATCCTTTTAATTTGCAGTGCGAACGAAACTTGGAGGAAAATGGATGGGAATGGGAAATTACTGCTTCCAACATAGGAACGTAACGCTCGCCCAAAACGTTCTAGGTGATAAAGAGCTAACTTCACTGAAAGAATTAGGAACATTTCTCGAAGGTTCGGACCACTAGAGAAACTGAAATTAAGGAGTGGGAAAACAGCATTGGTTAGTACGAGCAGAGCCTAGACTGGAGAAATAAATAATAAATCAATAAACTAACAATAATTACAGTTAGTCAGTAGTTATGTTAGATTAGTAAACAGTACAAAAAATAATAAATTAGTAGTCAATTGTTAAGTATAAGTAGATAAATAAGTCAATAAAAATAAATATATTAACTTAGAATAATTAAAATAAGTTAAATAAATTAAAATTAAATTAATAAAAATAAGTTATATAAATTAAAATTAAATTAATAAAAATAAGTTATATAAATTAAAATTAAATTAATAAAAATAAGTTAAATAAGTTCAAATTAAATTAAATTAAAATAAAACAAAAGGAAACGGTTAAAATAAAACACATTAGGGGGCGAAGGGAAGTGGGAATCGGAAATGTTAGGGCAGAGGCGTTGGTGCGGACGATTTTCTTCAGTTGTCGTATGACCGTCGTCGAGTGAGGACGTGCCGGAGCGCAGGTAGCAAAACGAGGCTTATAGCAGGTGTCTGGTGAGCGGCGAGTTCTGAAGCTACAGTGAATTCCAGCAGCTTATTTTTAGGCAAGTAAACTTTCTTTTACTCTCTTCTCCCAGTTTTACTATCTCTGATATCACAATATCTTACTTCTATATCTCCGGAATTGTGTATTCTCACATTTTTGTTAAATTTATTCTCTTGTCTATTGATTTTATCCCGTCTCACTTCTTGTCCGTTTCTGATAATATATCTTTCTTTCTCTTATATAG
This sequence comes from Teleogryllus oceanicus, assembly GCA_964035755.1. Taxonomy (NCBI): domain Eukaryota; kingdom Metazoa; phylum Arthropoda; class Insecta; order Orthoptera; family Gryllidae; genus Teleogryllus; species Teleogryllus oceanicus. Next base: position 192,653,214 of record CAXIVR010000001.1, read on the forward strand.
TTTATTTTTTTTCTACTCTGCCCTTGTTTCCCTCTCGGTCTGTCTTCCTGCCTAGAACCTAGTGCTTTTGCTGGTTTCAACTCGTACAAACTATAATTTGTTTTAAGTGTGCTTTTATTTATTATTATATATTATATTATATTTTATATATATATTATATTATATATATTATATTTTTATAATATTCTTGTTGTCCGTGTTTTCTCGTCATGGGTCAAGCTGCAAAAAACCTCCTCGAGAACAAGAATTTCATCGCTCAAGTGAGCGAATCTGTTGCTGCCCGCATAACGGAGGCGTCAAGAGATTAATCAGGGTCTCATCGAGGCGCTTCGGGACGAGCTCTCGAAACTTCGGGAGACCATCGAGCAGCAGAACCGCGTCATTGACGAGCAACGCCAGGAGATCGCAGCGCCCCACATGGACAAAATGGACGAGCTGGAACAATATCAGCGGAGAAATTCTCTCCGCTTGTTTGGAATCAGTGAGTCAAACAACGAAAATACCGATACTAAAGTTATAGAGTTGGCAAAGGATATTGGTGTCAGTCTTACTCTTGACGACATTGATAGGAGCCATAGAATAGGACCTAAGACTGATGGCAAGTGCCGCCCTATTATAGTGAAATTAGTATCGTATAGGAAAAGGGCTGAAATATTCAAAAATAAAAGAAAACTTGCAGGTAGTGGAAAAGTTATACGAGAGGACTTAACCTCACGTAGGTTAGAAATATTGAGAAAATGTATTTCAAAATTTCAGCTTAAAAATGTGAGGTCCTTTGATGGGACAATATATGTAAATACCACACAAGGGAAAAGACGCATCACCAGAATGTGTGAAGTTGACTCGCTTACCTGTAAATGGCGCGTAACCTTAGAATCTGTTTTCAGAAGTCTCTCTTATACTTAGATTATTGTTTATTATTTAATTTTACTTGTAATATATTAATTTTAATTTCTTTCTGCCTGTAAAGTACACACTTTCAAATACTATGTCAAATTTGGCAACCTGTAGATGACGAAGTCTTGCCGGAAACCGCGCCCCTGGACATACCTACCTGGGACATTGGCCCCTGTCCGGCGTTAAGCTTGCTACCTACCCCTCGAAGCCCTGCTACACTCTCTGATCTCAACGCGTCCATTTCGCACTTTCCTCGTGACTTGTCTGTCTTTCACATTAACGCGCAATCTCTAAAGAAACATCACTCAGAAATTTGTCATGTTCTCTCTGAAGCTAGCTCACACGTATTATTAATTAGTGAAACTTGGTTGAAATCTACTGCGCCGTCTGATCTTGTGTCGATCCCTAAATATAAACTCATACGAAACGATAGAAATATAATAAAAATTAATTTAAAAGAGAAATCCGGTGGGGGTGTTGCTATGTTTGTGCGTGATGATATAAATTGTAAAATAATAAAAACATCTACTAGTAATTCACCGAACTTGGAATACATGTTTGTTGATATGGTGATTGGGGGTAAAACATCTACTTGTCGGGGTTGTATATTGGCCTCCAAATACGGGACGGCTGTCAGAATTAGAGGATTCACTTTCAGAATTCACAGATAAGTATCAAGATATTATTATAATGGGGATTTTAATTGCGACTTAAAAAATCCTATCACAAAATCTGCCACTAACTTTATTCATTCTTTTAATTCGTATAATTTGCAAATATTAAAATTGAATCCTACTCATAACTCATCTAAAGCAGAATCGTGGATTGATCACTTGATTGTCTCAGATATTTGCAAAGTATTATTACATGGTCAAGTTCCTGTTCCGGGTATTTCAAACCATGATTTACTCTTTGTTGTATATTCGGCTAAATGTACTAAATACAAAACAAAACAATCAATTACCGTGATTACAAAAACTTAGATTTTAAGCATTTCAAGTAGACAGTGAACATGCACCTTGGCACCAAGTTTATCAACAATACTCATTAGACTCGAAAGTAAATATGTTCAATGAAATCATAACGAATCTTTTTAACAAGCACGCTCCATGGAAAACTTCTCGTGTCACGCGGCCTGCTGCTCCATGGCTTACAAATGAGATAAAAGTTCATATGAAAGTTAGAAATTCGCATATAGCCGTTTTAAAATTACTAAAACCGATGAAAATGAAAGGAGTATAAAAACTTAGAAATTTCTAAAACAACAAATCAGAAACGCTAAGATTCTTATTATCTAATCTTTTCCAAACAAATTCCAGTACGAAGGAGTATGGAACACTTTGAAAACTTAAATTTGCAAACGTAAATCAAATGACAGTTCATTAGAAATTCCCCTAGATGACCTAAATGACTATTTTGCTTCCGCTAAACATAACATAGACCCTATTATTAAAGAAAAGACACTTCACTCTCTGGAATCACATGTACCTCGCTGTGACAATAGTTTCTATTTCAACAATGTTGACTGCCAAGAAGTCGAAAAATAGTGAAGGCACTCAAATCAAATTCAAAAGGCTCGGATGATATAACGGCAAAGCAATTAAAATTGGTTTTAAAAGACGCTCTTCCAGCGCTTACTCACATAATAAACTTTTCTTTAACAACCGGATATTTTCCCCAATTGTGGAAACTAGCTTACATTCGTCCCCTCCCGAAATGTTTAAATTCGTTAAATCTTTGTGATTATCGACCTATCAGCATATTACCAACGATATCCAAAGTCCTCGAAAAAGTTGTACGTCGACAAATAAACAAGTATCTCACCATAAATGATGCTCTAAATAATTTTCAATCTGGTTTTAGGGAGGGTAGAAGTACGCAAACGGCTTTGCTACGAGTCATCGAAGACATTCGTCAATCTCTGGATGAAGGCAATATAACAACGCTAACGCTTTTAGATTTTAGCAAGCCTTCGATTCAGTAGACCATGACGTGCTTCTGGCAAAATGTAAATGTCTCGGTTTTTCTGATTCTACCTTATCGTGGATTTCAAGTTATTTTAGTAATAGACAACAGGTCGTAGTTGTAGAAAACACTTTCTCTTCACCTAAATCAGTTTCACGTGGAGTGCCACAGGGCTCCGTACTTGGTCCACTTTTCTTCCTTATCTATGTAAATGATATACCGTCAGTACTATCAAGATGCAATCATCATATGTACGCAGATGACCTACAGATCTACGTCAGTGGGAAACCTTCTGAAGTGGCTCAGTTAATTAGTAAAACAAATCAGGATTTAGCCTCTTTACATGAATGGTCACTGAGAAACGGCCTTAAGCTAAATCCATTAAAATCTCAATCAATTATAATTGGCTCTTGTTGAGTCCCATAAAGCACTTAAAATCTAAATATTCCTCATATCGTACTGGATAACACTTTGTTCCCCTATGCTCAGTTAAAAATCTCAGTCTGACCATAGACAAATTCCTAAATTGGGAACCTCATGTTCGGAAACTTGCCGCAAAGTGTATGCTTCAATGTACTCACTCAAATGTGCTTACAAATGCCTTCCACCCCAAACCAAAGAACTACTAGTAAAATCCCTCTTACTCCTCTGCTTGATTACGGTGACGTGTGTACGTAACGTAAAGAAATCAACTGCTGACGCTCTCCAAAGAGTTCAAAATGCGTATGTTAGGTTTCAATATAATATCAGAAAGTATGATCACATATCGGGATACTACAAAGCTAATAACATACTAAACTTGAAAGCCCGACGCATGTTTCATAGTTTGTGCCTTTTCTACAAAATATTAAATACGGGTGTACCTACTTACCTCTCTCATAAAATTTCTTATCTTAAAACAAGAAGATTCGAGAAATCTTTGCTATGCAAGATTCCTAAAAGCAACACTAACTTTTACAATAAATCTTACTTAATAGCAACGACTAGAGAGTGGAATAGCCTTCCAGTAAATGTTAGGAAATGTAAAACTCTGCGATCATTCAAAAAACATTTAAATACTATTTTTCTGAGCTGATATTGTATGATGTGAAAGTGTGTACTAAATGTGTTTAGAATGGTAAGGTAAATGTAATTCTTTATATCGCTTTTTAACAGTTTTCTCCATTTCTTGTATTTCCTTAAGTTAGTTCTTAAGTGAGTTCAAAATTGTAAGTTAAATGTAAATTTTATAGGGCTTTTTAACAGTTTTGTTCTTTTCTTTGTTTTCTTAAGTTAGTTCTTAATTTAATTAACAATAGTATAATTAGTCTAAATTAAGTATATTATAGGGTTAGAAGGTTTTTGTGTTATCTACCAGTATTTTTCAAACTCATTATTGTCTAAATTTGTCATGGCTCTGACTGAATGCGTCTTTTCCCTTGGTACATGATGTTGAAATCTAAAATCGGCCCTAAGCCGTCGTCCTGGCCGGGTGGTTGTGTGCATTCTCATATTGCTTTTTATGATTCATGAATGTATTTGAGATTTTTGTCAACATTTGATACGTATTGCTAAATTAATATCTCTCAAATTTATATTTTCGGGCAAACCTTTAGAGTTTTCCAGAGTCAGTAATGTTTGTTTGTTTTTAAAATTATCTTAAATATATTTTTTTGTTGCTCAATGTTGAAGAGCATGCACACTTCCTTTGTTTTCCCTGGTTTTCCCCGGTCGCTTAAGGCAAATGCTGGGACGTTGTATTTTTGTTGCGTTTGTAGGCCCAGGGCATGACATCTGTAAGTTGTATTATTTACTTATTACTAAGTATATTATTTACTTGTTTTATTTACTAAATGTATCTCTTAATTCAATTCTTATTTATAAATTTATGTATTACGTGGTTAGGCGGAAGAGCGGGCCTGATGGCCGTGAATAAAGTCATTATTATTATTATTATTATTATTATTATTATTATTATTATTATTATTATTATTATTATTTTATTATTATTTTCTGTGGTGCTGTTTGTTTTCAGGTGCGGTGGAGGCCAAACACTGGAAGGAGAATGCCGGACGCCCGCGCCAAATAAATAAATAGTTTAAAAACCGGATAGAGTAGCATGTACTTGGCTTCTGACGCGGTTTTTCCCCCTTCAGGGTTTTTTTCCTCAGCCGTACCTTATGGTCTCGTTTCCGCGGCTTTGATGCGATGGAGAGACCATTTGGGGATAATACCAGAAGGCGAAAGGTTAGAACGCGGTAAAATGTAGGTATTGTAATGGCTTAAAGGCCTTCGGCCTAGCCACATTGCATCAACTTTTCTAATTTGGCTGTAATAATTACCTATTAAATAAATAAAAATATTTCGCGCATGTTCATTCCCGCATGAGATATGGCATAATACACTGGGGAAATACATCTCATAGCTCACAGACTTTTAGACTACAAAAAGAATTGTACGAATAATTAACCAAATTCTACACCCGTGATTCTTGTAAGCCTCTCATTATTAAACTAGCAATTTAACATAGCCTTGTCTATTGATTTACGAATCAGTGATTTTTTTTGGTCAAAAAATGACTTGCTTAAGGGCGGGAATATATTTTCAGAAAATGCCGAAGTCTATTACTATAACACTCGACGTAGAAATCATATTCATCTGGTGACAGTATCAACAGCACATTACAAAACATTCACGTACAATACAAGTACATTATTTTACAATTCTTTGCCAGGTGGCATTAAACGATTAATTCGATGGGAAAGAATTAAATCCCAACTGAAATCGCTTATGCTGCATAACTGTTTTCATACAATTAGAGACTATACTGAGCAATACAAGGAAAGTAACATTAATTTTCAGAGTCATATATAATGCATTATTTACCATTTGAACTGTATAAATGTAAACAACCTGTAAGAAGTATTGTACCGCAGCGTCCGGGTCAATGACCTTCATCTCCATTAGGTTTTTCGTCCATTTTCCCTGATCTATTGAGAAAATGCTGAGATGGCTCCTTGTTTTGCTTCTAGACATCAATGTAACTTCATTTTCTGCACACGTCTTCTAGAATTCAGTGGGGAATATGGTTATTCAAATTATCATTTCCATGTTGTCGCGGTAGGAAGTATTATTCCTTGACGATTGACATGATGGATAAGAGCACATAATTTATTGCCGATTCTTGAGAATAGATTTCATTACATCGGAGCGCGCGTGTGCGTGTGCGTGTGCGTGTGCGTGTGTGTGTGTGTGTGTGTGTGTGTGTGTGTGTGTGTAGGGATCACAGAATTTTGAAAACTTGCACAGAATTCACTTCTCCCCATAGCCCGTCATACACAGTTTTTAACTGTTTTTGACGTAAATAAATAAATCTTTAAAACTAGGTCATCTTGTATACATCTCATATACAAACTCTAAAGGATTAGAGTAGGCTAAATATCACTCTTTGAGGAAAGTGTATATATAAAATTTTCAGAACACCTCCTCCCATGTTGCTGAAAAGCAATTTATGTTTTTGTACTACTATCATTTGATATAAAAGGAAAACAATAGAAGAACTTCTTAAACGTGTGCGTAAGCATATACAAATTCTTTTTGTGATGCCAGAAAAAAGCTAGTTTAACACTTTCTGAATCTTGTTATTCAATTAAATGAAATGCTATTGCAAAAATGTATTGCAATAATGCACTTATTTTAGACACGTTAGAATCGGCATGAAGAGTGAAGGTGAAAGAAATGGAATGAAATACTGGAATCAAAAATTTGCACTTCGCGACAATCCATTCTCAGTACTTATTTTCTATTTAATTCAATTAATCAATCAATTAATTCAGTGAAGTAATATCATTTTTCTACCAAACATTTTCACTATTCAACGAACGTTATAAGTGCTCTCACAGCACTTCCTTAAGTTATTCATTTTGTTCGTTTATTTCACTTCGAAACTGTATTTCACCTCAGCAAAGAGCTGATACGAGATACCAGACCACGTTCACACTCCATACATAATACATGATTCACGTACAACAATGCTTTTGTGAATGCCGTTCTTTGGAACTGGATTGATGGTGAATAATTGTTCCATGTGAAGAATTAATCAGTTTATCAGAAAAAATAACCTGTAATTAAAACAAACTCTTAACTGAATGTTTATGTTGTTGAGTATAAAATACGCTATACCAGTAAAACTGATTAACAGCAGTAACAAAATGTATACTAACCTTGTAACGTTTCCCCAATTGATGATTGATTCAAAATCATTTCCTCGAAGAATCTTTGAGAAGTACTTTTCGGCAAGTGTATCCTAAGCGTAGCCAACCAGCGAGACAAGCGGCAAGGGCAGAACCTTCTCTAGGAAATTCTCACGAAAGGAGATCTGCGCCCACCTGCTCACCCATCCTTTCTTCAATATTAGTAACTATTTCCATGTAGTTTGGTTCAACACAAGCAATTGTCTTCTATAATAAACTTTTATATAAGATATATAATGAACTTTTATATAAGTCCCACAGAACGTGCCTGATGATTCATTAACATCACATATCATTCTTTCAACACACAACACCTTGAAACTACGTTTCGATGTACTTGTAATAGAGTATCTAGTTCCCTCAGAGAGTCTATAGACAAAATCGGAAGGCCTCATTGGGTCCTCACGTACTTCGAGGGCGGACTAATTGATTGGTGATTTCGGCCGCATCAACGGCTAAGGTCATCAGTCCTGTAAATGTAATGCATGTTTGATCGCGGAACTCAAACCCTAGAACGTCCAGGTGAGAGGCACTGCAGTGACATCAGTTGATGCCCTCACCCACCTTCGCCGGTCGAAGGATCAATGTACTAATTAGTTTTACATATTCTGTCGTCTCGGCTACATTTTCGTTTTTATCACCGTCCAAAGTACAGTTTTTTAATAGCCTCATTTTCTATTTGTTTCCAAATGGTAGATCCCAAATATTACTTTAAGAATATTAAAGAAGAGAAAAATCTCGTCCTACATGGATATCTTCGATCAAAAGTATATAACCGTTTAGAAGAACATGTCGTTTAAGAGTTAGTGTAAATACGAAATTTCACTTCCTATTCACAGATATCATCTGGGTTTTCGAAAAGCTTCATTGGAAGTTATTTGAAGCACATCCATCTAAATGCAATAATATATCAACATCCTGAAATAATTTTAAAAGGCTTGAGAGTATTTCAAGAACATTAAGTTTGCATAAGTTTTGAAAAATCAAAAAAATACAGCAAAATGGCTTTTATGCCACCTTAAACAATGCATTTGGCATCAGTACTAAAAATTTGAAGAAAAAATTGGAGCCGTTTTTGAGAAAATGGCTTTTAAAGGGTTTCTGAAAATGCAGGTTTTGAGAATCTTTATGAGACATGACTTGACCCATGTACTCATAAACGAATATAAACTAATGTGCAAATGTAAATATGCGAAGTGGAAAGCCAGTCAAAACAAAGCTTTTTTGTAGGTTTGAAACAAAAGAGTATACCAAAATGTCGTATATGTCATGTAAGAGAGTACATTATGCATTATACCCATTAAAAGTTTAAAGAAAAAAAATTGGAACTATTTTTGAGGAAATCTTGTTTTTGTTACATTAAAAAAGGAACATATTGCACCTAATAATGCGCGAAAACAACTAACAGTTTCAAAAAATGTACAAGATCTTATTGAAAGAACTAAATATGGACAAAATCTTATTTCAAAGAAAATTCTATCTTCAATTTTTGTAGTTTAGCAAGACGTAAAAACAATTCAAACTTTCCCAATTTTCTAAGTCAGAGTTAACAGTTCAAATCCGAGCTAAGAACAATGTCAACATTATAAGTTAATTATACTCTATTCTTACAAAAACTTTAAAGAAAAATTTGGTACCATTGAGAAAAGTTTGAGGTTCCTGGGTCTTCGATTCGCGGCTGATCGACCACGGAAGATCCATTACGGACAAAATTCTTACGTATGGTTTAGCAATTAAGTGTTAAATACTGAGGGGGACGGAACAGACAGACACATAGACGGCAGACAGGCACAGACATGGACGACAGAGACAACGGGAGTGCAGACAGATAGGAATAGACAGGTAAACAATAGGGTGGACAACAGGCGGTGGACAGACAGACAGGTGGACGACAGGTGGGCAGACAAGACAGGTAGGCAGGCAGACAGACGGACAGACAGGTGGGCAGACAGACATGGGGACAGACAGACAGGTGGACAGACAGATAGGTGGACGGACAGACAGCTGGAAAGACAGACAGATAGGTGGACGGACAGACAGGTGGAAAGACAGACATACAGGTGGACAGACAGACAGGTGGAAAGACAGACGGAACGAATGTTTTTCATATTTCAAAGTTTAAACTAGAGCCAAATGGACAGGGGTTTCTTTAGTTGCTACAGAATGACACAAACATTTTCACTTCCTTGGTGGGTTTAGTTTATCTTGTCTAATCTTCTTGGCTGCGGTTTTTTTTTTTTTTAATTTCATCATATTTTTGGTTCCTAATAAACTAGAAATTTATAAAATATTAAAAGAGTAAAGTTTGCCCTATAGAATTTCCTGAAAATGTACTCGTTTTCAGAAAATTGCTTGTAAGCGTTACTGCATATGCGAAATTTCCTTTTTTTTTTAAAGAAAAGTTTTGATTTTCCGCGAAAACTTCATTTGAAGTAAGTTGGAAAACTTTCACTCAGAAATGCAATAATGTAATACAAATTCGAAATTTATTAACGCGTAGAGATATTAAAAAAAACATTGCAAATTTTTAAAAAAACAAAGAATACAAAATGAACTTTAACATCTTAAAGGTAAAATTAGCAAAATTGGTCGTCGTGAGAAAATGGCGTTTAAACATCTCTGAAAAACGGAATTTGAGCTCATTTTAACAGAAAACTATAGTTTTCACAAACTTGATGTGACATAATTTAAAAGCACATATCACATAAATACAAATGAAGTATATCGCCAAATGTAAAATTAACGAGTGAGGACAAATCAATAGTTTTGTAACTTTTGAAAAAAACCCAAAGGAAATTGGCGTTTATGTCATTTTATAGACATTTAACACTACTACCACTCGTTTAGAGAAAAAATTTGAGGCGTTTTCGAGAAAATCTTGTTTACGCAATTTTTTTAAAATTGCAAATATTGTACGCAATATTGTGGGAAAACTACTAAAATGTTTAAAAAAATGTACATGACCTTAATGAAAGAGAAAAATTTGGAGAAAAAATTTTACCTGAACGAAAAATCTCCATCTTCAACTTTGTAGTTGTAGGAAGACGCCGAAAGAACTTTTACAATGGCTGCCGTCAGCAGTAGGATCTGAGGAAGGCCACAAACCTGTTGGCCGGAATGTCAACCACCACGATGGAGATGCGGCTCATCTCGGATAGCCTAGACCAAGCATATCAAGGACGCGGTCATGGTAACAAGCTTACTAGAGCTCGCGGGCACTACGTCCAGAGAAATTGGCGCGAGATTTAAAAGTAAGGTTTGTAGAAATCGCTACGGAGTGGCGGTGCGTCACTGGATACCTGGCCCATGACAGTCTTTGGGAGAAGTTACTTGACAGCTTCTGTCACATATTCAGCTTTATTAAATCCCATCTAACTGCAGTTTTTGCATTTCGTTGTACTCATTTCTTAAAACTTATGCTAGGGTCTCACATTAGGAAACTTTTTTTATAAATACACAAAGAGTAAGGTTTACGAAAAAAATATTATTTAATTCGCCAAAAATTATTTAATTCGTTTCACCAGTCCAGCTTGTTTACTGCTGAGATGCTTTTCTTTGCCCCTTTCCCACCTCTCAGTTAATCCGCGTAAATTTAGGTCGCCAGCGATAAATAACACTTTTCTCGGAAAATTATTCTACTCTCGTCTGCTCCATCAATCTCGAGAGAACATTCAAATCCTCACTGGGTGCTCGATACACTCTACTAAAAGCGACACTTTCTGTTCGACAATTCTATTCCTTTAATTACTGATTCTAAGTCTGTGGTGTTAAGTGAAATAATAAGCTCTGATTGTAGACAAATGAGCACTTCTCGCCCTACCTACCCGGTCTCGTCTATACACTGCGTATATTTCAATAAAAATGTCAGAATTGAAATGATTGAAGGCGTTGTCATTGTCAACAATAGTACTATTGTTGACAATGACAACGCCTTCAATCATTTCAATTATGTAAATTAAATAACTAACCTCACCACTGAATCAAAAAAAATGTCAGAATTATTAATCGGGACCTCAACCATGATTCAGTACCTACAACTACATCTGGGTGCGTTGTTTCTAATATGTTACTGAGTTTTTTACAGGGTGAGTCACGTAACTTCAGCACCTCCTGTAACTTTTGAACGGTTGAAGATATTGAAATGCAGTTTTCACGGAAGTGTATGAGGGGATGGGGTTAACTGATATGCGTATTTATTTCTATTTTATCCTTGTATTTTAGAGATATTTGAGGTAACTTTTTTTTCAAATAGAACTATAAAATTCTTTCAGTCTATCATAAAGAGAAAAAGACGAATCCAATGATATACATATTGTCATATGTTAAATCAGGATTTTTTTGAGAAATTTTGATTCTTTTGCGACCAGTTCTTAACTGCTATTTTGAATGTAACACCGCCACAGAAAGTCACGCAACGCTCCACCAGCAAGCGCGCGCTCGGGGAAGGCAAGGGCTCAACGAACGTTAATAACTGTACGAACGTATCAGGAAGACGTTACTATCTACGCCCGTTTTCTTCAGAACAGAATCTCTTTCCAAAATGTTAACCATAAAGAGATGAAAGATTAGTTTATGTTAAAAAAATACAAGTTAAACATGTACGACAAATATGACTATGTATATCACTGGATTGTTCTTTTTACGCTCGTCGTGATATAAATAAAAATAAATTACTTTCACTGAAAAAATTTACCTCGGTATCTCTTAAAATACAAGTGATAAAATCGAAAGACATACATGCATCAATTACCCCATTCCCTTACGCACAGTCCTGAAAACTGCATTGCAATAACTTGAAGCGTTGAAAAATTACAGGAGCTACTAAAGTTACATGACTCACCCTGTGTGTGTGTGTGTGTGTGTGTGTGTGTGTGTGTGTACACCACCCACCCAGTGTTCTTACACATTCCACTGCGAGCAGTCGCACAGTACGGAGCTCCGCGCTCAGCGCTGTGCCTCGTCTCGTACCTGTGTTCTGTGCCAGTGTAAGATAAAGTGCTACAATAATAGTGTTCATCAAACACTTCAACTTTTGAGCTAATATTCCCGCTATTAGTGCAACATTTTCATCAGACAACGCTGGGATACGCCAGTGTTCGTTTATGCCCTCGCCCAGTCTACCCGACCGAGGGGGGAAATGGAGTCGCTTACCCAGAAGGCGACGTCCGAAAAAATCACTGCAACATATTCCAGATCATCTACCACAACTTCCCCTAGAACAGCAGTTACCTCAACCCCGTCCATCAGCTTCACATGCTATGGAACAACCGCACCTCCACTTACCGACCAGCAAAGATTGTTGGCAGCCAGAGGCCGCCTCAACAGACGCCCATGATGTCGCAACCTTTATCATCGTCATCAACACCCAAAAAAAGGTCAGTCAGTTTGGAAATCCCATCGAAACAAAAAGAAAAGTGTAGTCTCGAGTAACGCTAAGAGAACTCTAATCTATCCAGTGCTCTCAATACAATGTCCCCTGGGAACAGATTCGAACTCGCTAATCTGAATCCCAACCCCGAAGATAATCGGTTCAGAATATTTAAATGTAATCGGGTGATCACTCTTCGCAACCAGCCAAAATTCCTCCAATCTTTGTAGCGGACATAACCAGTGTACGCGAACTTAAATCTAACGTCCCAAAAAACTTCATCACAGACGTGAAAATAACGAAGTTAAGATCAATGCCAACAACCCTCGGACTTCCTAAAAAAATCAAATATCTATACATACCCATCAAATTCCATTCATTCAAAGATCCATCGAACAAAATTTTCTGTCGTATTCAAAACATTGAACAATCAATAACAGAACCGGAAATTTTGAATGACCACACAACACTTCACTTCAATAATCAGAGTCCCAGACTTCAAACGATGGCCTTCCAATCCCAGAAATCGGCAGAAATTTAACGGTTCTGGAACCCATAGAAACTATTTTAACCATACATCAAATTTGCAATCATCGTGTAAGAACCGAAAGACGCAAAAGCATAAAAGCCCCTAAAGCCAAAGATGCCTAGACTATGGTCATACCAAAAACAATTTAACCACCCATCACTGTGCATTCTGTGCCGGGAACTACTCTGTGCTCTGCCTAAGAAGAACGAATCTCCGTGTGCGAACTGCAACGGAATCACAAGGCGGACATAAAACACAAATGCACCTACTACAAAGAGATCTTAGATAGGAAAAGTACCTCTAAAAATAAAATAATGAAAATCCACCAAACTCAATGCTACTCCTCCTCTCAAAATCAGTCAAAAGCCCATTTCCCGCCACTGCCGCAATCCCAGCCTATTCAAAACTTCACAGTTTCAAACAGAACAATCCACCTCCCAGCACATCGCAAAACACCCCAAAAATTTCCCAAACACCATAGACCCATTCCAATAATATCCAATATAATCACCAAAATCACCACTATAATTAAATCCATCACCACCTGCATTATTAACCCATCAACTCTCTAATCCCATCTATAATTGGGACTAATTTTAGAACACTGGGGCTGAATATCTACTACAATGGCAAATAAATCACAAACAATGTAACCCTTCTAAATTGGGAAACAACTCCCAAACACCAAAAAAAATGAATTCGTAATTTCCTTCATCACAAAAGTAGATGTAGCTTTTATACCGAAACGCACTTGAGCAGAAAAATAAATTATAAGTTCCCAATCATAACGTATATAGAACGACAGAACTGAAAGAAAGGCGGCGGTGTACTCATCGCAATCAAATCCATTCACGCATAACCAGGAAACCTCCGGGCACACCAGGCTTAGAAACTATAAGGGCCCCAATAATAATAAAAATAACTCTGTGAAGATCATAGCCGCATACAAACCTCCCTCAACAAAAATAATAAATACAAACCTCCAAAATCTATTTAACCTCAATGCCAAACACAGTAACTGGGGATGCCAATCCTACAATCAAGATGGTAAAATTCTAGTCCAATTAGTAAACAATACCAATATTAAAATTCTCTCCCCGGGTGAACCTCTTACTACCCCCAAGACCGTTCGCAAACCAGACATTCTCCGACATTGGTCTAACCAACACAAACCTTAACTTCATTCATCGGTAATATTCGAACTTGATTCTGACCATATCCAATCTTACTTACTTCGCAGCAAATGTCACAACATGCCCTGTATCTAAATCGAACTCATTAAAAAAATTTAAATTTGGGGGAAGTTCACCGAAACAATAAAAGTACAATACCCAAAATAAAATACTAAATACTCCCTTGAAATGAAACAATCCTTTAAATTTTTTAACTGACCTCATCAACACAACCATCCAAAATTCTCAGTTGACTAACAACAATACATCCCACAAACCCCAAAAAATTACCTCAGGCATTTTAAACGCTATATCAGGGAAATAATAAGACTAAAAGACTCTGGGCTAGCAAGAACACGAGAATTAAGAGAGAACTCAACCTAAACTCCAACGTGGTGAAACCACTCATCAGAAATCATAACAGAACAATATTATCAACTCATACAATCACTCAACACTAGTAAAACTCATTTGGGCAATTCACTAAAAAAGTTCTCAAGAAAAACACTCTTTAAATGAACGACAGGCAGGCCTTTTCCTCACTTCAGAAGGCAGAAGTGCTCTGCCATGCATTTTGAAACCACATTCTGTGAGGAACACGAATGCCCACCGCAAATAATAATATTCTACAGCCACAAAATTAAACTTCTTCGGTCTAACAGAGAATAAATTTTTCATCTCCCATTGAAATTTCTAAAATCATAAAGAATCTTCCAACAAAAAAACCCCAGGTCACGAAAATAAACAATTTGACATTAAAAAACTACCACCAACGGCAATCGCGTACTTTAAATATATTCAATTCATGTTTCAGAATCGGGTATTCCCCTAAATGGGAAAAAGCAATCCTAATCCCATAGCAAAGCCAAAAAAACCCCATCAAACCCCGAGGTTACCGCCCAATCAGCTTATACAACTATTTCCAAAATATTCGAGAAAATCATATTGGAAGACGAAAAACCACCATATTCAACTAAAGCTATATCCAAGGTACAGTTTGGATTTACAGAAAGAATCTCAACGCAACACCAGCTATTAAAATTTCAGAGTACATTTATTCCGCTTTTAAAAAACACCACTCCAAGCCATTTATTGATATTACAAAGCTTTCGACGAACTTGGCACCAAGCTCTTTTATATAAACTAATCCAAATAGGCACTCCAAATACTTAAAATCAATAATAACAAATTTCTTAAGCAATAGAACTTTCTCCAGACAATGACAACCATTTATCCAACCAAGAACAATAAACGCTGGACTTCCCAAGGCTCTCCGTTATCACCACCCTATTCAACCTCTATTCTTGACCTTCCCAACTTAATAAAATCACTATTGCTCAATTTGCCTAGACACCATATATTTGCTCTCGCAAGTCTCACTGAGTTAAGAACCCACTTACAACTTTATTTAAATATGATAGACAGCTGGGCTGCAAATTAAAATCTAACTAAATCCTAACAAAACCTCAAAATATTTAGTTTAAGACCCCCCTCTCCCCACTTCCCCTCACTCTAAATAACAAATCAATAGAATGGTACCCCCAATAAAAACCTGTAAAATATTTAGGTTATATCTTGATACCAAGTACTTGGGGGAAAAAATATACATTCCCAAAATGACCAAGCTAAAATAAAACTGGCACAACTACGACCACTAATTTACAGCAACAGCCCAATACAATATAAATCAGCCATAGCAATTTACAAGACAATTTTAAGACCATTAACGTCGTACGCCAGCCTAAATTGGATAAATTCTGCTAAAACTAACATCCATAAACTACAAGTCCTGCAAAATAAATTCTTAAGAATAGTTGCTCATGCTCCATGGTACATAACCAACAATCAACTTCACAACGAATTTAATTTGGAACCCATTGAACAATACATCCCATATCTGGCCACCAACTTTTATCATAACCTACCTCAAATCCCAGCCCTATCACCATTCAAACTAGCCAAAAACCCCAATTACCAAACACAAATCAAAAACAAATATCCATATCTCATGTTCCTAAAACAATTTGCAGATTTAGATCCGGACTGAGGACCCGAAAAAGGATTTCCTCCCCCTTGTTAGTACGTAAGATTATATTTAAGGTTAGCATATAATAAATACATATAAATAAATAATACATATGTATAGTTATTTTTACTGAACTATGTCATTTCTTCAAAAATTAATAATAAAAAAACACCACCCACCCACCCACCCACACACACACACACGCATACGCGCACACACGCACGCACACATGCACGCACGCACGTGCGCGCGCGCACACACGCACACACGCGCACACGCGCACACGCGCACACACACACACCTAGCTTTTCAGCTAGGTCGAATTCACTCGCTGTCTGGAAGCGAATTCTAGCGGCCGGCTGCTCTGATCGGTAGTTTTCCGTGGTTTCTCCGATCAATACCAGGCGAATGCCGGAGCGTAACGGGCCACGGACCGCGCGCGATCTTTCCTTCTTCCCTGCACTATTCTCTCCCCTTACACGCACACACTAACATACACTACACTACAATACATTCCGTGAGACCGGTCGGAAGCTTAGAGCTTGTTCCGGCTGGGGCGGTGCCTCGCTGGGGAGAGAGTCCTGCTTAGGGGGAAACCCCGCTAGCCGACGGTAGGTCAGAGCTATATCTCACCATCCAGTGGAGGAAGATCCCCGCAATCTCCCGAGAAAAACACATGCACGACACTTATGGGACTAATGACCTAAGCTGTTGACGTGCCCGGAATCACTAACCAACTTTTCATGTCGAGCGTAAAAAGACGAATCCAGTGACATATATATTGCTATATGGTAAATAAACATTTTTTGAGTAATTTTGATTTTTTTTTGGTGCTCTGATTTCCTTGCCCAACCGCGCGTTAACGTGACTTCTTGTGGCGGACTGTTCTCCGTTCATAATATCCATTAAACATCTAACATAACAACATATCATTGGTTTCGACGTTTTACGCGCGTCATGATAAGACCAAAAAACTATGTATAGTTCCATTTGATAGAAACAAAATTTCCTCAATATCTCGTAAAATAAAGTAGGAATGAATACACGAATCAGATAGCCATATATATATATATATATATATATATATATATATATATATATATATATAGAGAGAGAGAGAGAGAGGGGGGGTTGGTTTGTTTTTTTCGTGTTCCCGGGCGCGTAAACTGCTTTGGTTATTAGTCCTATTAGTGTAGTACATGTTTGTTTCTCGTGATATGGCGGTGGTCTCCCCTGCTGGATGGCGAGATCCGGCGCCGACCTACCGTCGGCTAGTGGGGTTTCCCCCTAACCAGAACTCTCCCATCAGCGTGGCACCGCCCCAGCCGGGACAAGCTCTAAGCTCCGACCGGTCTCCGGAATATGTGGCAGTGTAGTGCATGTTAGTGTAAATGTGTGTGTAAGGGGAGAGGATAGGACAGGGAAGAGGAAGGATAGATCGCGCGCGGTCCGTGGCCCGTTTCTTAGGGTGCGTTTCGTCCATTCGCCTGGTGTTGATCAGAGAAACCACGGAAAACTACCGATCAGAGCAGAGGGCCGCTAGAATTCTCCTTCAGGCAGCGACTGAATTCGACCTAGCTGAAAAGCAAGTGTCGAAAATCCTGCCGCCGTCAGGACTCGAACCTAGGACCTCCCAGTCAGAGGCGCTGCAGTGACATCAGTTGATGCACTGAGCTACCGCTCCCGGTGAAACCATTATGGATTGGATAAATTGATTCTATGAAAATCAAAGAATAACTGACGATTCTTATTCATCTTTATATATATATATATATATATATATATATATAATATATATATATATATATAGACATACCAGATTCTCGCCACTATGATATTCAACGAATTTCATTAAACATAATACTTTATTAGCCAAAAGACGCTGGTTGCCATAGCACCGGAGTGCAACATATAAACAATGCCCATTAGTTCAAAAGCGGACGATAAGTAGATCGCATAATTTTGTTTGAAACAAGAGAGTAAAGGATAAAAAAAAGTTGACATGTTGAAGGATACAAGAAGATTCATTCGAGCCCTCGACACGATAGCGATCGGATCAGGGTGCTAGATATATAGCAGTTTATTTGAACACAGAAAATTTACGCGAGTTCGGACGTAGTGATTTGTCGTTGTTAGTATTCAAAAGATATAACTCAGAAATTGTTTTATACGAAGTGAACAGTGAATGCCAAAAGTGGGACTTATAAGTTTTATTAAACAATGATAATCGAACTTAGTCTCCGATGATAGGAACCCGATGATAACTTGGTGAACTTATATGATAATATTTAACAGCACTTAAGATTTTGCTTAGGTAATGAACAATAAGGAGTATTAGAACTTGTAGCAATTCAAGCAGGTGAATGGGGATGGAAAGCTAATGGATAAACAGTGTACATAGTGGTTAATGAGAAGAAACGACAAGATACGGATTTGGTCGGTAGCAAGAAAGAATACTGGACGAGGCCCATTGCTCAAGTCTATGGGGAGACATCCTTTACAAGGACAGCGCCCAAGATTCTCATGGATAACAGGTTCTATAGCGCTATAGTAAAGGTCATGACCAAAAAGAATGTTTTACTCTTTTAAAAGAAGTTACTAAAATTTATAAATAAATTTGTTATTTTCTATTGATGAAAGCTGATTATCATTTGCCGACTCGTGCAATCCAGTAGGATATTGAAATTTTGCATTTCAGATTCCACGCTTCTCCGAATGGGGGGGGGGGACAATTAAGTAATCGTAAGTATTCACGATTATTTCGGTAAAGAACCCGCCGACTGAGTCAGCAACGGTGTTATAATTAAATATAATTTGGGACCTCATTCTCGTAACCATTTCCTGGCGCCTTTTTATTTATTAGAAATTCATAAACACGTTACAGGAATTTGAGGGCAGCAAGACGGTTATATGGATTCAATGTATATAAACAAATCCTTCTTCTCTACCAGCATAATTCGTAATTTTACGAATTATTAATTTAGATTCATGACTCGTTTCATTTGAATGACACTCGTAATTATTTTCCGAACAATTTAGTTATTGATTTGAACGCCAGGAAATAATTACGATTGTAACCTAGACGTTTCCTACGTAATTTTAATATTTCTCATCCAAAATTATGTCGTGCTGACTCAGTTAATTGGGTTCCAAGTTCATTGTTGCTACTTACGACCATTGTTGCTACTTCGTACTTTGCAACCAATTACTCAACCTGCCATCCATACGGCGGGGCGAGGAATCTGAAAATCTTATCAAAATATCTACTCCTGGATTGCACGTAATGAATAATGATAATCAGCTTTCTTTTAAAGTAACAAATTGGAATTTATTATAATGTGTAATATGATTCTAATAAACGTTAAACATGATGTGTTACATCGTTAATCCAAAATGAATTTATCTTTGATCATGACCAGCTTTCTCTATCTTGTAATAATTACACATCAACCTTGTTATATTCGCGGATCTTCGCGCGCTCGTCACTTCTCCATTCGATGGCAAGTTCAAATTCTCCCAGCGATACTATTTTTATTTATTTATTTATTTATTTTTGTTGGTCTACTTCGACGCAACGCGTCTCCAAGCCCCTTGGGGGCGTTGAGCTCTTTGCGCTTTTGGGAGTAATCCCCCCCATTACTGCGCTTGTTTTATGGAGTAATCCATCCAAGCCCCTTGGGGGGGGGCGTTGAGCTCTTTGCGCTTTTGGGAGTAATCCCCCCCATTACTGCGCTTGTTTTATGGAGTAATCCTCCGTTAACATTGTCTGTCGCGTCTCGTCATAGTCGGTTGTCAAGAGGACCGCCAGGTAGCATCTCCGCGTACGCGCTTCCTACCGCGCGCTCCTGCGTCACTACCCAGCGGCCAGAATTAGGAAGGAATAAGGATAGGGTTTAGGACACTTCACAGGTGTTGGACTAGCCCTTGTGAAGCAGCCGAACTCGTTTTGTTGGAACAAATTTCACATGAGATTCGACGGGAATCGAACCCGGATCTCAGTGGTGAAAGGCTTGCGACTTTGCAATGAGCCACGAGCTCAACTATTATTACGCGTTACTTCCCTTACTCGCATCACGGGTGGACGCATGTACACCTACTGACTATTACTTTGTAGAATTCCTTCGCCTCTTCCCACAAGAACGTTTTATCCTAATATAAGAAACGATAGATTTAATTATACTACAAGTTATTGCATTGGATTTGGTTGTCCATCAACAGTCTTTCCTCGACTTGGTAAAATGTCAGGAGCCGACCCGCTCATTACCGCGTTGCTAGAGAGTGTGTCCTGTTCTTCCTAAAACCCAAAGCATCAGAACTCTACATCATTCTCTTTTGTCTAAGAAAACAATACTATTTCCGCCTCCACCCGGTCATATCCACATCCTCTTCACCTAACGAAAATGACCTTTAACGCCGGTTGTTTACTTGTCACAGCGACCGCCCTCGCCATCGTCCTTTGACATCCCTACTTCATATAAATGACATTTTCATACACGAAATTGGTTCGTCTTTTTGGTATATCACATCATTTGTGCAGATTTAAAAACATCTGGAAATATTCCTGCCCATAAAAAGCACTGAAAATGTGGGTGTATAATGGCAGGTGCATAAGTATTTTAATAAACAATCCGGAAATTCCTCCAAACCAGACGAATATTTAATTTTTAGTTTACTATTCTGAGGATTAGTGGAAAGAAGCTTTGGAAACAAACATCGTGTCGAATATTTTTGCAAAGCGGAAGATATTGAATTTTGTGGCTGAAGTCCCTTCGTCAGATCAGCCGCAATTCTAGAAAAGTCTTCGTTGAAGAAATTTGCAACGTTTTCGAGATTACTTGCTTGTCTATCCCTTAAAACAACATTCTCTACGAAGTATCGAAATGATGTGGTCGTGTTTTTTTACTATATCAAATCGCTTTAGTTATGTTACAAACGTTCAAAATATCCTGATTGTTTTTCATTCTTTTTACCTGAACTATCACTTTTCCCAAAAATCCTTTGTATTTTCGTAAGTAGGCAAGGAAACCAGGCGATACGTTATGATCTTTATAAATAAAGTAAAGCGTACATTTGTTTTTTATACGACGTTCTTCTTGTGTGATTCACTTGTGTTTATTACTTTTCCGTGAAGTGTTTAATCCTCTATTATAGAAGCACGCGTTAAAGTGAATTGCAAGTTTTGAGAAAACATAAATTGTATTTTTCATTTATGTCAACAGCGTTATAAACTAAGTCCTATGATTCCTGCAGCAAGTAATTTGTAAATAATTTTATGTTAGCTTTAGTTAATATTCTGCACATGCTTGTATTATTTATTGTGTCAGTTTTCATGTTATTAGGAATTGTAACAATTTGAGCATCGTGGTCACTGTAACATATTATTCGTTATTATTTCATATCTAGTTGTTTTGTTAATTATGACTGGTTCGACAGCTGTTTGTGATTTAAATATATTCGATGAATTCCATTCACTACAATATCTAAATTAAAACTGACGTAAATTGGGAAGCAGTCTTTTTCGTGAGGTACATCCAGAAACTCAATATTGGATTTCAAAGAGTGATTACTAATTTTGTTCACAGTTATCGGTAGATTTTCTAATTAAGTGAAATAATCTAAAGCTGGCTTTGTTGGAGGTCTGTAGATGCAAATAAGATAATTTTGAGCGAAGTAAGATGTACGACTTATTTCACAAACATTTTCAACTGCATATAAATTGAATACTGAGAATGTAGAATCAATTTGATATCTTACGTAAATACATCAACCGCCGTAATCAAGTCCCTTATTTTATTCCGTCACTCTACAAAACGATCTTACAAGATAAAAACTAGGAATTTGGAACGTGTTGACTGGAATTTTGGTGTGTATGTGTGTAGTGTCTAAGAGCATATTCGCACATTCGGCTACCCACTCAAAACATGGATTTAGAATACCAATTCTACGCCGCTCTACTCCATATTTCCTTAATACACCGCTTACAACTTATTTTTGGCCTTCTTCACTAGGTCGTACATATGTTGTACATACATAATAGGTCTGCATAGGTCTGCTGAATGCCGCCGTAGGTCGTTTGTCCCCATACGTACCATCGCTGCTTCACATTCTTCCACTCGGCGTAACATTTCTTACATTTGAATTTTGAGGAAAACACTGAACTGTAGCTTGTTCATTTTTTTCTCCCAACGAGCCGTACAATAGAATCACCTACGATTAGAAACTCTTTCATGTCCATTTCCTTCTCAATGATTGTTTTCCTGTTTGACACTCAATCATCATCTTCTAAACCTTATCCCAGTTAGTTGGGGTCGGCTTTTTAAAATCGGTTACTACGCACCATTATGATTTGACTGTGATTTTTGCAACTGACTGTCAGCCTGACGTCAACCCCCGACCAGAAGGATCATCCTGTTTGCCAATTAATGCTATTTTCAAATGTTCTATTTCTCAGTTAATGTTGTCCAAACTCTTCCTATTACTCCTTGACTCTTTTCTTGTTCAACTTACTCATTTCCCCGCACTTTCCGCAAATGTATCGCTTCAAATTCGCATTCACGAATTGAAGATTTCCTGATTGTAGATTTTGTCACCGCTGCAAATTCAGATGCACATGCAGAGTTCGCCCTATCTCCTGGTCCAGGATTGATTTGCATGACACCTATGTCTAGCAGCACAGCTTCAATTTTCGCCGCAATAGGCTATTTGACAACTTATAATGAACAATCTAAGATGGTTTTCTAGATCACACTAAGCAAACGATTTCGCTACATTCCTGTGTACTGCTAAAATTACAACAAGAATCGACGACAAAGTTCAAATGAAAAACAGACCGCCAAAACGCTATCTTCCGCCAGATTCGTTTCACATGGCTCCTGTGACGTCACATGCATGTAAACACGCCAGCAGCAGGAGAATAAGCCGAGAAAGAAAGTTAAGTTTTTGCGTTTATTTTGAAGACATTGAAGAAAATGGTCTATAAATGGTGTGCGCTGCCATTATGTACAAGTGGATACATCAAAAAACACGAAAAAAGTGTGTGTCTGTGCCAAAGAGCGCCAAAATGCGAAAGAAGTGAGTGTAACTCACTCATAGAAACCTCAATGATATGAAGGACCATTCGAATGCATTTTTTCGTTACGATCATTTTAATGTAAATAAATGTTTTATATTTTATTCTATGAAATTTCATTAGTACTATGTTATTCTGTGTATTGTTTAGGTTATAATCAATATTCATCAACATAGAAACAATTTCACGAGAAAGAGAGGAAGGTGCAGAATATGAAGGATCCGAAAATAATTATTTTTTTGAGGACTGTCAATATTTAATGAATTAGACAATCAGATTCAATTGATCAATTATAGTAAATAAAAAAGTATGTAATTAGTTTAATGATCTAATCTATGATACTAGTTTCATGGGAGGTTATGTCTACTGTTTGAGAGTATGTGATGAAGAGATGTTTCATATTTTTATTTTTTAACAGTTATTATTGTATTATTCTTCAGCTATTTGCAATAATTAATAAAAATAAAGTAATACGCCTCAAAGATTTCAATAAATAATTGCAATAAATTAATACGGCCTTTATTAGTACACTGGTAATAAACAAGACACTGATTTATAATTGACAGTTTATTAGCCAACATAGTGTATTAAACAAAAC
Organism: Teleogryllus oceanicus; assembly: GCA_964035755.1. NCBI lineage: Eukaryota > Metazoa > Arthropoda > Insecta > Orthoptera > Gryllidae > Teleogryllus > Teleogryllus oceanicus. The sequence continues at coordinate 192,677,070 of CAXIVR010000001.1, forward strand.
AAATACAAACTTTAATAAATGCCGTCATCTTTATATGTTTGTTTAAGCATGAAATTCACAAAAAAGTGTAACTCTTTATCTTAACTCTTAATTTTCTTTTTGAGAAGGATATGTCAAACTTTACCTATTACAAAATTGGCTTCAGCCACAGACTTTTATTGGTGGAACAAGTTCTGCCATCAGAAATTGATTGTCAACCAAATAGAGTAAATAGTGCTTAATGCAGGTTTTTCTCGAGCTGCTTTTGTCTCTATCTGCTTTCAAAAAATTTCTCCATTTTAGGAAAATGAAATCCAATACCGAATTCACAACTACGCAGGTTGGCTGATAAATAAAAAAAATTTAAAAACCCAACATCTTTACACCACGATGAAAGAAATTCCTTTTTCGCACTTATCACTAGCTATGCGATGACAAGCTTAATCTTGCTTACTTGTTTGTGACGTCCCACGAGATGCGGTCAATCACAGAACGTTTTCGATCACGTGACCGGCCCCTCAAAAATCTTCAATTTAAATTAATAGTAAATTGTAAAGAATGCACATTTTTTGAGAAAACATACAAAAAGGCTTTGATGGGAAGTCATCTTCTTGGATAGCAGTAAGCCGACCTGAATTTATAATACAGTCTACTTTATAGTACAGTAACAGCCTATTACCGTTACCAGCACGTTTGTCCATGCATTTAGTTCATACCTTGTCCTCTCATGTGGATATTTCACACTCCCCAACAGTGTTCGTATTCTAAAAAGAAAAACAGTGCCACAACGTATGCCCCACCTCTCGTATAAAACTATCATTCGTCCAATTTTCCCTGTATTCAATAAAAATTTGAAGTTCTTTACTACACTCGTCTTTCGTTTTTAAAGTCTCTAAAAAAATACCTCCTGTTGAACTCATCCGCTATTAGCAGCATACAATGGAACCTTCATATTACGAACTTCTGTTAACCGAAAATCACATACAATACATGTACATTATTTTACAACACTATGCCAGATGACATTAAACGATTAATTTCGATAGGAAAGTTTAAAACTCAAGTGAAATCGTTTCTGCTGCATAACTGTTTCTATACAATTAGAGATTATACTGAGCATCACAAGGAATGTAACATTAATTTTCACAGTCATACTTAATGCATTATTTACCATTTGGACTGTATAAATGTAAACAAACATGTAACGAATATTATGCCGCAGCCTCCGGGTCAATGAGCCCCATCTCGATCAGGCTTTTTGTCCAGTATCCCTGATCCATTGAGCAAATGCTGAGATGGCCCCTTGCTTTGCTTCTGGACATAAATATAACTTCATTATCTGCTCACGTCTTCTAGAATTCGGTGGGAAATATAGTTATTCAAATTATCGTTTCCATGTTGTCGCGGTAGAAAGTATTATTGACGATTGACGATTAACATGATAGATAAGAGCCCAAAATTTATTGCTGATTTATCCTTGAAAATGGATTTTATTACATCAAAACGGTTCTTTTTCTGTTTTTATCAAAATTCAAGTAGTATATGGCTTAGTGTAGGGATCACAGAATTTTGAAAACGTGCACAGAATTCACCTCATCCCATTGCATTTCATACACAGTTTTTAACTGTTTTTGACATAAAATAAATAAAAGTAAATGAGACGGGCGGCCGCGCGAGCGCCGTTTTTTGTGTAGTTATGCCTATACTAAATTTTGGAATTTACGTGTACTTCACAGAGTATGATCAATTATTGCTCCGCACGTACTTAATCTAAAAATTCCTGGTTTGTTTCTTTTAATACTTGGAGCAATACTTGGAGTAAACGATCTAAACAATTTGTTAGGTGTGTGGTGAGGTTACTTTGAAGAGCCAGAACGTAATATTACTCCTTAATAATAGACAACCTTTATGAAGAAATGCATATACGTTTTATGTCGGGTGTGAAATCGGCGATTGTTACAAATCATGGGCTTCTCATATTTGCTGTACGCCTTATGTAACAATACTTAGGTTAGCTTAACGAAATTTCGCGACATATGCCATTTGCAATTCCCATGGCATGGAGGGAACAAAAGGACCACCCCATAAGCTCTTATTTCTGCATTACCAAAGTTGCTGGAATCACAATCAAGACCAAGAAATCAATATTGCAACCTCCTTTCAGCTATAAAGGCCTGAAAGTTCTCTATGTTCCTCACATAGACAACCTTGCAATTCCAGTGCCAGCAAACAATTGAAGTTTGCATACCGAAAACTCTAGCAATGAAGATTTAAACATAAGTACCGAAAAGGACGACAAGGCCCTGATTTCGAAGCTGACCCTGAGATCGAAGAATCAGGCAGAATTGTTAGCGTCTTGATTGATTGGAACATACTTCAGAAGGGAACTACCATTACTCTGTATTGCCGACGAGAATAAAATCTCCGATGCTTGTTCTCAAAAGAAGGCAATCTAATATACTGATGTTGATGCATTACTGAGTGCTTTGGGGGACCATCATTATCCTAAGAAATGAAGGTTGTTTATAGATTCATCTAAGCTCAGTTTAAAAACCGGGCTTATTAATATCAGAAATTTCTAGCTATTTCTCTTGCCCACGCAGCCCATATGAAAGAGATGTAAGGTATCAGGAAACTTTTTTTTATCGAAGATTCAATACCAGAAGAATTCATGGAATGTACATGGCGGAATGTACACGGCGAAAGTTATCGCACAGGTCTCCAACAAAGAGACAGTTTACAGTTTAAATTTTACAGTTTTCTATGCGAATGGGATAGCGGAGGTCGCAAAATGAGGATCGCAATTTGTAAGATCATAACTGAAGGAGCTTTTGAGGGATCATGATTTTGAGGCAAGTGTGAAAAGGTTGAATGGATGTCACTTCAAAAGGTCGATGATAACAGAAAAGCTGAGACCTAGGAAGAAATAGTGTCGAATCTCCTTTGCAATTATAAAACTCTGGGATGTAACATTTCCCTAATATACATTTTTCCCTTTAATATACTTGAACATCCTTTCTAAAAATCTCGGTGCTGTGAGCAACAAACAGGGTGAGTGATTCCACGAAGACATTGCAACTGTTTTGTCGACCAGTGTTATTGGTGTTACATGATTTTTTATATTTAAATCTGATTTTATGACAGATACAGTTAATGGACTACTACGAACATCGTTTTCTCGACTTAACGATGTAGAAAAGAGCACATTTTGGTCAAAGGTCGACATACTCATATGTTCAGTACAGTTGTACATCGTCCTGGGGAGAAAAACACAAAAAAATTAATCCTTCGTCTAATTAAATGGCTAACAAGTAGTGGAGTTAAATCTAAGCTTTATAGATGACTATGTCTTTTATTGTCAGTGAAGGAGAGATTTACAGACGGATATTTTGACATAAAAAATTATTAAAAGCTATGCAAAAATATGCAACATCAATAGATCACTGTGTAATTCGGAGAATTACGCCGTGAAAAACGCCTGAAAAAAACTTAATCCGATTTCTAAATTGTTGTCAGAGCAACACAAACTCAAACAGCAACACCTTTTTCGAACCTGAATTTCTTGAAATCAAGTCTACGCGTCTTCATGAAAATAATGCTTTAGAATGTAATGATATCAGTGAAACAATTGAATAAAAGTGAACAATAAATTGAATAAAATTAGAAAACAAATGGATTGAGGTGGGGTAGGGTGCTCCATTCCCGGGATCCTCTGCTGGTCAGTATTGCCTATCCTGAACATTTGTTCACGAGCCGCCACTGCATCAGATACTAAAACATCATATAAATGCTTGGATTTTATCAATGCCATTCATCCCATGCTCCATAAAACATATTTTTTACTTGTTAACTTCTCCATTATGGAAAAATTAAAATTAACAGTTATTCTTTACCTTTTCATGAACTCTTCAATTCCTCAATGAACTTCGAATAAATTTTATGCACATCGTGTAGAATCGTTTTTACCAGGAGCTTTGCTACCAGAATTGTGTTATGATACGTATATTTTATTCTCACTCTTAGAAGATACATCACACGATTAGAGAAGAAACAGTTCACATCGAACAGACTTAACCATCTCTAGGTAACCACTTAGTCTGTGTAATTATTGAGTTACACGATAGCACATTGTAAATAAATGTAACATATATTGGGAAATTCAGGTTCGAATCTCCGCTGACGAAGGCTATTCAAATGGCAATTGCGAAACAGGAAACGTATTGTTAAGCATTCCAGCAGCGACCAGATGGTAACCGTGAAAGGGGCTCTTTACTCCAGAAGGCTGTTCTAAGAGCTGACTGTCTTGGTAGCTCAAATGGTTAGAGCAACTGGGCATATCTCTGGAGATTCAAGATCGGTTTAACTGGCAGTGATGGTTCAGGGCATGAACTGATAACATTGTAGTATATCTGTGTAAGGGTTCGAGTTCCAACTGTCGCAGGATTTTCGACATTAGCTTAATAGCTAGGTCGAATTCAGCTGCTATCTGGGGAAGAATTCTAGCGCTCAACTACTCATATCGATAGATTTCCATGGTTTCTCCGATTATTACCAAGCGAATGCAGGAACAGTAACAAAAAGGCCACGACCGCGCGCGACCATTTCTTCCTCTTCTTTTCTATCCTCTACCCTTACACACATACATTACCATACATGCACTACACTACACATGTCAGGAGTTTAGACCTTGTCCCGGCTGCGGTGGTGTCCCGCTGGTGGACGATACCTAGTTGGGGAAATCTTGCTAGGCGGATCTGGACATCCAGCTGAGGAAGGACACCACCACCTCTCGAGATAAAACATGCACTACCCTTACGATAATAAACGGCCACAGCCATTGACGCGCCCGCAAGCACGAAATAATCAATCGGGATCGGATTCCGCGGCAGTAAATTTTTCGAAGTCCAAACGTTATGTATATTATTATTACTATGACAACCGATTCAAATATGGTGGTAAAGTGAACTGGCATGGGACACAACGCTCGGGGCAGTAGCCTCTTAGAACGCATACTCTAAGGCTGCAAGGGCAAATCCCGCGTAAGACATGTGCGTTCAGTAGTGTTAATAGCATGAGAAGACTTCTAGTACCTTGTGTACCTCTATACCATCCAAAATCGCCATGACCGCTAGCTCTGCGTAGTCAGCTTGCGTAATTGAACTCGTTACTTACATCCATAACAATGGTACAATTACCTAAATGAGACAAAAGCTACAAGGGACGCCGGTGAAGGAACGAGTTGGGCTTCAAGGGTACCTCAGCGTCATGCTTGGGGAGAAGGGGGCACTTTTCACTGACAATTGTTCCCAGCGGAGCTGTAGTTACCGAGGGAAGTTATGAGACGTCCCTTAGGCGCTAGGAGATTGGAGCCCGGAATTAGATGCGGCAAAATCGACAATGCAGACCTGAGTCAAAACAAAATGGAATGAGAAAGAGAAAGTATGCGCCATTCTGTAGCACCACTAGTTTCTTGGTCTTTCTCTCATCTGAGAGAGTAGGCTCTGCGGCCGGAGTCAGTATCTACTTGGTTATCCGAGAGTCGCCGCGTCCTGTGCACAGATGCCAACGTGCTGGCCGTCATCCAGCGACCATCCTCGGCGCAAAATGCGCGGAAATGGTCGTTGCCTCTTGATGCGATAGAGCTGCCAGTGCTCTTCCGCCGTGGTGCAGGTTTCTTCTTGTTTTCAGAATCCCGGTGACCTTACGTCGCCCACGGATGCGAGCGGCGCCGTGACCTCCGTTGTGTGGGTTGCGTCCCTATGTTTGCAGGCGCGGCAACAGCGTGGCGCGCAGTTGCGGTTTCCAGAAGAAAGTGAAGTTTAATAAAGGTAATATTGACGTTTAGTAGTTGCGGTAGAAGTGTAAAGTGATTGTAGGTTAAGAGATATTTTATTAAAGAATACGACTATTTCGCGTGTTTGTTTGGTGCCTTTTGTGGCATGCTAAGAAAACGTACGTCTGTGGACAGTTTTTTTTTCTTGGCCCTTATCAGATTGTTTACTGCAGCAATGCAGATAAATTTGGAAGGGCTGGGATGCAGAGTTATTAAAGATGTTATTTATTTCTTTTGTGGCCGTTTCGCACAGAAATTTGAGAATGCTAGAGGAGTTATAATTGTTTAAACTAGAGCTAGGGCTGTTGCATGTTTGAGGCGAAAGGCGACACGTTTGAACCTGTTTTCTGTAGTTTTGTACATTATGTTTTGATGCTGTTGCCCATGCTTGGCAGGCCTCGCTTCTTGCACTGCGAATGCAGGCTGTTTATAGAAGGACTTTTGTTTTGTTGCGAAAATTTTGAGCTGTAGAAGCGTGGCGAGGCTTGTCATCCAGAAGCCCATGTTTTTTGAAGCTTCTTGGCAATGCTTTGTCTAGGTGAGTTTTTCATCAAAAGTAACGCCAAGGTATTTGATGTGAGTCCACAACAGTATTCTATACCCGTTTCTTTCAATCGGGAGGGTCTTTTCTGACAACGATAATATTATGGTTTGACATTTTTGCAGTTTAAGGAGAGCCCGTTTAGACTGCACCAGTGACTACAGTGCACCAGTATTAGCGGCACTCTGCAATCTTAGAGAACAATGGGAAGATGGCATGCTTTAGTGGTAAAGGTCATGTCGTCGGCAAATAAATATTCGCCTACCTACTACTCTACATTCTTACTACTCTAAATAGCGTAAAGAGAAGAGGTGAGAGCAGAGTTCCTTGCGGGATGCCGGCGAGAATCTGTTTTGAAGTCGGAAGGTGGAATTGATAGTGAATTTGGAATAGTTTGTTGAGAAGGTGAGAAGAATGAGTTAAAATTAGGTTTTTACATTGTTCCTGAAGGAGGCCATTACTTTATCGAAAGCGGAAGAGAGATCGGAAAATAGTGAGGGAAGAGAACAAGAGTAGGCTAGAGAGGATATTGTTTCCATTGCAAGGCGGAATTCTTGAAGTGCGACCTTGAGAAAGAATCCGAACGAAAATGAACCTGAATCCGAATTGAGGGCAGCATATGATGTTATTTTCGTCTAAATGCGATCTTATTTTTGGCAGCAATAAACGTTCGAATATTTTTGCCGCTTGTGACACGAGGCTTATCGGACGGTAGTTTTTCGGGTCCCCGAAGGTTTCGCCGTTTTTTTTAAGTTAGATTTACCGCGGCATGCTTCCATATTTCGGAAAGTAGCTGTTAAGAATACAGGCGTTGAAGATTTGAAGAAGAGCTTTTATGGCGCTGCGGGGGAGATTATTGGACATTAATTTTGTCTGGTTCGCTTGCTTTCTTAATGTTTAAGATTTTTTAGTTCTGTCGAAATTTGTTCTTCGGAGAAGAGGTTTTCTGTGAGAATACCGTTTCGTATACGTTGTTCATTATGATCTTTTTTCGTCGCCTCTTATATTTCTATTATATAGCTAGGGTCGGTGTGAAATGGTCTTCTGTAACTTTGGCTTGCTTTTCTCACTGGATCGTATGTAGTTGTGTTTGTTGCATTTCGTCACTGGTTGTTGCAGTTTTTTGTAAGTTAAAAAAAATGTTTCAAGTATATGTGTGGTTTTGATGTCGGCTGTTTTAATGAAGTTTCCCATGTATTCGCTTGATGTGCACTTATGACGCAAGCAGCTTTACGTCTGATGCGCTTGAAAGAGGCTTTGTCGTCTTGGCCTCTCGTTGCGTAGAATTTTCTCTGCTCCTGTCTCCTAGCTTGGATTTGGCAAAGAATGTATGATAGTGTTTCTGCGCGTGGTTTCAGTTTTTACTGTGAAGCAGTTGTAAGTCGAAGGGATTTGATAGATGCATTTTTCAGCTGCTATGACCATTTCCTTGGGCGAGGTGGGGATACAGTTATAGGCGATTCTATTTCTAAATTCATTCCAGTTGGTGGAAAAGATAAATTAGTTATTTATGGCGAGTGCTTAGACGCCAAGAAATATAGCAGAGATGACAGGTAGGTGGTCGAGGTGATGTTCAGAGAGAGAATTGGTACAGCAGGAGTGAGTGAGGACGAGTGAATCATGTTATATAGAATATCATGAGGTGCGTCATGCACTAGGTCGCCTAAGGAGACGGGCACAGTTACGCCTGCACCTATGAGTTGTAATGGGCTTCCGTAGGAGATGAACGTGACGGGTCCTGCTGCCGTTCCTATATCCGCTACGGTGGCTTCCGCTTGCAGTTTCGGCGTCATTATGTGCGCATGCGGGAGAGCACGCCGAACTGGGATCGCGGTTCTACCTTCGCGATCTGTTGCTCGGTCGTCACAGTGGATATAGTAGCCTCAAAAAGCGAGTTTTAGTTATAAAGTTTTCTTGAATTAAGAGGATGGCGATTACATAGCCTTCGCAGAATTTCTCTATTTCTACCCTGCTTGCGGATACAGTTCCCCGTGTTGCATGACGCGATGTGATAAAGACCGTTTTGTAAAGTTTGCACATTTAGAACAGTGAAGCGACGGCTTGAACTTCATTCAGTAGATTTGTAAGGATGTCACCCGGCCATTTTAGAATATTTATCGCTGTTTCGATTCTAGTATTGACCTTTTGAGTGTTCTATTAATCCAATGAGCCCGCTTAGCTTGGATAGAGCGCCGAGCGTGGAGGGTTGCGTTGCCTCAGGCGGGATAGCGGCGCTCTGTAAGATTGGTTGCGTCCCCCAGGGGAACGTGGGGACTAGTGTAGCGTAGGGATGTGCTCTTAACAGCTAAACTGTTATTTCTTAATAGTTAACGTTTCGTAACTGTTACGCGAAATAACAGTTATTTCGTTTATCCTGTTATTGGTTGTTATCAGTTGAAATGCATAGAACTGCAACCTACTCTGCCTAATCCGAACTACTACAAGCTTTTGTGGCAACCATTTTGTACGATAACAGCTTCACTGCAGCTAATCAATCATGATTTGCCAGTGTTCAAATTATATATTCATTTATACATAATTCGTCATTATTACACATCATGTGCACAATAGTTTTATATTTTATTGTATACGCTACAAGATGTTTGTCCTTTAAATTAAGGCCGTCTAATATGTTAACTTATTTCTGTCCCATTGCTGCGTATGTGAGATCAACTAATATTTCCCTAGGTCCGATAAAATAAAATGAGTTACGGTCAAACAACTCGCATTATAATACTTGATATTTGACATTCAGTAACACTTTAGCTATAGGTAAGCAAAAACACTGTTTCTCCTCATATTTGGCACTCGTCAATTCACTATGCACAAGTTGCATATTTGAAAGAATATTTGCAATCTGAACCCGATTCACTTTTATTTTAGTAATATTCTATACACATTCGCTACACATTTTATGAATTACTATTCATCCTTGGCAGTCCATCGAGTCTCGTTCATATCAGCTGCTTCTCTGTCCAAACATGTTAGAGAAAGTAGTGCAAGGAAACGCCGTAAGGTAGCTGCACAAGCGTTACGGTGCTACCAACGTTATTCGTTTTGCTGCATTTCTCTTAGCAGTTGGCCATGTTAGGTTGCTGGTCATGGACCTGTTATTTTTCAACTGTTATTAATAACAGCTATTGCGAGTCAGCTGTTTTTGTGATAACAGTTATTGAAGGAAAGCTGCCAAGCCCATCTCTAGTGTAGCGGCGGGGCGAGTGAAAGGGAATCTGCGGAAGTTGGTGCAATGATGGAGGCGGCAGTAGCAGCGCAATGTTCTTTTGCTTCTTGAAGTTTTAGTACTATTTTCTGTCTGGATTCTAGCGCGTTTAAATACGCGTGGCAGGCTTTAAAGTTGGTGGGATGGCTTTCAGCGCAATTCATGCATTTAGGCGAACAGGAAGTTCTGTAAGCCTTGCCTTCGGAGGTGTGATGGTGTCCGGAGCAACCCACCCAGCGAGCTCGGCGGTGGCACCCGTTTCCGGTGTGTCCTACAGCAAACAGACTGTACATTGTGGGATTATTTCCTGATAGTGTGGCTCTTCTAAGTAGATTCTATATTGGAAAATGGAACAAGCATTTGATTTCCGGAATTGCGGTTCCTTGATTGTAATTTACTTCTATCTGAAAAAATGTAATGTAGTGGTGATCTGTAATTTGTTTCTTTTCTAGATCTGCTTTTATTTCCTCACATCTCATGTATTTATTGAGGTCGGGTGTCATGAGAGCGTGCAGTCGCTCTCAGGTAGCACAATGGAAGTGAAAGGCGCACACGGAGTATTTGCAGTGCTTCAGAACACTGTCAGTTTCGCGTGTTCGGCTAGGGAGCTGCGCGTGATTTTTAGCTTTGTATTAGTAAGCTGCGCACGAAGCGACTTTTCCACTTTTCTCAGCTGCTTAAGAACTTCTGTAAGATTGTTGATCGTGCTCTTGTCTAAGAAGAAAAGAATGCTACCTTGTCGCTCCTTACGGGCAGCTATTGTAGTTGGTTTTGTTCTCTTGTGGATTGTGATGCTACATTGATTTCAGGTTCTTCAGATTGAACTGTTCTATCCGAATCGAATCTATCTAGTAAACCGGTTCGCGATGCTGGTCCGCTTTTCGTTTTGAAGAATTTGCTTGGCGTAATAAAACCATCCTAATAAATTGATTTCTTTCTAGCATTGGTTGTCAATTTGCCACTTTTGGTTTCTGATTCCCGGTTATTCTTGTTTCCACTTTCGCATCCGTTGATAATTAAGTTTGGCGTAAGTGCTTGGGGACAGATTCGTTATATGCTTCCGATGTACGTTCCCATTTAATCGGAGTTAAGTTTCGGAGTAATCGCAAATTCCCGAAATATATTTTCGGTGGATGCCAAGGCGCCGGGAATAGGTGGGTCGCCAGAGATCCCTAATTTATAAAATTGGGATCATTTAGGGGGTGTTGAGAACGAAACCTATTAGAAACTGCTACTGCGCGTTTCCGTTGGCCGACCATTCCTCCGATGATCGGAGATGATGAGCTCGTTGTATCTTATAATTTGCACCCGACAGCGACATAAGTAAAATAGAAATTTAAGTTTGTTATTTTTCTTAAAAGTAGGTTTTGTTTTATTAATTTTTGTAGTTTTTCCGTTTTTTATTATTAAAAAAGATGCAAAAAGTCCGCAATGCATATCTACGACATAATGTCACACATGTCACATCTACGTTAGACACATTGAAACGCGTAGATTGTGTAATATCTACTTCCGTATTGCAAAATTCAGAAAGCTGTAAAAAGCAGAAGTGCCTGTCGGAACTGTCAGTATCTCTCTCGATATTAGAACCGTCATCTTAAGTTACGATGACCCAACTTACACAGTACAGGCTAAACAAATGTAGAATAAAATTAATTGAAATGCCTTTTCAGTGAACCATTGCTACGTACACTGAACTAATTAATGTTCCTTCCAAACTCTTATTCGTTTTTGTTACGACGCGCGTTTTACCGAAAGGAAATCGCATTTGCGATACACACGTAATTAAAAAAGAGTTGCGTATTGAATATTTGCATAATTTCAAAGCATTTCTATAGACATGTGAAGTACAGAAACAAGAGTCATAGTAGCGCAAGTTTGAAATCTACCTTTTGGGCGGAGCTTATTTTTGCGGGCTTCCCCCACCGCTTCTTCAGTGGCAGATTTCTTGGCCTGCTACGCGCACGCGATTCGTCGGCCTTCCCAGCAAGGAGGAGCTATTAGTCATCAGTGTCACTACAGCCTTCGCAGACTATTTTTTTCGTCATTATCGTCCTAAGAGGAAGTGTTCCGTAAAGAAGCAATAATTTTGTCTACTTCTTCGTTCATGGTCATGTGTATTTTAAAACATTTCGCTTCGCTTTTCTTCACGTGTTCACAACACTTATTCCATCAATATGAGCAATATTCAGAAAATAATACTCGGCATACATTTTCTTTAACTCATAAAGTGGAACCGAGCAATACGATTCTTAATGTAACCCCAAGCTAATTCTATGAAATTGAAGATGGGATGGTAAGAAGGGAACTTGATGTTGAGGCCACTTTACCAGCGAACGGCGTTCTTGAAAACTTATAAGCACACTATTACGCCTGTGTACATCACTCGAAATTAGGCCTACGATTTATTATTAGACGCTACGACACACCACTCAAACACGAAAAGGATAGGACTGAGGACCAGAGGCGACCGTATACCTACCGGACTATATGTCCGATGCCTATGGCAATACATTTTTTCTTTTACTGAACCTTAATATATTAAGAGTCAGCTTTTGCGCATAGGCAGCTGAAGTTGTTCCGATTAGGGTAGCTGAAACGTACTGCGCGTTGGGTCAGGCACAACACAGCCTGCCTGTGCATTGCGACCCCTCTCCCCTCCCCGGCCACCGCGGTTGGCGCCTTGGGGAAGAGCGCTTGGTGTCACGCCTCCCCACGCATGCGCATTCGAAGGGAGAATACAAACTTGTTCTAGTATAGCGTTATTATTAAATAATCAAAGCAATGAAAGTATTCTGGTAAGGCGGAGAAAGTATAAAACCTTGTATTTTTTTTTTGAAAATCTTAATCCAACAGTCAAATTAAATAGGTTATAACATTATTAACTTCGTGGTATGAGTATCAACTGAGTGAGAGTGAGGTATTTCGTAATGTTTCCTTGAATGTTCTCTCAGAGGTAATTCAATGGGATAGCTTCCCTCCTAATTTAGCACCTGATGATGTAACAAAACGAGTTACGAAACGTTGTGCAATTGCTGAAATAAATGATTCTCATAAGAAACTTTGGATACTTTTATTTGTTAAAAAATTAAACTTACACAGGAAGCTAGAAAGGGTATTTTTTTTAATTTGTACAAAATGCTGTGGTAAATTGATTTAAATCCTGCGAAAAGCTTGTTTTTTACTCTCTAATTACGATTTTCAACATAAAAAGATTTTATCCCATGGGGACAGTTTTGCATATCTTATTCCGCTATCCCTTTTCAATTAAGATATGCGGATTGCTTAAAAGAAAATACATCAATACACTGAGAATACAAATTGAAGAGTAGAGTAGAAATAGAATTGATAATGGCATTTTTAATAGTAAATTATAATTAAAATTAATTATTTTCCATATCCTTTGGATCCATTCCTGTACTCGGAGAATTTTTCTCTTGACCGGCGGTTGGGACACCTGTACATATTTCATTAATTTCAAGCAGAAAGTTCCTAGTTTCTTTCAAACAAATGTACATGGCCCGTTTTAATAAGCTGATTATTTAGAACAGATTATGTTAAACACAAAAATTTCTACCTTCCATATTGTAGTTTCCAAATTTTAAGTTGTTGCAATTTTAAAAAATACAGAGTTTAATGAAAATGAGACTTGCGCCATTCTTTTAAACGACTCTTCTCCTATCCGTTGATTTTTTTTAAAATCTGGAGCGGTTTTTCTGAGGGAATAAATTATTTTTAGAAATTGCATAAAAACTACTCGCAATAATTACTCAAAAGCTACAAAATTGAAGGTAGATTTACAATGAGTAAAAAAGTACATGCCTTTCTTTAAAGATTAATATTTTACACATTCTTTGTCTGACGCAAAAATCTCTACTTTGTAGTTTTGAATTGCTATCTTTTTACAAGTTTCAGAAAACCGAGCGCTACTCGAACTTGGGATTACCATCACATTTTTAAATGTCTCTTATTACATATGTGGAGAAAAATTAAACAAAAAATTGGAGTTGTTAATGAAAAAAAAATTTTTTAATTGACCTGATTTCGCGCGAACTTGCACGAAAATTACTCATACTGAAGAAACAGAGTTAAGTCAGGCAACAATCTCTATCTTCAGTATTATAGTTGTAGGAAATCGCCGAACAAATTTTGAATATTTGTAATTTTCAAAAAACTGGGGATATCAACGAAAATAAGACCTGTACCATTCTCTTGAGCGTCCATTATCCTATCCGACGACAAAGTGTAATCAAAAAATTTGTTACCTTTTTTGAAAATTTTCAAATTGTTCGAGGGGCTTCCGGTAAAGTAGTCCCCAAAATTAAAACATCGGCTTAAAATTCCAGGAGCCGATCATCAGTGATTGGGGAATATCAATTTGAGAAAATTGGCTGAACGGTTTATGCGCTAGGGTTGTGCATACGGTCGGACGGACAGACAGACGTTTTGTCGTCAATTGATTTTTCGGTATCAAGGTCGCACAATGCATCCTGGCACACTACGTGTTAGAGAATTTGTTTCTATATTTAGCAACTGGATTTTCCAGCTTTTTCGTTACCAGTGATCGGCAATAAGATTTTTTGTGTCGAAAATTCGTCGTTTACAATATTTTACGTACGATTACAATATTTTCTCTTCTTACGTTAGTAAGGGCGAGAAAGTAAAAAAAATATACATCTTCAACATTGTTGTTTTAAAGAGACGAAATAATTTTTAACCTTTTGCAGTTATCGAAAATACAAAGGGTGCACTGAAAATGGAACCTACGCCGTTTTTATAAGCGTAATTTTCTGGATAAAAAGCGTTAGAAAAATAAAAAGTTTAGATCTTTTTCGAGAAATTATTTTTTTAATTGCCCCCCACTTCACGCAAAATTAACTCACCTTCACTTCCTTTTTTTAAAAAAATAATAGACCTTACTTCGAGATCTCATTATTTCATTAGGGAGAAACTCTCTAACATAATTGTAGTTTTGTATTTTTGAACTTTAGGGAATTTCGAAAACACAGACTTGAGTCAAAAAGGGACTAATTCCATTTTTAAAACCATTTTAAAATTTGATTTATCCGAGGAAAAAATAAAAAAAATGTGTATTTTGAGAAATTCTTATTTATAAAATTGTGCGAAATTAAGCAGCAAATATATATTCCTTACAATGTACATGCCTTTAAAGATTAACTTTGAAGAACTGGATTAACTTTGGAGAACTGAACTAACACCTTAAAAAAAATCATTTCAAATTCGCAGCGCCTCAATTTCGACCAGATTGATGGGGAAAGACAATTTTGGAAAAATCGCATGAACAGTTTGGGCACTGGTGTTATCTGCAGACGGACAGATGCACCGTATGCCAATTTTTCGGAGTCAAGAACCCAGGAACACAGAGCGTACTAGAGCGAGTAATTGACAACATACTAAAGCAAATATTATCGACTTTTCTGTATTAGGGACACACGTTACGAAAAATCGCCACTTTCCGCTGCAGTATGAAAATACTTTCTCTTTTTGGCCGGTCATTATATGGAGGGCGCGAAAGTAAAAGTGAAGAAGTATAATCATAAATTTGCAACACAAACGTTGAAATAGTTTTTGATTGTAAAAAACAACTACTTAAAACCAAATAAAGAAGTCTGTAAGAGTATTATCACTAAAGAAAGAAGTAGAGATTGAACCTACTTAAAACATTGACACTTTACGTTACTTTATTTAAAATAAATTTTGAAAGAATTTGTTGACCTTTTGTTTCTTATAAGTCATGTTTGCAGTTTGGCGGGGTTGGGTCCTTGGTCTAACTTGTATAAGCCATATTAGGGAATTGGAAACACCCGTCCGATTGCACAACTTCCAGGCGTTACATCGATAGTGCGACGTGGGCACAGTGAGGACACGGACCCCTTTCCCCCTTCACCGTTGGGTCTCGCGTTCGTCGTCACTACTCAGGAAAAGCGAAGGGGAACTTGCCTCCGGCAGCAAGCTGTTATTTGGGCGGCCCCGCCCAAATGAATGGAGAGATTTTCTTCCAGAGCAACACATTCTGGCATATCCAGAGATAGCACGTTGCGGTGAGGACAGGGCGAAAAGCCAGAATCCTCCTCACCCCCCCCGTCTCAGTAAAATCCCCGGTAGTAACAATGTAATGAAGTAGGCTGCAGTCACATACATATACAGAAGTCCGGGGAGGAAGTGTCGAAATTTCGAAAATAAGCTCTTAAGGCAATTTTAAACATTATTCTCTCGTTGGATATTCCAAATGGATGAACCGCAATAAGCACTTCACAGTTGGTTTGAAAAAATACTTTCTGTGAAAACATTTGCATTGCAGAAACATATATACACTTCAGAAATATGTAAATTGTTTATTACGTACAAAACAAATTAATATATTTGTTCAGAAAGAAAAGTTTACACAGAAATAAAAAGGAACCCAATTCACACCATATGACTGCTTTTTTATTTCTTTCAATTTTTCTCTGTGAATATTTATATCTTTTAATTATTAAATTAATATTTTTTCGTTTTTTATTTTAATTTTTAATAATTTCATATTTAATTAATTTAAATATTTATGCCTTTTGTAAATAATAAACAATTTACATGTTTCTGGAGTGTATATAGGTTTCTGCAATGCAAATGTTTGCACAGAAAATATTTTTTTCGAACGAACTTTGGAGTGCGGCTCAGACATTCGAAATAGTCCAGTAGTTTATTAGACAAAATATGTTTAAAATTGTCTTAAGAGTTTATTTTCGAAGTTTTGATGTTTCCTCCCCGGACACCTGTATATTATTTCATGTTAATCTCAAATCGACTACAATGTTATTGTTCAAATATTTATTCAATAGTAGAACCAGAGCGGCTGGGTAGCTGCAGAAATAATATAGGTAGGTCTGGTGTGGTAAAATGTTGCGAAAGAGCGAGAGGGGCTCGTGCGGATTACAATAATATCAATAAATAGCGAATAATATAGTAGAGTGAAGCCCTACCTTTGGCGGATGATCATCGAATTTCAGAAACAGATGTTAAAAAGACCCATCACGAAAACTCACATTTGGAAGGGGGCCTGGAAGAGATAACACACATAACTTTTGGTATAAAAATTTCCCAGCATTCGCTCAACACCTGAGCGACTAACAAGATTAATGGATGAACTAGCGCTTATTATGTATGACCATTTATCTCTTTATAGAATCATGATTGTCGAACAATTATTCCTAAAAAGTACAGGACCATTACATGCCAGAGTAGGAATTATAGGAAACGAACAATAAGTTCAAAATGTGCAGCAAAACTCTAGCAGCAACTTCCAGAAAACAATGGAACTATTGAAGAAACATAGCGTTATTGATCAGCAGACACATAAAAAGACAGGCACGACTCCTACCATTCACAAAACCTTAGAAACCACATCGTGTGTTTGCCTAAAACATATATCGAAATCAAACGTTTATGAAGACAAATGCGAAAACATTACATGGCGAAGCACATGTCCAGGGACTTCTACAGCAGGAGTCTTTTGCACAATCTCCCAAAATGCACAACCAATTGAATAGCGGTTGCTGAACAACAATATTATACTTAGCGTCACTGTTTTACTTTCTTGTGCTCTTCTCCTATCACACATTTATATTTTTGCATTAATTTTTCATATGATCATAATTCTGAATAATATATATTTTGAGTACTTAATAAATTAAAATACTCAACAATATCCTACATAATACTTGGTTAATAAAATATTGATAGTGAAGTGTCTAACTTAAAAACACATAGGAAACTTATGGACAATAAATTTGGACGACGATCATTGACATATAAAAGAAAGAGTATGACTTAAGATCGAACCTATTTGTACTCTTTGCGATCGATGTTTAAGGTTCGAGCATATACAATCTAGGACAATACCACGAATTCCATCTAAATAAATGAAACAAACTTGGGTTATTTACAGCATTTATAACGGCTAGACCCATTTTAATTATCTCTGATTTGTTAGATTTATCTCCGCATTTAATAGCAGCAAAACTATTAAAATAGTGGAAAAATTATGGCACTGCAGAAGAAGAAAAAAAAAAAATTTAATGTCAAATGCAACCCGCAACACTCGGTTAATGAATCCATATCGTTAAATAATTCCTCAGCGAAGTATTCTAAGGCAGTAAAAACTAAAATTTTGAAGTCAACGGCCTCAAAGAAACGTTTCTAACAACACACTCCTCCTTCAACGTTCTATTACAATATTGCTGGTCCGGCGTTTCCCGATATTACCAACCTACTCTCGATACTACCACCTCCTCGATTATATCCACCTGCAGAATCTTCAATTAAATGTTAATGAGAAGGGCAGAGAGAGAGAGAGAGAGAGAGAGAGAGAGACGGAAAGAGAGAGAAAGTGAGAAAGGAAGAGAGACGAAGAGAGAGGAAGTGAGACGGAGAGAGAGGGGGGAGACAGCGAGAAAGAGGGACGGAAAGAAGAAGAGAGGGGAGGGGGACACAGAGGGAGAGGGAAAGAGAGGAGGAGAGAGACGGAGAGACACACGGTGGGAAAGAGAGAGAGACATGGAGAGAGACGGACAGAGAGACACGGACAGAGAGAGACACGAATAGAGAGAGACACGGACAGAGGGAGACACGGACAGAGGAGACACGGACAGAGGGAGACACGGACAGAGGGAGACACGGACAGAGGGAGACGGACAGAGGGGCGGACAGAGGGGGCGGACAGAGGGAGGCGGACAGAGGGAGGCGGGGGACGGACAGAGGGGGACGGACAGAGGGAGACGGACAAAGAGAGACGGAGGGAAAATCTATTATTTTCAACACTTTCAGCAAGGACACCACTTTCAGTATCTTCTTCAAGAGAAGTTAAGCAGCGAAGCGATAGTTCTGGTATGTCAGGACGGGAGTTGAGTCTGAGCGAATGAGCCGTCGACTGCCCGGGCGACGCGGCCCGAATCTTCGGCGAACGATGAAATAAACTCTTTGTATAATAGAGCGGAGCCGTTACAAATAATGCGAGACAAATATGTGCTGGTTAAGGGCCACTAGTTCATATTTTAGATTGCTCTTGGCATGTAGTCTAGCTGAAATAAATGTCAACTTTTTCGCAAACTCCGATTAAATACATGTTCCACTTTTCTTCATATGGTCTCCTGAGGTCCTTTTTGTTATCAATTTTCCTTTTGCGATTCGCGGCTACAGATCTACATTTCTTTCTTGCGTTCCACGGGGCGACCATCTAACCTCTGAATTAAGAATTTGCTCTCGTCTGAAAAAAATATAGATGTATACTTCCGAAATTAAGATGATTTTCTGCAAATACTCGCTGCTTGTTCTTGACTCTACTCACCCAAATCTTATTTTGGATACTGAGTCGTAAAACATTGCGTACAGTGCCAAGCGAATCACTTTTCCCACAATTCAGGACATCTGCCGCCAAGCCCAGGGCGATGGATCAATATTCATTGTATAAACAATGTTAATACGTGTACACAAGATGCTCATCGTGTACACAAGATTTGAGGGTGAGCGCTGCTCGGTTTGTGGTCTGTTTTCCTTTCAGCACCGGCGGTCAATCCATGGAACGAAAGGAATGAGTCATTTCTGTAAGTACGGCAGAGAAGAAAAAAAAAATCTCTATTTATAATGATCGTAGACTATCGGTAAAACGAAACTACTCATCTCAGATCCTGAATTAAGTGGCAGTGGTTGAACCATAAGTCTATGTTTTCTCAGGGGCCACGGTGTGTATCTTTGGCCAACTAGCTGGAAAAAAACAAATTTTCGACTGAATTGACATCGTAAAACGTTATATTTCTGTGTAATAATATTCTCTACTATGTGACAACGTTGTTTTCTCTGGAAGGTCACATGAACCTCATGGCAAATATTCAAAAACATCTATCGCCACTCCAGCAGTGCTCAGCTCTGAACGACCTTTTGAGTCCGTGAAGTTCTCTTGGTCGGGAAACACCATTTGTCTTATTCTGTGATTTGTGTGGTAACAAGTAAATTTACATGGTTGTAGTAATTTACTCAATGTTGATTTTTGTTGTGCCTATTTATGTATTTATTTTACGTCAAAAAAACAGTTAAAAACTGCGTATGACGTGCTATGGGGAAAAGTGAATTGTGTGCACATCTTCAAAATTTTGTGATCCTTACACTAAGTCATATACTACTTAAATTTTGAATTTTGAAAGGGAGAGAAAAAAACTCCCATGTATAAAATTTATTTTCAAGGATAAATAAGCAATAAATTTTGAATTTTGCAAGGGAGAAAAAAAAACAAAAAAACTCCCATGTAATAAATTTATTTCAAGGATAAATAAGCAATAAATTTAAAAAAGAAATTTAATAATCCCAAATAAAATACAGAAAATGAAGTTACATTTATGTCCAGAAGCAAAACAAGGGGCCATCTCAGCATTTGCTCAATGGATCAGGGAAACTGGACGAAAAACCTGATCAAGATGGGGGTCATTGACCCGGAAGCTGTAGTACAATTGTTCTTACAGGTTGTTTATACTCATTTATACAGTCCAAATGGTAAATAATGCATTATGTATCATTGTTAAAATTAATGTTACTTTTCTTGTGATGCTCAGTATAGTCTCTAATTGTATAGAAACAGTTATGCAGCAGAAACGATTTCACTTTGGATTTAAACTTTTCTATTGAATTTAATCGTTTAATGTCATCTGGCAAAGTGTGCCATGTAAAATAATGTACATGTATTGTATGTGACTTTTTTGTAATGAGCTGTTGATACTGTCACCTAATGAATATGATTTCTACGTCGAGTGTTATAGTAATAGACTTCGGCATTTTCTGAAAATATATTCCCGCCCTTGAGCAAGTCATTTTTGACAAAAACCACTGATTCGTAAATAAAAAGACACGGTAATGGTAGAATTCCTACATTAATGAAGAGAGGCTTACATGAATCACGTGGGTGGGATTTGGTTATTATTCGTACAATTCGTTTTGTAATCTAAAAGTCTGGGAGCTATAAGATGTATTTCCCCACAATATTATGCCATATCTCAGGCGGGAATGAACATTCGCGAAGTATGCACAACGAGCAGTATGAAGGCTGACTGAATTTGCAAGAATTCTGAACGCGTAGCATAATGAACTTAATTGTGTGTTCAATTCATTTAAATGGACGTTCCATTTAAGGTTTGACTGAATTGAGAGACCTAAAAATGTTGTTGCCTTAACATCAGTCAATGGTACACTGTTCATTTTCAATGGAGCACAGAATTGTTTATTTGAAATGGAAAACTGCATTAAAACCGTTTTCTTTTCGTTTACTATTAATTTGTTATTTCGGAACCAATTTGAAACATCTGATATTGTACTATTTACTGTTTCTTTATTGCAAAGGATGTTCGTATCATCGAAAGAGAAGTTCTTCCGTTTCGAATGCGAGGCTATCGTTTACGTAAAGTATGAACAGAATGAGGCCTAAAATCGATCCTTGAGGAACTCCACATGCAACGGGCAAAGAGTCGGAAAGGTGCGTACGTAATGTTCCATCATTCCAGTAAGGTATTTCAACTCTCTGAGATCGTTGTTTAAGGTACGAACATAACCAATCTAGAGCAATACCACGAATTCCATATGAAGGTAATTTGGAAAGTAAAATGTCACGATCAATGACGTCAAAAGCTTTTGAGAGATCTAAAAATAATCCAATAGGTGCCTCGTTTTGATCCAATGATGAGGCGACATCTTTAAGAAAAGAAAATATAGCTGTTTCCGTTGATTTTTATTTTCTAAATCCATGTTGGCAATCTGAAAGCGCGTCGTGTTTAGTGAGAAAAGTTTCCATTCGTACGTAAAAAAGTCTCTCTAATATTTTTGAAAAGACTGATAGAAGAGAAATGGGCCGATAATTTTGAATTTCATTTTTGTTGCCTTTTTTGAAAAGCGGCTTAATTTTAGCTGTTTTGAAAATATCTGGAAACGTTCCAGTGCATAAAGATGCATTAAATATGTGAGTTAACGGGTGTATAATGGCATACGCACAAGTCTTTAACAAAGAATCCGGGAATTCATCTAAACCGGATGAATATTTATTTTTTAGTTTACCGATTATTTTGAGAATTTGAGCCTAAAAACGTAGATGGAAAATGTGAGTAATTTATATTAATTACACGTTCTCTAAGGAAAGTTAAGACTCTTAGTGTATTATAGACCATTCGGATGATATACATTTTAAAAACTAGTGCTTTTGAGTACTTAATCGTGAAAAGACTAACTGCTTGTACCGCTTATGTTAAATAATATATTGGTTTAACAGAATGGCTCTCCAAGTTACCTTAAGTTATTTGACACATGAGTAAAAAATTCAATTGACAAACTCGAAGATGTATTAAATGCTTCTCGACAATCTACGTAAGCAGACAGATCAAGAAATTTTAAAGACAAGAGACAGACAATAGCAAATGGTAAACCAACTTCCGACATGCCAAATGCAAAAACAGTTACCAAAAGATGAGTTCGTCATTGTAATGCGGAAGAATATAGCAAATTATAACGATGCGGATGCAGAAAAACGTCCAAACTGTTTTTCAAATGAAAGTAGTGTCCAACTATCTACGAGATTTGATGACAAGAACAATCTTTCGAAAGCAGCAAATCGCCATCTGCAATCATAGTCTTGTATTCGAGCTGAAATATCGCTCACAACATTCGGTGCATCTCGAGTTGACTTTCAGCTAAAACAACAGCGCAAAAACGACATAATTACACACAACGAAATTGTGAAGCAAAACGATACAAGCAAGACAAATTAAACAATCATTCAATGTTACGTTTCGACCCTGTATGGGGTCATGGACAGGTGCATATTGAACATTTATACCTCTGGGTCGTACTCTCCGAAGAGTGAAAAACTAATATGTAACATATGTAAAGAAAAATTAATTCGCAAATTGATAAGTATACAAATGTGAAAATAGTCATATAAAATGGATTATTTGCTTTTATCAAAGGGACTATTCTGAAGTAAGAAATTTCTCATAAAAACTCGCAACCTAGCAATAACTATAATTCATAGCTATTATTAGGAACTCTGAATTGAATTGCCCTTTAAAACTAATTGCTATGAAAAATAGGTTCCTGGAGGGAAAAAATATAATTCAATGATAAAGTTTAAAAATACAAACAGCACACTTTTCAATTTCACCTAAGCACGACGGCTCTCACTTCGGCACGGAGACCGAACGGGGAAGTACCAACTTGACAAGCGTACTTTGTAACAAGGATGCCAACAATCAACACAATGAGGGCAAAAACAGTTAACTCTGAAGTATTTACTTCACATCATGGTACACAGATAGTACATTTACGAAAGTTAAAAATTGTATTTTGGCCACAGATTCGGGATTAGAAACCATAGTGCACCTGTCGTTCAATAGGAGTATATTGTGGCGTTGTGGAAGCTAAATAATGCCTCACAGACACCGTCTATATGTACAAGAGTTAATTTACATTTTATGATATCGTAGGCCCTGATCAATTTACATTTTAGTTTAGTTAGTTAATTAGTTAGTTAGTTAACGCCTTAGGCGAGACTCTTACGTACAAGCAGTGAGGGTATTTTGCGTCATCACACCTCCCGTTTCCCATTCGCTTATTTTTTCTTGATTTTTGATTTCTTTTATTTTTTCTTGATTAATTCAGCTTCCCCACTTCGGCGCTTTACTGTGCCGATAACTGAGCACCCAGTGCAGCGCACTCGCAGTGTCCCGTCAAGAGCAGTGTGCGAGATGACCAGAAAACGAAATGCCGTCCGTCTGGGCATCTGCTGGGCTCCCTTACTTTTTGGCATCTCCTCCAGCCTCCCTGCGAGGGCGACGCCCGCCCATCATGTTAACGCACATGCGTCTTGGTGTCCCTAGTCCCCTCAGCTGTTATGTTTCTTGCAGTGACCTTCCATTCCTACGGTCGACTGCATTTCGATATCCGCCAGCGTCTTCGGAAGTATAGCCGCCAACTGACGACGTTACAATATTACAGTAAATGGGCACTCGTATTGACAGCTGATTGCTGTAAAAAGTATTCTTTGACTCAATAATGGTCTAAAGTGGCCCCCAAAGTTTTCTCTTGCGTCAAGAAATCTCTGTAGCTCATTTTACACGAAAACACAGAAAGTATCGCGAAAAGCAGTTCTATTTTCTTAAAAGTATTTTTAAGTATTTTCAGTATTTTTCACATCTGAAATTTTAAAAAATAGCAAACAAATACAAAAATTAATTTGTCTGTTGTAGCTCCTCTGGAAGTTTCTAAAATAAAAATAAGGTATTAAGCGGGTTATACATTTGAATATCCCACATAAAATTTAACAATACTTTGTTTTTATTATTGAATTATTTTCATTTATGAAGTGATTCATTCCAGATATGAAATGTTTCCAGAGTCTTATGTAGAAAACTAGTGGTGCCACAAAAGCACATACTTTCTCACAATTTTTGTAACTTCTAATATTCAAAACTTCAAGGATTTCAACGAAAATAAAACCTACGCCGATTTGATACGCGAACTTTCGAAAAAGAAAATTAAAGAAAAACCTGAATCTGGTTTTGATAACATTTTTTAATAAACTGCTTTACTTCAAGCAATAATTACGCGAAAACTACTCGCATATTCAAAAAATTATACATGGCCTTATTTAAGGATTTCTTAGAACAAATTTTGGTAACAAAAATAATTTTTTCATCAATAAGTCATTTTCTGTTATTTTTTTCAATTTTCGAAAATACAATTTGACAAAACAGCGCAAGTGTCATTTTTAACGTCTTATGCTGTATCCGAGGAAAAAATGTAAAGAAAAAGTTTTGGGCAGTTTTGAGAGAATCTTATCTTTAAAAATGTCAATATTTCACGCAAAAATACACAAAACCTACTCATATTTTCCAATATAAATAATAATTTCGAATATAATAAAAAAGAGCCATTTTTTAGAAAATGATGAAAATGTTAGGCTTCATAAATGGTACCTTCAAATATCAAAATATTGGTTGGAAATTCGGAGGGCCACGAGTTGGGCACGAATCGATCGATCAATGATCAAAATAAAAATTGGAGAAAATCGTCTGAACGGTATAAGTACTAGTAATGACCACAAACGTTTTGCCGTACAAGTTTTCGTTATGAAGAACCCACAAAATGTGGATTCTGACTACACATCGTGTTAGAGAAGAAATCGTCTCCTGCATTATCTTAGTAGTATATCTTTGGCGACTCTCACACGCAACCAATCTTTGTAAATGAGATCTCTAAATAAAGAGAATTTCACGGAGACGTGGCGAATTGCACTTTGACTTTAAAAATCTGAAGGATTTGTTGAAAAAAAACTCATCTACATATTCATGTCAAATGCTAACCGCGACACTAGGTCAGATTTTTGAATCTATATCGTTAAATAACTTCTACACGAAGCGTTTTAGGGCCTTAAAAACTAAAACGATCTCACAGAAACGTTCCTCACACCGTAATCTACGGAATGAGATCTTCTGGAACATTCTATTACATTTTTGCTGGTTCGACGCTTCTCGATTCTACTCCACCTGTTCAGAGCCTGTAGAATCTGCAACTGTATGTAAAATTAAACTAATTACTTGATATTCAACGCGAGTGAATTACACGGGTGTATCTCTCTGTTCGGTAGTAATGCTAAATAAGAATAGTTTTTACTGACAAGGGTGTATTGTATAGTTATCAATTATAAGGATTAAAAAAAGACGGGGTTTAGGGGTTCTTTGACCAGTATCTCTCGTAGAGAATTAGTCAGATGGTGTTTTCAGCATGCCATAAACATTTCTACAATTTAGGGCAGTAATTGTCAGCAGAACGAAGTTCTTTCCGCAAGAGGTAACTAAGCGAAAAGTGATAATGGCCGGTTCGAAGACTGGTTGGAATTATTTTCTCACACGTGGATTCTCAGCATAAGATCATTTCAGGTCTTAAAATACTTCTTTATTTAAAAGATTTTAAATGTTGTGAAGTGCAACTTTGCTTAGCAGCGTTTTAAAAAATTCCGGATACATGATGTGCAAACGAGATATTTACAGTTCGAATCTTCTCATTACATTATTTGCCCAAATTACGTTTCTTGAATTTCTACAAGTTTAGGGGGTATCGGAGGTAAGTTGAGCGAGTCCTTCGTAACCCCCAAAAGGTGTATATTTCAATTCCATGTAATTCCCAATTAAAATGTGGGGAGAAGTTATACCGTTCATATCAAAGCATCTGTAGACGCGAGCAAAAATATACAGTAAACTTTTCGCAAATCCAATAACTGGTTTTGAGCAAACGCACAGTGGTCCCTTAAATATAGAGTATTAAATCGGTTGCTCCGTGCCAAAATACAGTAATTTTCTCCTTTTCACGCACGCAGTGTACACACTATTGGGTGCACTGTATGCGATTGCACAACGGCACATCTTTAAAACAACTTTTTTGGTGATTATCTTTAGTAGGTTCAATGATTTCTCTAGCTTTAAAACAAGTATCTACACACTTAAGGCTTAAGCAAAATTTTGAACTTTCATTGCTAAAGTAATTGGTTTTTCACTTACTATGTCTTGGCATGGTGGAGCAGAAATATCTATCCTTATTTGCACGTTATAATAGGGGTGAAATGAATATACGATCCTTAAGTAAAAACAATAGATATGAGAAAAATAATATTCAAAAATATAAAATTAACAATATGTTACAATTGTTAACAAACACAATTAACAATGCGTATTATTTAGTTCATTTCAGTTCCAAAAGAGTAAAAGTTCAAATGCCCAGTAAAGTTAAAATTGGACAACATACGCTTCAGTTGCCAATTTCGCAACTCGGTCCGGCAGTTCGTTTCCTGTGATTCTCACGTGCCTGAAAACTCAACAAAAATCCGATGACAGAGCCGAGACAATAGGTGGTGAATTTTTATCGAATTTGCGGTGTGTAGGGGGCCAAAGAGGAGAGAGAAGAGAAAGGTTGAAGCGCACTTCGCGTCACTACGTATGTCTACTCGCCGTCAAGCAGCCGTTTCTACGGTTGAGTCATTCCATGGTAACTGACGAGACAGTCTCAGTCTGTCACAATATTTTTGTCAATTAACGTAAATGGGGATCAAAATTACGAAATGGGGAGCAGAGACTATTTATCTCTCAAGTACTTACTCTACATTAATTTAAGATTATACTTTTTTTCAGTTTGAGCCATAACTTAGTGAAATACAGAGTGGAATAGAAGCAACACGATTTGGACATTTACATATGAGGTCAAAATTCAGTTTCCTATACTAGCGAATTGAAAAAAATATAGATACGTGATTTATTTATACTCATTTCACATTTTCGTAATATAAAGGTAGCGAGTAATGTTGTGTTCGGAAGAATAGAACAACTTGTTTAACAAAATAAGTTACTTCAAAACTAATAATATTTTCATATTTTTGAAATAGTTTTAATTATTCTGCACCTACATCGCATTTTCTGCTCATTCATAATTAGATCTAACTATAAATAATCTTAATTTTCGACTGTATATTTTATATCATGATAGATTTTTTGTAGTTCGACACGAATAAGATCGTGAAGTTCGACACGTCTGAGAATTAGTTTCATCCCAAACAAAAAATGCACGCAAATCAGATGCAGCACAAAAGGAAATTCATGATGAAAATTAGAAATTTATATATCTTACCAACATTCTCGGCCTTCAATTCCCATATTTAATCTCTTTGAAAAAATTCCTCTCAGGTTCACTTTCGCGTGGAATAACCCACATTTTAAGGCTGAGAGTACAGCGTACTTCTCGGCAGAGTCGACACTGCAAAAAGAATGGATTCGATAAGAACGGGTGGCCGATCTAGAATAGAAAGTACACGCCACCGACTTTTTCATGGCAGAACTATCCGTATTGATCAAGGTGTGCTTAGAGTGGCCTGCTTTGGTTTCCTTCATAGGTCTTTTGAGATTCTAGGGATGGAGATGTCTCCTTGGAGAGGAATCCTTTCAACGATGATTGGGTCCAGAATTTTGGGCTAGGTAAGGGTTAGGGTAGGAATGGGGAAGCTAACATTGAACTCTGTAGAAAATTCTCGAGACGGATACTTGGGGGAAGAGCCAATGAAGATCTGATGAGATATGTTGACCGAATAGCTGAAGAACAGCCAATCGGACTGAATAGTCCTGGTATGCTAAAGGTTTGAAGCCACATGCACCGGCCAAGACATCAAGTCTTCCGTTTTAAGGACTGTTCTCCCAAGAAGCAGTGCGCTAAGCCTTCGAGATGCAGACTATCCTTCCAGCTGCGATTCGAGATAGTTTATTTTCAAAGATTTAATGGGACTCAACCGCTCTCAATATTAATTGCCAGAAACAACGATTATATATATGTTACTTCCGGGAGCGAAATTTAAACTGCGTCACAGTCTGCAATGGAACTGGGCCTTTCGTTTTTCCATTTTGGGGAAACTGTTGAACAAGGAAAACATCGCTTGCGGTACACTACAGTACTGGAATGGAATGAAGTGTTTTATGTTCATTGAACCAATCTATGAAATTACTTAAAATGCGTCTAAGTCTACGTAGGTCATTCAATAATTAAAGAGACACATTGATCTGGAGAAAAATTAGTTGGTAGGACAAGTTTGCTAGTTTTAGGACTTTAAGTTGGAATCACTGGGATTAGGCCTGACCATCTAGATCAGTATTGTTGTGTTCATAACCCCAAAATTAAGATGAACGATAGTGAGTCGACATGAAAATTCCACAATGATTGAACAACGGTCAGTGATTCGTTTTTGACTCGCTGAATGTGAAAAAACAGCTACTATATACTCTAGAATGACTTAAGTGTATGGTGAAAGTTGTATGAACCGCGGGAATTTAGACAAGTGGGTAGAATAATTCAAAAGTGGCCAAGACTCAGTGACTGACGAACACCATTCTGGTCGCATCAGGAGGAAAATCATGTTGACGGTGTTTGTGGACGCTGTAGGTGCGTTTGTTTGTATGCCGATGAACAGCGTACAATAAATAGCCAATACTACTCAGATATACTTTTGAACAAAGTGAAGCCAGCCATAAAAGAAAAACGTCGTAGATCTCAGAGAAGAGCTGTGATTCTCCAGCAAGACGACGCACGTCCTCACACTGCTTAACAAAGCTGTGAAACCATCGACAAAATGGGTTGGGAGGTATTGTCTCATCCCCTTACAACCCCGATGTAGTACCATCTGATTTCTAATTGTTTGGTCCACAGAAGAGGCATTACGTGGAAAGAAGTTATAGGATCACGAAGATGCCAAAAAATTTGGGGAAAATTGGTTCAATACCAAGATAAACAGTTCTTTGCAGCCAGTATAAAAAAGCTGAGAACCCCAAAAGCTGAGTTGGAACAAGTGCAGAAATGTTGACGGGGATTATATTGAAAAATAGGAAAAGTTCTGTTTTGTAAAAATTAACGCTTATTTCCCCTGATCATTTTGTCATTTTAATTATCGATGAATCCCCCTCGTATAACCACGTTAGGCAGCAGCGTAACAACACGAACCAAGCTGAATGGAAATTAACACAGCTCTTTAGCGTCTCTTCTGAGTAAAATTGTCTTGTACTTTACATAGATGAATAACACTCTTCAACATGATTTTTATGACCTAATTTTTAGTTTTCCTTATCCATACTTTTGCGCTAATTTCAAGTCTTTTTACTAACACGTACTGTTTGTTGTTGTTGTTGTTGTTGTTGTTATTATTGTTATTATTATTATTTTATTTTGCAAATCGAGAGAGCTCATTTTCCATTGAAAATAAACTTTCGGAAAGGTGAATTTTATTGAGGAAAATAAATTTTATTTTAGTAAGTGGCGTAGTTGGTCACACGTGTTGTACCATCTGGCTATTAAGTAAGAAACAGTGTGCCATTGTTTACATGCTGTTGTTACGTCGTGGGAATACACAATAATCACAGACACGAGCTTCAATGATAAATATGTACAGGTTTATTCACAATATGTGCAGTAAATAATTAAGTTACTCTTAGCTCTGGTAGACGTTTACTCCCCTGATCGCAGGAGCGATCCTTAAAAATGAAATGTCTGACTCGTGGCCCGCGCCACTCCTCAGCGAACCTTATGCACACAGCACGCGGCTCCGGCGACTTAGATCACCCGTGGAAATATCCACACCGGCGTCTTCAGCTCGACAAACCCCGCCCCCGCGCTCTGCGTTCGCTCTTACCCACGTGACCTCAAACGTCACTGTTTTTTTCACACGGCCCGCGCTAGTCGCGTTGCCAGGCATTTTGGACATCCATTGCCCTTGATTCTAAGAATTTTGCACGCGGCACGCGGCAAAAATGCGCTGTCCCGCATTTTGGGCATCCCTTTCCCTAGCTCTCAGAATCCTCCCAATACCTCATTGTTCTCACATCCTGCCTGGCCCCTGGCGTCTAATCCTTAGGCGCAGCGACATTTTGAGAGGTGCGTACAATACGTTGCACTGTAATGCTGTGAGGTGTTTTAATATTTTGTGGATTCTTTAGAAATGAGTTCACGCGTGTTTGAATAACCTAATCAGGTTCTTCTATTTTGTGGTAGCTACGTAATTGTACGCAAAGAAAGATATTAATAGTTTCGTGAAAAAAGTCTATTAAGCACATTTCGGTGCAAGGCTACGTGATCAAGACAAAAGCTGGACCCTACACAAGGTATACCAATACCCTTTGCAATTGCAGTGCTTTGAAGGGAGCCACAAAATCATATTGTTATTTTTGTATGGTTAATGTTCAAGATCATAACGCAAAAAGAAAGAAAGTAATAGAATATCCTAACCGGGTCCCCATCTCCCCATCCCCATCTCCCAAAAGGAGGAAGACAAGGGCTTAAAGACGATAACATTTGGTAAATAAAAGAGGACAGTCCACTATATTTTAAATACCAATGTAATATGTAACACAGTGTGTACATGTTACGTGTATTTTTATGGATATCTTCTGTCAGCTGTGATGTACTGATACATGCAAAAACTAACGAACCTTTATTTGAAATAAAGACGTAGGTTCCATACATTTTGCATTCAGTTTCAGAATTCTTTTTCACTTTAAATTCAGGATATTTGTGCTGATTATAACATAGTTAAACTTGCATTCCCCTTTGGCATTTTAACTATCACAATGTATCATTAGCAAATGTTTGTCTAGCAAAGTAAAACTCGCGTGCGTTTTCTTCCCCGACAGAACTGCGCATTGCGTTATGCGCCTGCGCATTGGGAATCATTAGAACGCCGGAGGAAGAAGGCACGACTTTGCGCGCTGTATAAATCTTACGTTGGTTGCTCCGCATGGCAGGAAATACGGGGATGGCTAGATTAACCAGATTATTTAAATAGATATGATCACAAATATAAAATTAGAACAAGAATACAAAGAACGGACGTAGGGAAATTCGCCTTTGTAAACAGAACTATAGTAGATTGGAACGATTTGCCTGCGGCAGTTTTTGAGCCCTTTCCTTGCTCAGCGCGAGGTTTTAGAAAAAAAATATAGGAAATTAGTCAATAGGGTGAAAACGTATAGTGAAGTGAAAGGTGCGATTATGCGTAGTCTACAGTAAAAAGTAATGAACAATTAATATTTAGATAAAGTTATATGCAGTGCAGTGAAGTGAAGTGAAGTGATTTCATTTGAAGTGATGTGAGGGTTCCTTCGTCTATGTATACATGCGTATATGTTTGTATGTATGTATATTTGTGTAATATGTAAGTTTATTCAGTTATATGTTAGTGTATATGCATTTTAATGTTTAGTATAGTAATATGTAGGTTTATTCATTTATACGAGGTAGGGTCAAAAGTTCCCGGAATGGTCGCTTACAGTCAAGTATTTGTTAGCTGAAAGGGAAATTTTTGTTTGTGAGGTTGGCATAACTGGTAGTGAATGTGCTTTTGAGGTTAGCAGGCAGTTGTAGTTGGTTCCGTGCGTTCGGTGTTTAATATTGTAGATCGTAGTTTCTTTCTTTCGTCGGATTGTGCACTGTCGTCATTAGAGCAGCGTGGCAATATTAAATTCTGTGTGTTGCTGGAGAAATCACCCTCGGAGACTCTTGAGATGCTAAAAAAAGCATACGGAAATTCTGCGATGAAGAAAACAGCAGTTTACGAGTGGCATAAGCGTTTTCGCGACGGTCGCACAACAATTGAAGATGACGTTCGGACTGGGCGGCCTTCCACTTCCACTACAGACGACAATGTTGAGCGCGTTCGACAAATTGTGCGTGCGGACAGGCGAACAACCATCGATACTATTGCCTCTGAAGTTGGTATTTCACATGGGAGTGTTCACAGCATTCTTCATAATGACTTGAACATGCATCGTGTTTGCTTGCACATTGTTCCAAAAATGGTATCCCCTGAGCAAAAGGAAATGAGAGCGACCATGTCCAGGGACTTGATTGAAATGGCTGATGCAGATGACAGCTTCCTGCACAAAATTGTTACAGGTGATGAGACATGGTGCTTTCTTTATGACCCTCAGACAAAACGGCAGTCCGCTGAATGGAAGTCAAAAACTTCACCAAGAAAACAAAAATTTCGCTTGGACAGAAGCCGGGGTAAGGTGATTTTGGAGGTGTTTTTTGATTACCGTGGAGTGATTCATTATGAATTTATTCCTGAAGGGAGAACAGTAAATAAAGAATTGTACACAGAGATCTTAAAACGGCTACGAGATGCAATTCGACGAAAACGACCTGAAAAAT
The DNA here is from genome assembly GCA_964035755.1 of Teleogryllus oceanicus. NCBI lineage: Eukaryota > Metazoa > Arthropoda > Insecta > Orthoptera > Gryllidae > Teleogryllus > Teleogryllus oceanicus. The sequence continues at coordinate 192,709,404 of CAXIVR010000001.1, forward strand.
GGGCAGAGAATGACTGGTGTTTGTTGCACGACAATGCCCTAGCACATCGATCCCTAATGGTGAAACAATACCTTGCCAAGAATAATGTTACCACTCTGGAACATCCTCCATATTCTCCCGATCTCGCACCACCAGATTTCTACCTGTTTCCAAGGTTAAAAATGGCATTGAAGGGACATCGTTTTGCTGATTCGTCAGAGGTGATTGAAAACGCGACCTAGTCGTTTCTGCTGCATAACTGTTTCTATACAATTAGAGACTATACTGAGCATCACAAGAAAAGTAATATTAATTTTAACAATGATACATAATGCATTATTTACCATTTGGACTGTATAAATGTATATAAACAACCTGTAACAAGTATTGTACTACAGCCTCTGGGTCAATGACCCCCATCTCGATCAGGTTTTTCGTCCAGTTTCCCATTGAGCAAATGCTGAGATGGCCCCTTGTTTTGCTTCTGGACATAAATGTAACTTCATTTTCTGTGCACGTCTTCTAGAATTCAGTGGGAAATACAATTATTCAAATTATCGTCTCCATGTTGTTGCGGCAGGAAATATTATTCCGAAGGACAACATGGATAAGAGCCAAAATTTATTGCTTATTTATCCTTGAAAATAGATTTTATTACATGGGAGCTTTTTTCCCTCAAAATTTAAGTAGTACATGACTTAGTGTAGGGATCTCAGAATTTTGAAAATGTGCACACAATTCACTTTTCCCCATACCACGTCATACGCAGTTTTAGCTGTTTTTTGACGTAAAATAAATAAATAAATAAATAAAACTGCGGGTCTACCGAACGCCGCGAAGGGTAAGTTCGGGTGACTACTGGTGCCAGGGGAATTGACCCAGAGACACGAAGTGGGCAGAAACAGATGCCTCCAAGTATACAGTGTGGCGGAGTATTTGCAAAAGTTCACTAAACGCGATTTCATTTTTGAGGTTTTGGCCAGGATTTCGGGAAAATGCACCATCGTTGGCTGGTGCAATGCCTAGCTACCGTAAAAGAGGGTAAAATCGATCACTTACAATTTTCTCAGAATTTTTGGTATTATTACTGTTACTAATGACAATTTTGCACTATTGGCAACACTGAATGCAAGTAAATCGTTCGCGGAAATTGAGGGATTCAAATTGGAACGAATCGACAAGGAGTAATGCTTCAAACTCTTAATGTGAATGGATGGTGATATTTTGATGTATTTCTGTCGAGCGTAAACTAATTGCTACATAGTTAGTCATTGATGGAAAGATTTGGAAACACAAAGAATACGTAAGTATTTGTTTTAAAGTTGTCTGAAATTATTTTTTGCTGAAGGAAAAAGTAATGATTTAATTGTTTGGCTATAAGTAATTTCGTACTTCTGTAGGGTAAAGTCGATCATACCATCAAAATACACCATTAGTGGTTCTAGAGAATTGAACTGACCTTCTCGCATTAGTTTGATTCCTAATTTCTTTGGTCTCAACTACCTTTACGGTCTTGCCCAATTCTCTCGCCAGCTGCCATTTATCGCCGCCCAAAGTAGTTTTTAAAAAATCTCAATTTTTCGGAGTACTAATAATACTGAAACATGACTTCAAGAATTTATAGGAGAGTAAAACCTTGTCCTATATAGAATTTTTTTTGAAATATTTGGCATCATTTTCAAGAAAATGCTGTTTAAGCGTTACTGTAAACACGAAATTTGAAGCTCTTTTCAAAGAAAACTTTTGAGAATTCGTGAAACTTCACTTGAAGTCATTTCAAGCACTTCCACTCGAGAATGCAATACATAATGCAATACATAATACGAATGTATACAAATAGCTGGAAATGTGCATATTAACTACATGAGATTTCAAAGAATTGTATTTGCATAATTTTGCAAAACCAAATAATGACTTTTGTGTCATCTTTAACAGTGTATTAGGCAATATCCGTACAAAAAAATATAAAGAAAAAATTGAAACCTTTTTTGAAAAAAAAAATGTTTTTGTTATTTTTTAATATTGCACATATTTCATGCAAAATTGTGCAATTTTAAAAATATTGCAATATTATTAAACTTTTCAAAAAACGTACATAGCTTAAGGAAAGAATTCATTATGGAGAACAAATTTTATTTGAAGGACAAATCTATATCTTCAATTTTGTAGTTGTAGGAACACGCCGAAAAAATTCAAACTTTTTGATTTTCAAAAATCCGTAGTTAACAGTGATAATCGAGCTATGACACCTTTATAAGTGCATTTCACTCTATTCTTTCAAGGAATTTAAAGAAAAAAATTGGAGACATTAAAAAAATTGCAAATATTCCAGGGGGTTCATGTAAAGTATCCCCAAATACCAAAGAATGTTTTTCAAAATCGGAGAGCTTCGAGTGGAGCCAGATCGATCGGAGTATATTCATTTTGAAAAAAAAAGCGTATGAATAGTTTAGGCGCGTTGTTCACAGACAGCCAGACGGACGTTAAAAAAAACACTTTTTCGGTACAAGGGGACCCCAAAATGTGTATTTCCATTCAAATCTCAAAATCAATTTTCCGCAGAATTACATAACTTTCTCTATACTACGTATATAACTCCGTATACGTACGTATTCGAAAAAGTAAAAGAAGAACGTACCTGAATATTATATTTTAGTATAGAATAGTATATTCTTCGAGCCCACAATGATGGCTATTATTCACGAGTGTCGTAATTTCTACGAGTGAATAATAGCCATTATGCGCGTTAAGAAGACAATATTTTCTCTACGACCTTGAAATATTCAGAATAGATTTTGTTTTATTTGAAACTCAAGCAGAATTACCTACATCAAACAATGTAAGTACAATGTGCTTGTTAACACTGAGTAAATCTTTCATAAACTAGAGGGTTTATACTGTCGGAAAAGTTTTGTAAAGTAAGCCAAGAAGACATTCTCCCTGAAAGAATTCACCCTATTACTCTTTCTCCACTCCATAAATGTCGTATATGATTGTTCATAAAAACTACCTTGATTTTTCTGGCAATATTTGTAGTTATCGAATTCGCTATTTCCTTAATTTCAGATGGAGTAAAAATTTCATTGTCACTGTCGCTGGATTCAAGATACATTTTCTGCTGAATGATCAACGCGAAATGTAACGAGAAATACGAGTTCAACAATGTCTAGGTTATGTACATGTAACTGCTGCGAAATCTTACTTGTCTAATGTGGTTTAAAAGAAGCGTGAATTGCACAGAGAATGCAATTTTGCCCATGGATTCCCAAAAATTCTAGGAATGTGATTGGCCGAGAGGCCGTGGATTGCGAACTGGAATCCACGGGGAGTGTAATCGATGTCATTCGTCGATTAAATATCCACCAGGAATACATATATTATGAAATGGTCGTAGAGAAAAGAAATTATTCTCCAATTTATGGCTTGCTGTGAAACCCGTTTAAGCTGGCCGAATGAGAGTATTAGGCAAGCATACCAACAATACTCAGTTCCTTATACTACACTCAATGATAGAATCAACGGAAGACATCCGTTGAGTTGCGGACGTCGAACAGCTCTTACTTCTGAGTAGGAAAATAATTTGGTTCCAGGTAACCATGCTTTATGCGAATTTAGGATTTCCGTAACGTGATAAGATATGTGGGAGATACAGTACAAGATTATTTGAACCGTCAAAGACGAGAGAGCCGTTTTAAAGATATCACAGGCACACAAAAAAAGGTTGTCATGTCCAAAGATTTGAGACTTCTCTATGAATTTCGACGCGGTGAATCTGAATCTGCGCCGTAACCTTCCACATTTTTAAATCGCAAAAAAAAAAAAAAAAAAGAAAGAAAAAAAAAACACAACCTTCCTGACATTGTATTTTTTTCGGGGGTTATTGTCAGACCTAAAGACTTCACACGCGTTTTTCTATGTATTTTGACGCGCTGAATCCAAATCTGAAGCCAGAATTTCGCCACCACCCTCTAGTTGTTGTTTTTTAATCTTGAAAAACCACAGTGATATTGTAGATTTAAATTTCACGGAGGATTTTTGCGATTAAAAAAAGCATGGAGAGTGGTGGTGCAATTCTGGCTTCAGTTTCGGATTCAGCGCGTCGACATACATAGAAAAACGTGTCGTCTTTGGGTCACATCACCCGAAAACAAAATATACAATATCACGACGGTTTTGGCGATTCAAAAAGTAGGGTGATGGCGCAATTCTGGCTTCAGATTCGGAATCAGTGCGTCAAAATACATTGAGAAACATCTGTCAAATCTTTGGGTCAGACAACATTTTTTTGTGAGTACCTGTGTAATCGACCCAGAAAAGGATTGGGTAAAAAGCTTTTTACGACACAAGGAACTTTTCCATAGGATGTCTGAAAATGTGAAACGAATCAGATGCTCTATCACAAGAAAAGAAACGAGACTTCTGTGAAAACGTTCCAGAAACCAATTTTAGTGATGATACAGGAATTACGATTGTCTTGGCTAAGTGCTGAGTTAAACAAGTTCAACGGATCCTGGACTGCTCGACTGGCACGAGAGCTATGATTGATGTTTCTGGAGATGGAACTGCGCAGGTGTACGAGTATAACGTCAAACACTTGTACCCTGGATGGTGTGAAGGTGGGGTGCAGGGATCAGGGTACAATCGTAATTCAAGAAACTGGTTTCATTTCAATATGTTCAGTAATTGGTTTCATCAGATTCTCCTTCCTTACGCAAAGAAAAAGGATGGACGTGAAGTTATTAGTGATCATTTATCACGTCAACTACATCGATATCATTCGCTCATGCGTAGAGAATCATATTAGCTTTGTGCACCTTCCTCCCAACGCAATACACCTATGCCAACCCATGGTTCTAGCAGTTTTTCGCCCTCTCAAGCAGGGACCCAATACCGAAATTATAACGGTAAAGATATTTATAATGGTGTCATAAATACCTATTTACTAACCTAAATACTATACCTTTAATGAATTCCTTTAAAAATACTGGTATATAACGTCAAATACCGGTATTTTCGAGGTATTTTACCTTTATCCGACGTCTATACCAGTAAGTACCAGACAGTCTATACTAGTATTTAAAGGTATTACACCAGAATTTGAATACAATCATATCGGTATTTTGGGGGGAAATCATTGTAATTTTACCGCTGAAATGGCTCAGAGGAACAATTATTGACGCTGTACAATTTTTTGTACAGTGGTCCTAAGTTTCTAGTCTCGACAGTGGCGGATTTTCCATACTACTCGTATTCCAGCTTGGTCGAATTCTGCCGTTGTCTGGAAAGGAATTCTTTCTGAACGGTAGTTGTCCATGGGATCTCCGATCAGTACCAAGTGAATGCCGGAATAGTACTTTAACAAACGGGCCACTGATCACGTATTATCTTTTCTTCATCCTTTCGCATTAAATATACAAATTATTTCACGAACTAGACATCTCGGGAGACCAATCGGAGCCTAAAATTTGTCCAGACTGATCGGGATACATTTGGAGGGGGAACGCCTCTGAAGACGACGTATAATTCGACACTGCATTTCACGTACTAGCGGGATAGGGGCAACTACTGGCTTCTACAAGTTAATTGATCGATTTATTTATGGATGTTTCCGGCAGTTTCCACGTCAACTGTCTGACCCTTTTGTAGTGCATGAGTTATCCCTGGAGGTGGATGTGCTCCTCTCACGCTAGATTGTAAGACCCGGCGCTGCGCTACATGTCGGCTTGCAAGGGATTTCCTCCTCCAAGAATCTGCCCCACCCGGAACAAACTTTCCAGTTCTCGACTGGTTCCCAGGAAAGATCGCGTGCGGCTCATAAATATTTTGATAGGGTACTACATTGGCCTGAAATTGACCGGAGAAATCACGAAAAACTACCGATAAGAGCACTCGGCCGCTAGAATTCTCCTCCAGATAGGCTTAATTCGACCTAGCTAAATTAAACTAGTGTCAAAAATTACACCACCGTTGGAATTCGAACCCTACAACCTCCCGGTCACAGTCACATCAGAGACAGCGCCATTACTGGCTGTGAGCGAACTCAGCACACCTCTTGAAAATCAATAAACACTACACTTACGGACTAATTATCACAGTTAACGCGTCGAGAAATCAACCAATCGATCAACTATGATTTTTCTAATATTTGTACATCGAGATATCTTATGTAATGTTTTCCTCATTTTACTATGATTTGCTCTGCTTGCCAGATCAGTCAGTCTACCAACACTCACCGTATTAGATACTCGGATTGACATGAAATTTTACCAACTTCTTTAGCACCTTTCACAACTGATAGATATAATTTTTAAGTGCTCTGAAGGATTCCAAGTAAAGATTGTGCCGCAATTAGTATTGCTACCTGCGCCTTTCACGACCTGCCGCCAATGGAAATGCGGAAGTCGCTGCGCGCCTTCGGTTCTACGGCCGTTACTCTTACACCGCCCCGCCGCGGCGCGCCGCTGTTAGACTATCTGTCGGCAAGGTGCCCATTCCTTCAGAGGGCATGCAGGGTATCAAAAACGGGTGTTTACATGGAAGGTTCAGAAATCCGAGAAAATCGAACATACTATTTATTAATTATCCAAATACAGTTATAGAAAAAAGATTGGCCCCTGAAAATGTTATCTCGATATAGGGTAAATACATACCCCTACGCACACATATACATACGAACATATACACCATTCACTTTTGCATTTTAGAAACATATAACTAGTATAACTACATATAACTATATTATATGTATATGTATGTATGTACTACTACATATAACTATATTATGCGCACGTCTTCTAGAGTTCAGTGGAAAAATATAGTGATTCAAATTAGCGTTCTGCATGTTGTCGCAGCAGGAAGTTTATTCCTTCACGAAGGACATGATTAAGGACAAGAGCACAAATCTATAGCTGATTTGCCCTTGAAAATACATTTTATCACATCGAAGCGAATATTTTGTTAACAATTCTTGCTGAAAAACGTTATTTTCTTTCTATTCAGAATTCAACGTGTAAATGGCTTAGGTAGGGATCCTAGGATTACGAAAATGTGCACAGAATACACTCCTTAGCACATCACACACAGTTTGTTTTAAACGAAAAATAGTGAAATAAAAATAAAATGAATTGCTTTTTATTTTCATATAGATTATTTTTTCATAATTTGTTTTTAATAAATAGTCTCAATATAGAATTAAATTTTAAAAACAAAATTATCACAATAATGGGGTCCAATAAAAAGTGTCAAAACATAGAATTAACCAAGAATTTCATCAAGCACACCGTATGAAATTTCTCTTTCAGTTTTCTTTTAACAAAAGCATTAGTTTACATCATTACAACTGTCTTCGGTAGCATTGTTAAGAACGCTTGTCACTGCACTTGACACAAAAAAGATACCAACGGATATGGCGTTTGTCATGTGAAATTGTGAAAGAACGAACACGCAAGGATTCTGACACCAGTTGATAGATGTCGCGTACTGTTCCTGGCGCTGCCGAAGCAATTTTTTTAAAAAATGTATTTTATTTATTTTCTTCCTGTTCGGCAGTTTTGTCTTTCAGGGTTTTAAACATTTTTATTTGTAATACATAACTTTTTTTAAGCATTCACCTTTGAGCATACAACCTCTCACTTCTTGTACCTTACTACTAACTAATTTTTATAGGATTTAATACTTAATGGTGATGATAAGGGGTGAAAGGACGAACACAAATACAACCATGTATGTGTGTTTAGATATTGTTAGGGGTGTAAAATAGTGGGCGAGTTCTTCAATTTTTTCTACCTTGATTATATTTTTACAATCATGTAAAATGTATACAAACATATTAATAGCAAATGTCAAAGACGTTTTAGGGCGAGATTCCACCCACCCCCCAAATGCGAAAAATATCGATTTTTTAAATCTTAAAATAGGCTGTGGTTTTCGCGGTTTCGTATTCGGCTATCTTGTATATCTGTGCAACTTGGCGAGAGTGTTGTTTGCTGTTTTTAAAGTTAAGAGCTATTTTCTCTCTCTTAAGATGAGAGGTGTAATAGCTTGGTGTGTGAAAGAAATGTCAACTACCTAAATGACAAAACCGGAAGGTGATTTTAAAAAGTTTGTGAAAAAATGAAATAGATTCAATCGTGAGGACTGTTGAATTCAATTTGAATAATGCCGAAAATATTTTAGTAACGAAAATATTAGCTCTAGAATTGATCCAGTCAAGGATTCAATGAAGGTTCCAATTGGATGACACGGAAACCGCTGATTTACTTCAAACGCAGCTTAATAAAAACCGCAGTATAGGGCAGCGCCGTGGCATAAGCTGCTGGCCAGCTAAAAAGCCGAACTAACGGGACAACTTTTGAAAAATGTCACTGTCGGATGAGAACATACATTTATACTCGATTTAGGGTAGTTTCGTTTCTTTTTATATTGGTAAAAGTTGTTGCCAACCGTCACACAAATACCCTGTATATATTACCTTCAAGCGATAGGGACATTTTTTAAAATTTAAGTTTGCAATGAAACAATGAGAGGAGAGAGAGAGGAGAGTGAGAGAGAGAGAGGAGAGTGAGAGAGAGAGAGGAGAGTGAGAGAGAGAGAGAGAGAGAGAGAGAGAGAGAGAGAGAGAGAGAGAGAGAGAGAGAGAGAGAGAGAGAGAGAGAGAGAGAGAGAGAGAGAGGAGGCGCGGGCGTGAGTGAATGATTTTTGTATTTATTAATAGTCATTTATCACAATGATTAACGATATGAAGCTATTTTCTCAATGTGGATAGTGTGAGTGGCCATGTTTTCCATTGAAAATACGTATAACCTTTACGGACGTCCATACAAGTATAGACGTCCTATAAAGGTATTTTAGCGGCATAAAATAATAAAGGTATGAGAGAGGTTTGGAAAAATGTAATATTGTAGTATAATTGTTGTTTTACCATTTCTCCATTTGTACATACAGATATCGTGTGTGGTGAGCGAGTTTGACCTGCAATCAGTCGTTTTGAGAATGAAAGATATCAGCAATATTGAGTATAATTGCAATGTCTGAATAATCTGCACTTAATTTTAAAAGCCATCATAAAAATAATACGGAATCATATTTTAAATTATAAAAGAGGATAGGAATACATTTTGGAAGATGTTATGTCAAATTACAAATATTACATGCAACACCTCTTTCTTCACCAGTGATATCATCATGAACCTTTTTTTATTGATATTCTGAAAATTTTTAAAACATATATAACAATTGCAATATTACAATTGCATGTATCATTTATTTAATTTTTTAAAATGATTTTAGAATAATATTGTCCCATTCTCATGCATTCATTATTAAATGCTTTAATTAATGAAGCTACACATTGTATATTTTTTATAATGTCATGCTATCGGGGGTAAAACAAAAACTATTAGACTGACGTTCATGAATGTACTATTCTATTTTTTCTACAATTATATCGAGTTACTTTTATATTGGTAAAATGGGTGAAATTGTTCAGCCCTTCTTGATTTACATTATCTTTTGAGTTGTTGAGGCATTTCAAGACAAGGTTTTTGAGGTACACATTGATCAATATGTTTCTTTAATTTATCTTCCTTTGAATTTTTTTACTACATTTTAAGCAATAATAATGCCTTTTTTGTGTGTTGAAATTGTCCTTTTAATAATGCACTCTCCTTTTTTTATTCTTTCACAATGGACTTCAACCATCAATATATTCACATGGATTTTTAATGTTTTCATTGTATGTAATTCTATAGCAGCAGTTTTTTCAATTCTGTAGACAATAATTGATACATTTAAAAAGTTGTTCATATATTTTATATTCTATACCCATTGGATTTTGCATGATTTTATACCCATTGGATAATGCATGATAAAATGTTATTTTTTGTTATATTATATTGATTAAGACATTCAGAATGTTTAATGACTGGTTGGAGTATACATTCTAATCCATTTTCAAAACATCTGAAATCTTTGTGTTTATATTTAAAGTTACTTGTTCTTCTATTTTTAACTGCAAATAAATATTTTTTATGTAAAACACAGTCTGGTAATTGTATGTAGCTATCTACTTATTATGGGCTATGTTTATCAGAATGTTAATCAATACTTTATCAAATCTAATTTTTGTATTTTTTAACATTATAATCATCAAATTTTGCTGCACTTTCATGTATCATGGTTTCAATATATTGGGGGATTGAATCCCGTGCATTTCAGAATGAAAATAATGTTCAAATTTATCTTTGATTTGTCCCTATAGATCTAATTCTATATATTGCACGCAAGCGAGTGAAGATATTTTGACATGACTGTATTGTTTTTGTTCAAAGCCCTTTTAGTGATCACTTGGTGTGTTATTTCATCAAAGTTCATCTCTAGATCGTTATGTGTAGTTGAAAAACCAAATTTCCAATCCACAATTCTGTTTTCCTAAGTACTTTTAATTCTAAACACACATCTTTTGAGGAACGAAATAACTCCTTATCAAATTTAAATACTGTAAATAATTTTCTAGTTTGTTTGAATTGATGGGCCTGAACGAAAAGTTCATCCTTCTTCATTCTCAAACTTACTGATATATTGTGAAGCTTACAGTATTCATAGAACTGGTTTTTAAATGACTATGAGAGAAGTTATTAAGAATATTTTTTTACAATTTCGTTACTATTTCCCTATAAATGGAGACAGTACAAAAATTAAGTGATCTAGAATTTGAGTGCCTTATACATTCTCCTAACTTCAGATCGCATCAAACAATTTGTTTAGATTTTGACTAAGACTTTTTATTAAAACTAATTCAAAAATCATTTCTAAAGGAAAGTAATATAATAGAGGCAAAAACAGTACATAGATGAAAATCGTATTGAGGAAAAGATAGTACTAAAGAAAAGTTATTGAAAATAAAAAATGAATGGGAAATAATTTAGATCTCCACATCTCAAGGCTTTTTCTACGTGCGTCTCTTTTCATATGACTTTTTAAATAAGCTCTATTGATCCACAATCCACAAGTCCACAAGTACATTTTAATTTCTTTATCAAATAATTTTTCATGCACTATACATTTATAACCCATCGCTTGTATTCTGATTTTTATGAAATAAATCACTTTCTCTTCTTTACATGTTGAACAATTTTTAAATTGACTTTATTTTCGTTGATGAATTTTCTTCTATTGCTTTTGTCATGACAAATAAATTTCATCATGGCTTCACCACATTCATGTTATAATTTCTCTAACATAAATAATAGAGGTGCTCAGATGTGGACATTTCGATTATTTATAAAATTAACATTATAGCTGGTCAGTATATTACAGAAGATCTCATTCTTATTATAGCTTCTTGGTTACAGCCACAATTTTCATGAAAATGTAATAAAATTGAGAAAATTATACAGACAGCTACACAGCTGTCTGTTTAATAATGCAACCACTGTCTATAAAACAGACCGCTGTTGAATCTGATGAGCTATTTATTCTAATATATGTTTACCAATCATAAACTGAACACTATAAGAGATGAGAGAGAAAATAAAAAACAATGAGAGGGTGGAAGCAACATAATTATAATCAATATGAAAAATGCAAGAAAAAAGATCAACCAGTTAGTGATAAATTAGATAGCCTTATTTAAAAAATTGGTGAACAGGTGATTCAAATGACAGATAGTCAAAATGAAATGGCAATTGGTGACTATGAAAATGAAAACAATTGGTGCCTATGTAAATAGATTTTGTAAATTTATTTCCAATGTCTTCAACATCATCAGAATCTTATTTGCAAAACATTATTTTTCAACCCCAGACACACAAAAATAACTAGAATTAGAAGTAAAGCTCCTAGCAGTTGAAGAGGAAAAAAATGAACAATAATACACATATTGGACCTCAATTAACAGAGTATCTGAATGAAACACGTGATCATGCATACATTTTAAGACTTATTAGGAGACAGAAATATACAGGTGATAGCTACATTGATTTTGATAAGGATGTTATTATTATTCAATGACAAATATATAAAGAACGAATGGATTAGTAAGTTTATTAACAATGAAAACAGTTTCTGATATTGATTACACACCAGGAGATTTTGATCATTATAATAAAATAGCCACTAATACACATCTCCTATTTGAATATTAGAGTCCACATATAAATCACGTATGCTCGAATAACGGAGACAAGAGGAATAAAATATTGAGCTAGAGGTGGAACAAAACAAACAACATAGAACAAAACCTGTATCCACAATAGAGACAGCTAGGGATGTAATTAAAAACTATACAGAAAAACGTGTTGAATATGTGGGGCTGAACGATAACGATGTACAGGATTCACTGACTGATTATAAGTGATTTATGGGGAAGAAATGGTAGGTCATGATACGTTTTATAATGAGAAAGTAGGTATAATACAGGAAAATGTCAAGTTCCTAATAACCCAAAGGGTCCACCTATCTTATTTGATTTTTACACAGTATTCGCCACACATTTTGAAAATCTGAAAAACATGGAGCTGGTGTTATAAATTGGGCTATTAATCATTCACCATGCGAATTACACCTTCCCGGTCATAGTGAATTTGGTCCTGGCACACATCTTGGAAAAAGAGTAGCTCGAGGTGATAAAGATATGAACCTGCTCGATGAAACTCATGATATAGCCTACTGAGATCATAAAGATTTGCAATCTAGTAATAAGATATTACAACAGCTACAAAGAGAATTTTCAGTAAAGATTCAGATTTAAAAGAAAATTCATTCTACAGCAATAGGGGCTACAGTGTATGCCAAAATAAAATTAGATTAGGCTTGAATGGGCAATAAAAAAAAAAAAGTATTTTATTTCTATATTTACCTTTGTTCGATCATATCAACTGTTATAAATCCAAACTGATCTTCCCAATATGTGCATGATAGGTTTGTATATTCTTCAAATTTCATATTTCCATCAAAAAATTTCTGACAAATCTAAACGAGAATGAAATTGAGATCATGTTTAAATATATATATGACAAATTTAAAATATCTCTAACAACAGTGTATGAATCTTTGAGAAGGTTTGTGTTAAATACTAACAATCGCTACTTTTACACCTTCTCCAGGTAAAAGAATCTCTTGCATTACCTTGATTTCTACACAGACATCTAGTGGTTAAATTACATCTATGGGATGGATAAAGGGAATCATAAGATCTTCCAACTTTTGACACTTCATTAACTGCTCATATTTTTGTTGTTCAAAATATGAACCTAGAATAGTCACAAACACAATTAATTTTATTCCAATTTAGCCATCCAGGACTCATAATACTCATTACTGATTAATAAAGACATTTTTCCACAGCCACTAGGTCCTAAAAATCCACAATGGAAGAAGATAATACTAATTTTTAAAGTTTTGTTTACACTTGTTTGCCTGATAATGTTACTTTTGGATTCTAAACTCCTTTTTTTATTCATTTAAATCAGTAAATAAATTCATTTAAATCACTGAAACTAAGTGGTACATCTTCTATAATATAAAAAAGGCCACATCATTAATAGGGTATTCGACAGTAGCTTGTGATAGATTTTATTCAACTTTTAGGGCTCTGAATATTACTTCAAACAATAATAAATTATATTACAAACAAAAAATTCTCATCATTCCCTTAGGGCAATTGAATGTAGGAAAGAATATAAACAATCTCAACCCACATAATACCTCCAATATTAGTATCAAACTTAATCACGTTTCTGGTACTTTTGAAATTAAAAATGTTTTTAAATTAAAATTTGAAGCTATATAATCTGTATTAGGTTTTAAAGATTAGACAGGGGAAGCAAATAAACCTACTCTTGGTAAGAATACTCCAAAATTTATTCCATTTGACATGACTGATATGAATTTTAATTGAGCTGATGGCATACTTGTGAAAGAAAATGAAGAATTTCATAAAGCAAAAAACATTGTAGCTTCCTTTAAGCTCAATGCTGATTTTCAAGCTCCAATACTTATGAATCAACATGTCCTTTATTTGTACACGTGCATTTGTGCACATCATTCAACGTCTCTATGTTACTGATGAATATGGTAATTTAATAGACTTTCATTGAGCTATGATGACTGTTGTCTTAGATTTAAATACAAATTTTATTCTTCTTAATTGGATAAGCTAGAGAGTTATCAGTAGCAGACATTTCCAGTCCCAGAGTAATTTAAAAATAATGATGGGGTAGTAGCTAATATGACAAGAGATATATGTACAAATTTAGGAGACAATTGAATACATGGAGACAGAGCATAACTTTATTTGACATACCAAATTACACATAAGTAATGATCTTATTATTCAGTCTATGAAAGTAATCAAATGTGAAACTTATCAACAATTTTATCGAATTTTGAAATTGAGATTAGGAATAATTACAATTCTTTAATAGAACATATATAATTCTTTATTGGTTTCAGACCAAAAAAATAATAAATAATAAATATTAATTATTCATAATTTTATATCATGAAAAAGGTGTGTGTGTGTGTTATATATATATATATATATATATATATATATATATATATATATATATATATATATATTTTAAGTTAGCAATAGATTCACTAGAATCTTTCCATGATTATATCCAAAATAGTAGAAGAATTTCTCAGTTAATCATGGAATACAGATATACAGATTTACTACGAATTTACAAATCAAATATTATTGCGCAATTAATAACTCTATTCCAGTGAATACAGTTGCCTATGTGATTATGTATGGCAAGAAAAGCTTAATATATCAGTTTCAACTAGAGGAAATGTTGCATTATTTAAATGGAAGAAAACAGATGTTGGCCAAGATTTACTGCATACCACTTGACACAAATAAATAGTATATTCTGAGCTTCAAAAGTGGTTTGAGTTACAAAATTGTAAGGTTATCCTGTACAACTTGGTCACAAAAATCTCCATCTAGCATTATCTTGACCTAGAGTACATCTGCATTCTTGAGATACATCACCTTATCTTCATCATTCCCTAATATTTTTAATTTTTTGATAATCTTTCTGTCTAGTCATCATAACATTTTTTAATATTTTTGACAAAAGAATTCTCTGTATCAGGCATGAGCTATGTCTTTCATGTCCACAGAGAGATCGATTAATTCCAGTTTCAGACATTGATCCATTTAACCATTTCATTAATCTAGCATCTTTTCAGATGGCACCGAGAAATCACTATAGAGAGGAGTCAGTATCCTTTGGAAAAATACAAGTACCTTCCACAACATTGGTATTTTTGTATTCCTAACACTTCATAACTATCTCCCATCTCGTTTAGAAGCACGCAAAAGCAAACAGCACATTGAAGTTCATGTTTCAACACTAAATGCATTTGGACCTTCTATTTAAATGACATTCTAAATTTTGTTTTTAACCAAAAAATTTTTACCAAATGTCTTATCAAACTGTTGATAAAATAATGATAGAGTATATAAAGTGCTTCAGAAATTCTTTTATCTCTAAACTCATAACACGGTGTAACAAAATAATGAGATGTTGGGTCAATGCTCGAGATTAAATCTCGGGTGCTCAATGAGAATTTTCTGGAAAACAATTGTAAAATATGACATGAAGAGGGCTTTAACCAGGACCAATGTTTCTCAACACTTGAAAAAATGGGTAAAAATTTAAAAATTTTCGTGAAAAAATGGGAAATTTAAAAAAAAATATAAAACATGTCATGATTGTACCAACTAAGATGGCTCCAAGCATCAATCGATGTCATAGCAGTGCCATCTTTCCTTCTTCCTTGTCCTATCCTCACCCCTAACACACGCATGCCGGGAGACCAGTTGGGAGCTCCGAGTTTCCCCAGTGCGGTGGTGCCACGCTGGTGGGAGATACCTGGATGAAGAAAACAGCAGAAGCCGAAAAAGACGGCGCCGAATCTCGTCATCCAGCTGGGGGAAGATCATCGCCACCTCCCGCGATAAAACATGCGCTATACTTATGGGACAAGATCACAGCAGTTGATGCGCCCGGAAAAAAGAAATAGTCAAACATGACTGCGAAAAGAGGTTTCGAAGTTATAACATAATTTGATTTGAAATTTTCGTCGCTCAACGCATGAACATGGGTAAACATTGTGAAAATTTTCGTGAAAAAGGATGAAAAAAGGTTTAATGGTTTAAAAGTTCGTGACTATGTGGATTTGGGGGGGCTAGGGCTAACATGGATTTAGGTCTAAAATGGAGGGATAATGTCGAAAATGAAAATGTGGCTTCGTTTCTCCCTTTTATACTACTAAACCCCAAAAATCAAAATATACATTTCAAAATCGCTGACTCTCAGGTTCGGTCAGATCGATCAAGTAATATCAATTTTTTTGGAGAAAAAAATCGGGTGAGGCGCTAGTGTTGGCCACAGATTGACTAAATGACGGACGGACATAGACGTTTTGCCGGAAAACAATATTTCGGTATTAAAGACCCATAAAACGTGGATTCTTACTACACACGTGTTCCCTCTTCCTCAGCCTTATTAAAGACTTCTGCAGCATATGATTGGATTAAGTTCACTGAGTTCGAGAAATGAGGAAACTTGCGTTTAGTTGAACTACTTACTGCCATTACCTCGAAAATGATGATCACCATTACTTCAGAACAATATTTTAATTCTGAAAGAAAAATCGAGAAAACGAAACTTAAATCGTCAATAAACAAAAATGAAATTTAAAAGTAGGGTTTACCTTGTTACAATCTTGTCATTTCTAAAGTAAAATAAATAATACTTGTTTAGTAGTAAAATTTTCAAATATTCTGCTAACAATGAACAACTATACCTTTTGTAATAACACTCGGCGAAGTAAGCATAATAATTGGAAAGTCACTCTAGTTGTCATTGGTTGTCAGTATCAACAGATCACTAAAAATATTCACATACAATACATGCACATATTTTTAGAGCGCATTGCCAAATGACATTAAACCATTAAAATCTATTCAGAAGTTTAAGTGCCAAGTAAAATCTTTTCTATTGCATAACTATTTCTATACAATTAGAAATATAAGACTATACAGAGTAATAAAAACCAAACTAGTAATTTTTAACATTGATATTTAATGTATAAGTAACCATTTTATACTCCACCTGGGGGTACATGACCTTGACGGTGGTGGTGGAGCTTGAGTACCCCCGTGACCCTGAAAGCTAAGCTGGCGGTAGCGTAGCTCCTTATACGGCCTTCCTTGCCGGACAGGTTGAAGGAGAGAGGTCAGATAAAAAAGTAATCGAGAAGAGGACAACACCAAGAAGTGGACTCTGGAGGTAACTCCAGAGGAGGACTATGAATAGAAAACCATCAGGTTAGCGGAGATGGTGAAGAGGCTCTATAGCTTAGGAGATAAGGAGAAGGGTAGGCGAGGCTCATCAGGCAGGGAAGCCAACTCGCCTAGAGGAGACATCCTCGATAAAAAAAAGTCCAGACTCTTCCCTGCTTGGAAGTTGTGCGAAGGGATGGTAACCCTTCCACGTAAAAAAATTATACTCGCAAGCTTCAAAGAAGATGGCCGGGCCGAACTTACGACGAATTTGGTAAGAAAAAGGTTAAGAGATATGGAATAAAGGATATATTAAATATTGCTGCTTGGAATGTGAGGTGGTCTGTCCACAAAAGAACTAGAACAAGATAGGGAACTTCAAGAGAAGGGGATAAATATAGCTACTATTTGAGAAACAAAAAAAAAAAAAAAACTTAAAGGAACAAAAGACCTGGAAAATTACGTAATGACACATAGTGGGGTTGAACAAAGAAGAAAAGCAGTAAGTGGAGTCGCAATTCTTATAGATAAAAAGATGGAAAAACAAAATGGAAAGTTATATTTTTGTTAATGATAGGAATATTGACAGTACGATTAAAAATAGAAAAAGCATATCATACTATATTTGGTGTACATGCTCCTGAAGAAGGCAGGACGGGACTAACTGAAGAATTCTATGAAATTATTCAAAATTACCATAAAGTCAATAAAAATGACCATATAAATTTGGCAGGGGCCTTCAATGCAAGAGTTAGGTAACATACCTATCCCTCAAATAGTTGGATATTTTGGAGAGAATCACTTGAATAGAAATGGGCGAGAGCATAGAGAATTTGCAACCTTCAACAGCTTAAAGA
Source organism: Teleogryllus oceanicus (assembly GCA_964035755.1). Taxonomy (NCBI): domain Eukaryota; kingdom Metazoa; phylum Arthropoda; class Insecta; order Orthoptera; family Gryllidae; genus Teleogryllus; species Teleogryllus oceanicus. The sequence continues at coordinate 192,727,542 of CAXIVR010000001.1, forward strand.
TAAGGAATATATTCTTTCGTAAGAAAGATATTCATAAGTATACATGGACAGCAAGAAGGTCAATAACAGATTATATAATTTTGTGAATAAGAAATTAGCAATTAAGAGATACACGAATAGATAGAGGAAATGCCATAAATTCAGAGCATTACTTGTTGAAATCAGGTGCAGAAATCTTTAAGGCAGAAGACTTCAAGGTCCATCTCCTGTGACCAGAGAGTGTAAAATATTTATATCCAACCAGAATAACACAGAAGATTGAACATACCTTCACTAGCGACGATCAAGAAGTAGAATGGGTAAATATCAAAACCATAATTAAAGACGCGACTTCATAAGCTTTAGGGAAATCAAGAAAATGTATGAAACGGAAGGAAAAAAAAAAAAAGCCGTAACACAAAAATTAAAAAGACCATGAAACATAGATACTATACAAAGTTAAAAGAAATATCGCCAAAGAAATAGAAAAGCTCACCAATCAGCATGGGAAAGATTTTTAAGCGAATGACATCAATATTTCTTCTTGATTGTCAATATATGTTTGCAAATAAAAGTATCCAAATTTTTTATGACAATCATTTATTTCAGCAATTACACAACGTTTCGTAACTAGTTTTGTTAGATCATCAGGTGCTTAGTGAGGGAACTACTATCCCATTGAATTACCTCTGCAGTAGAACAATCGACGAAACATTACGAATTAACTCACACTCACACAGTTGATACCACATAACTGAGTTATGAATTAAAAGACACATAATTTGAAAGGTATAAAATACTGTTAGTGGGTTGAACATTATCAAACTTTATGGTATAACCCTGATATGTCCTATGCCTACACACGCTTCGGTAGCTGACATAGATTTAGAAGAATTAGAAATAGCAATAACAGGACTAAAAAATTGAAAAGCTCCGGGACTTGACGAAATAAATGTCGAAATAATTAAATATGGAGATTTGCTGTTAAAACTGAGACTTCTCCACCTGTTAAATTTATGTTTGAAGCAATGCAGTGTCCCTGAAGAATGGCAAAAAGCAAAAGTGATTTCCTTACTTAAAAAAGGGAAAAGAAGCAACTATTAGCTTATTCTAGAAGCTGTGGCAACTATTAGTTTATTATCTACATGCTATAAAATATATGCAAAAATTTTTAATGACCAGCTTGTTAATATCTCTCTCATTTTAATAATAGAAGAACAAAATGGTTTTAGAAAAGACAGATAATATTTTTACCATCCGACAACGAAAAACCTACGCAATTTAATTAACCCATTTAGCTTCCATCAATTAAGAAAAAGCTTTTGATAAATTGAAACGCTCTACTTTATGGGAAATTGTGGAAAAAAGAGGCTACCCACATCACTTAATCATTAACATTAAATCTCTGTATCAGATTACCTCCGTTATTTTAGAACTAGAAGGAAAATATTCCAAAGAAATAAAAATAAACGGGGAGTTCGCCAAAGATGTAGCCTTTCCCCAACATTGTTTTAACATATACTTAGAAGATGTCATTCGAAAATGGAAGAACAAAATTAATACGAATTAAGCTTAAAAATGGAATGTACTTAAATGCACTCCTATTCGCTGATGATCAAATTATAATCCAAGAAAGTCAGGAAGACTTGCAGAGGTCTATTCATCAATTAAACCAAACTTGCAAAGGATATAATCTAAAGATTTCAAAAACAAGGACCAAAACAATGGCATTTATGGGAAAGTATCCTGTACCCACTAAAAAAATTGTAAAATACGAGGCTGGAACAAGCTAGCCATTTGAAATATTTGGGTTACAACACAACGTTCTTCACAGAAGTGGATATAGATGAAAAATCCATAAATACCAGAATATATGCGGAACTATTCGGCGAACTCTTAAGAATAAAACACGCAGAGATACGCAGATGAGGATATATAAAGTAATAGCTGTCCCGTCTCTGTTGTTCGGAAGTGAATGCTGGACTGTGGGAGAAAGATAAACAGGTGTCTGTCGAAACGAAATTCTTGAAATCTGTAAAAAAAATGTATCAGACTAGATAAACTCAGAAATGAGGAAATTCGAAAAGAATTAAATGTTTAAGCAATCAATGGCTAGGTACAATGTTACAGACAGGAATGGTCACGACACGTGGAAAGAATGGAAGGGATTTGCATACCAAAGCAGGCATTTAAGTAAGACCTCAAGGCAGAAGAGAATCAGGAAGACCCCTAAAAAATCATAGAGAAGAAGAGAAGAAGAAGAAAAGAAAAGAAAAGAAGAAGAAAAGACAAAACAGGGAAAAAAAACAAAAAAAAAAAGAACCATTTGGATTGTATAATTCTAAAAATCTATGCCCGAAATGAGTATTGTACCTCTGCTTCTGACCAAGGACTCCCATCTCGATCAGGTTCTTTGAACAGTTCCCTGATACTTTGAGCCAACGCTCAGATGTACCGTTTTTATGCTTCTGGAGATAAATGCAGCTTCGTATGTGAACGTTTTTTTGAGCTCAGTGGAGAATATAGATATTCAAATAATCCATATCCATGTTACCGCGACAGAAAGCCTATTCCGTCACGAAGGGCACTCGTAAGAGATATTATCCTAAATCTGTAGCTGACTTGCAGTTTCTATTACACGGAAGTCAATATTTTCTCACCAATTATTGTCCAAAACGCTCCCTGCTACTTGTGTTCATAATTCAATTGAAAATGTATACGAGTCAAGGCTCAAGAAATCGTGTGTATATAGCACTTCTCATCACATTACGTCACACAGTTTTTAACTGTTTTTGACGTTCAATAAATAATTAACTCATCAGATGTAATATATAACGCCAACAACTCAAGAAACAATAGCGAACACGGTTGATCAATCAATAACATGACTGTCGTTTTCCTCAACATCAGGAATTCCCAATCTCTTTCTTTCATTGACTCCTTTTAAAAGAACTGTTTACTCCATCGACCCCCTAATACTATTATCTATAAAGTACAGGATGCATAATTCAAAGAACAGCACCTAAATGTCATAAAGATAACAATTTCGTAAACCAATAGTTTGGAGAGTATCTAGATTTTCAATATAATCGAAGAATTTTCTGCATCTGAGTAGATGAGCTTCAAATATTCCTTGGGCAATGGTCAGTGCCGGCTCGTGAAAAAAATGTCGAATCCTAGTTCGCGTATCTTGAATAACAATCCACTGTGTCAAACTTTATCAAACGCCTGCGCGAAGTCTAAGAAAGCAGCCATGCAGAATTGTTTACACTGGTAAACTACAGTGATTTCTTCGACAATTCTTAATAGAGGGTTGAGGAATGAAGGCGGAATATCAATTGGCGGAATCCAAATTGATATTCCAGAATAGCATTTATTTTATTACGGTAGGCGTTTAATCTGATTAAGTGAGATTTTCGAATATTTTGGTAAATACTGGTAATTTACTAATTGGTCTGTACCTCGATGGGAGTTTTGGGGGATTTATTGGGTTCTAAAATGGGAATTAATATTGATTTTTTCCAGCATGGGAAGGTCTTAGGCAGTTGTTGAAGATAGCAGTTTGATATGTTATCTTTTCCGGGGGAAGATTTGCGTTTTGTTTTCTTGATTAATTGCTTTACGCTGGCTGGAGAGATATAATCTGTGAGTAACGGGGCGGTGATATACGGGTGATTTACGAATTTCTCTACAGATGTTTTCTCCGTGGGGAGTGAACCTTGAGAGGAAGCCGATTGTGTATTGAGAGTGCGTCTGGCGTTCCTGGGGTAGTATGCGCAATTTTAGCGTCAGTTCTAAGTGCAAGGGTTGTTGGATTGTACGGGAAAAATGTCGACATACTTTCCGCCAGAGGTTGTTCGAATTTTTATCTAATTTAGAAATGAAAAGTTGACATGTTTGCCTATGATACTGGTAGAGGACGTTGTGGACCGCTTCCGGAGCTTCATTAAGTTTCGCTTTTACGAAAGGGAGGCGATGTATTTGCCATTTGCATCTGATTTGACGTTTGAGGGATATGAGAATCAGTATATCACAAGGGATGGGATTCGAGGGGTGACGAGTGGCATTTTTCAGTTCGGGGATGCTGTTTTGGCTGTCTCAAGTATGGCCGTTGATTTTGCTTATTCTATTTCATTGGTGGACGTTGGAAATGGAGGGAGAGGAATTCATGTTTAGTTTATCTTCAAGCACTTGCCAATTTCATTGTAATGGAAAGGGTTCAACAAAGTTGATATTATTGGGTTTGTATTTGTAGATATAAAAAAATTGTGACATATGTTCATTAAAATATTTGGGCACATCGATAATGTGAGGTGGAATTCTATGGTTTATTGGGGTATTGAGTGGGGTCGACAGGTGCAAAAACAGTAAAGTTTTGATTTATAATATATTTTAATATAATGTTGTCTTTGGAGGAGTGGTTCTACAGCCCCAGCTCCCGTGTATGAAATTGAAGTCACCGAATGCTAATGTGGGGGCTGGGATGAAATATAACTGCAGTATCGTGGTTTTACATTGTTGTAATGCAGTTGATAACTCTTGAAAGATTATAACAAGAGAAGTGCGGGAAATTCGGATTTGCAAATTCGAAAATTTGCAAAACTATGCTAAACTATAAATATTTTGTTTTAAATGTTCAGGATCTTTTTTAAAGTAGTTTTTAGAACATTTTTCACCTACATCATGTATCATCAATATTGTATTTTGGCAATGTTTATATTTTGTTGTTACTTGAAATTTATTAAAACACAGAGCTCATCAAAAATGATACCAGCATCACTTTTTTACCCTTCTTGGCTACACACGAGAAAAAATTTAAAGCAAAAATGTGGAGCCGTTTTTGAGAAAATATTGGTTTTAATCCTACAAAATTGTTTCAAGCAAAATTACTTATATTTTCGAAAATTTAAACATGGACTTACTTCACATATTTTTGACGAACATATTTCATTACAATAAAATATCTTCAATATTGTAGTTGTAGGAAAACGCAGTAAAAATTTTGAACTTTTGCAATTTTGTAGTTTTCGAAAATACAATGTGTTACACGAAAGTGGGACCAGCACCATTTCATTTCCGTTCTTTCCAACATACGAGGAAAAATTCAAAGAAAAAAAATTGTGCAATTTTTTAGATTGAATTGTTTAAAAATGACTTGTTCACGCAAAATTATTCAAAAACGATTCATATTTTCGAAAAATTGAATATGACATTTTTGGAGATGTTAGATGAAGAAATTCCATTAAGGAAAACATATCTTCTCTACTGTAGTTGTAGGAAGAGCCGAAAAAATTGAAATTTTTGCAATTTTCGCAAATTCGGGGTCTTCAACACAAATGCCATGCCATTTCGTATCTTTTGTTCTATGAGAGGGGAAAGACCAAGAAAAAAATTCAAATAATTTTTTACAAAATTTTGAAAATGTTAAGGTTTCACGTCGAGTGCCCCAAAACCTCTAAATACCCGTTTCAAACTGGAAGTGCCTTGAGTTTGTTTCGATTGATCACGTTATGTCAATTTCGGACACAATCGGCTGAACGTTTCGGGCGCTAGCGTTGTCCGAAGACGGACGGACGCGCGGACGGGCGGACGCGCACATAGGCAGACGAACCTACAGACAAGACGGATGCACAGGACGTATTGCTCTCAATCGATTTTTCGACGTTAAGTACCCACAAAACGTGGATTCTGACTCCACAACGTGTTTAAGTACAGTGGCGGTCAATAAAACAGCCACCCCTAGCGCCTCGTATATTAACAAAGATAATCGGTAACCTTAGCTATCAGCACAAGACAGCAGACAGTGAACCACGTTTCCAGCTAGGCAGAGTAGGAACAAGGTTCTAAGGTAGGAATTTCATCAGTCATAATAGAGCCACTAAACATTTTTAATACAATAGGTTTACGACTTATTTAGATTCAATTTGAATTGTTTGTGATCGCATGATGTACACGTGGTTTTCTTACATTGGGTATGTTCTTAAACATTCTAGATGGGTCGTGCAAAATACACACCACTGAGACTGAACGATAGGTGCTTTTTAGCAAGTGGAAAAAAAGTAATTCAATGAACAAAATTGTAGAAGAGCTGCGTGTTTTGCGAAAGTAAGTCCAGTATGCAATTAACAAATTTAAACAGACGAAGCAGTTTCTTGAAAACCGAGGCAGACCGCGAAGAACATCTTCACGAATGGATCTATGAATCTGCTTCGAAATTCTGAAGGATCCCATCCTTGTCAGCACCTTGCTTGAAACAAAAAAAAATCTTCAGGTTTACAGTGTTGGATTATCTACTTCAACGTTCAGAGAAGATTACGAGCTTCACAACTCAATGGACGCATTGCAAAAAGAAAACCACATATGTCAAAACGAAATATTGCGAAACTACTAGCTTCTGCAAAAAGACACAAGGAAAAGGAGGATTCCTGGTGGTAAAACGTACTCTGGTCGGACGAATCCAAATAGAATAGGTTATCTTCTGATGGGAAGGTGAACGTGCTATGCACTCCAAACCAGGAAAAGAATCCCAAGTACACTTTAAAACCGTGAAACATGGAGGTGGTAGTGTAATGATGTGGGGATGTTTCTCATGGTATGATTTGGGTTAATTGTTCTACGGAACAATGAACCCCAACCATACGCATTTATAATTCTTTTCATACGTAAAAGAAATTAGAAATGCGGAGATATACAAAGAAATATTAATGTCAACTAGGCTTCCTTATGCTCATGAGAAAATGCCTTCCGTCTAGAAGTTTATGCAACACAACGATCCAAAACATATTGCAAAGTTAGTGAAGTCTTTTCTTGAGAAGGAAAAAGTGACAATATTGGATTGGCCAACACAAGTCTCCAGTTTTTTTTTAAAAAAAATTGTTGCGTCCTTAATTTTATCATTACCGACGCAACGCGTCTCTTTGCCCCGTTTCGAGCGTTGACCGCGGAGTAATCCTCCATAAATATCTCTCGTATGTAAGTAGAGAGTAGTATATATGTATGTAAGTCTCGTCTCGTCTCGTCTCGTCTGTCGGTTGTCAAGAGGACCGCCAGGTAGAATCTCCACGTACGCGCCTCCTACTACGCGCTCCTGCGTCACTACCCAGCGGCCAGAAATGGGAAGGAATTAGGAAAGGAATAGGGTTTAGGACACTTCACAGGGGTTGGACTAGCCCTTGTGAAGCAGCCAAACTCGTTTTGTTGGAACAAATTTTACACGAGATTCGACGGGAATCGAAACCAGACCTTAGTGGTGAAAGGCTAGCGACTTCGCTACGTGCCACGAGCGATTTAAATCCAATTGAACATTTGTGGGAGTTGTGGGAATTCTGATTCGGTGTTGTTGACTTCTTATGCGAAGAAATAAAAGAGGTCATCTTCGTCAATATAGTATATACTTCTAACAAACTATGTTGACGAAGATGACCTCGTTCATTTGTTCGCATTTGTGGGAGTTTTGATAGATGGATTGATCGATCCACAGCAACTAATTTAGGCAAACCGTGGGAAAAATGCAAAAGCTATGGCATTCAACTCCAGAAGAGGAATACAGATATTACGTGATCTCATTGGGAAGATGGGAAGTTTTTTTTTTTTTTTTTTTTTTTTTTTTTGCTAGTTGCGTCGAGTTATATCAGATTGCTCTAGTTTTTGACTTCTTAGAGAGATACATTTTGTTAAGTTTTTGTTATTTTTAAAATAATTTGGGTGCCAATGCGATGTAAGGGTTTATATATGTGTTTCCATATTGAGCACAAAATAAAATATACGCTATTTATCAAGGTTATTTGCAAAACAATTTTGCAAAGCAATTTCCTTATCATCGCATGGTGGCTCTATTTTACTGTCAGCCACTGTAATTTACAGCATACAGGGACACGATTTAACTGCTTTTTCGTTACTAGGACCAGGCAATAAGAGTATTTCTTTTGAAAAATCGGAGGTTTTCTTTTCGAAGAGGCAGTACAGTATTTTCTCTAAATTGCGTAAGCTGTAGGCGAGGAAGAAAAAGATTTTAAAATGGTTACGTACAATTATTTTTAAAAAACGAGTCGTATTCGCGTAATTTCTTCAAGTTAATGCAAATTAAAAAAATTATCAAAAATGGCTTGACATTTTTTCTTTAACTTTTTTCTATCGTTATTTAACGAGAGACACTTAAAAGAATGACGCACGTCTAATTTTTGCTGAACACACTGAATTTTCAAAAATTGCAAAAGTTAGAAATAATGCGAGAAAGTATGTCCTTTTAAAGCACCACTAGTTACTTCCTCGCATGCAGCTTACGAAGTATAGAGAAAATATTGTAATGCAGCAGGAAAAAGGCAATTTTTCAACAAAAACTAGCATTGCCGGGCTCTCGTAATGAAGAAGTGGATAAATCTTGTTTCTAAAATTAGAAAATTACTATTACATGGTACAGTCAGAATCCATGTTTTGTGGGTCTTTATACCGAAATACTGATTGACGGCAAAACGTCTGTGTTTGTGGTCAACATTAGCGCCTAAATCGTTCAGACGATTTTCTCCAAAAATCGGTAGTACTCTGATCAATCTGAAAAACACGACGCCCTGCGAGATAGAAACGGATATTGTGATGGGGAAGGCTTTACATGAAGACTCAAAAACATTTTCAAAAATTTCTGGAAAATGGCTCGAATTATTTTATTAAATTTCGATCTCGGATAGTATACTCTCTAAAAATGGCGCGGGTCTCATTTTCATTGAATACGAAAATTGGAAAAGTTCAAATTTTTTTCGGCGTCTTCCTACAACTACAATATTCAAAATAGTTTTTTGTGAAATTTGTTATTCAAAGACATTTTGAAATAAAAGGATGTACAATTTTTCGAAAAAGAGTAATTTTCTCGTACTTTTGTGTAAAATAGAGGCAATTTTTAAACTATTATTTTCTCAAAAATGACTCCAATTTTATTCCTTAAAATTTTTCCTCGTATGTATCTTTATAAAATGGTTTTGGTCCAATTTTCAGTGACTTCTCCATGTATACTGCACAAAAATGAAAGTTACAAAAGTACAATATTGAAGATATTTTTGTTTTACATTGAATACATTCTAAAAAATTGGATAAATAAATATAATGTAAATTTTTGTAAAAAAAAAAAAGAGAGAGAGTAGTACTCGCATAATTTCTGGCCGAAGTTAATACAAATTATAAATAAAACACTTTCTCAAAAACAGCTACAAATTTTTATTTTAATTTTTCCCCTTGTATGTAGTAAATAACGCTGAATAAAGTTACCAGGTCGCAGTACAACAATAGGAAGACCGACATGGCAGTTTCAAAATGTCAAATATTCCACACCTTCCTTTTACCGCTGTATGCAGATGACACTGCACTTTTTTCGTATCACAAAAATTTACAAAATGCCCGAAACACTCTTCAAAATTCTTTAAATTTATATATTAAGTGGACTCAACAATGGAGAATAATAATAATAAATACATCTAAAACACAAACAAAAATTTTCACACTTTGCAGACCTACTAATCCCCCCGTCTCAAAATAAATAATATAAATATACCCTGGATAGAAAATCATATTCCAATTAAATATTTAGGACTCTATTTCGATCGTCGATTAACTTGGAAAACACATATTCAAAATATTGCAAATAAAACTTACCAAAATATATCAAAATTATACCCATTAACTCATAAATTTTCAAAATTACAAATAGATTGTGATATATCAATATTCAAGGCAATAATAAGACCATCACTTACATATGCATGCCCAATTTGGTGTAATGCATCTGCATCAAACATGAAGAAAATACAAACTATTCAAAATAAATTTTTACGGAGAAATCTAAAGGCTGAATGGTTCATCTCCAATAACCAAATACACAAAGAATTACAATTAGAACCAATTAAAACATTCATCACTAACCAATCTTCCAAATTCTTCAACTCTTTAAAAGATTATCCTATTCATCAACATTTCAATCTGGGAAAAAATTATCACATTAAATGAATTCGTTCCCGCTTCCCCAAAGATATTTTTCACCCCCCATAAATAATTGTCTACTTTATTACTCAATAAAACCTTGTCTTAAAACTCTAAATTTATTATATAAAATTAATCAATAGTTATTAAAATGAAATTTTTATTCGTAAATACCATTAAAATAAAATCATAATTATCTTTAATTATGATATTAATTTCTGGCTCTTCCAAAAATGTTATGTATAAATTTATTCATCATCCTGAAAAATTTGTAAAATTGAACTGGAAATAAATATATTACCCCCCCAAAAAAACCTCTCAGTTGGAAGTTGTTTCTTGGTAAATGGTACGGAGTTTTGGATTGTCGAATTTGTGATTATGTATTACCTTAAATGAATTACATTTCTGCCTCTAATGCGCTACAATTGGTAATGACTGTTACAAGTGATTGCTAAGATATGAGAATATGGACAGAAATTGCAGTATCCTACGTAACCATTACTAACACAAGAAAGGAGATGCAGTTGTAGTTCTACTAGTTTCTGACAGTCCACAACTAAAGGTGTAATATTCCAGTAATTCAAAAATCGAATTTAATTATAATTTATCGTCTAATTTTTTCTTCTCAGATTTATGTTCCAGGTCCATTTTTGATTCAAACATCAGGGTTTTATATTTTAAAAAAATATAAATTAGTACACAATAAGAAACGCTTAAAAATACAATAATCTCTAAACAGACATAAAAAAGTGAATAAAGAATCAGGTGCAAAGTTGCTCTCACCTCTAGTAGAATACATGGATTTTATAGTAGGTACTCCAGAATTTTAACAGATATATCACTATGAATAATAATTATACTCACATGACCACACAGGCGGATGGTAGCGCTGTATTTTGCACAGCCGCCGTATTGTGCACAAGAACTGTGAGTAATCAAATGTTTTAAACTTGCCCAGGTTTGGAGAAAGGAACCTAGGTGGTCATGTAGGGAACGAAGGACAGGGAAGGATAGATAAGTGAAGAAATTTAATAATATTGGCAATTTACATGTAATTTATTTTTATTTTGTGTAGAAGGATATTACATTTAATTAAATTGGTTACACAGTTACATTAGTTAGTTACATTTAGTTAAATAGATTACATTTAATCAAATCAGGGTTTCTCTTCTTTGCACATTGAGGGTTTCAGATATAATTCTTAAATATTTTCTCAGATTCTGATATATTATTTCTAGTTCATGAACATTAATTTTATGTTTCTACTCAATCGTGTGTTTAGTGAGGCAATTTTGTCTTCATGAATGACGACAAATATAATTTCTCTGCTCCTTAATGCAAAGCATTAATTTTCTTACCGTCAGTCCAATGTAAATTCTGTGGTGGCAGCAGAGATATTGTGGTAATCCATGATTATTAGTTCATGATAGCAGAGGTATCAATCGCAAAGTACTTTATTACAACAAATTTTTATAAACAGAAGAAAACAGCCATACACGTGCTTGGGACATCATCCCATCATTCCTGGCTCTACAATAATGAAAATGAACAAAGAAATATATTTAGCACATGAATAAACAAAGAAATACAAATCAACATTAAAAAATTTATAAAAATAGAGTTCATGCCCAAAAACATGGATTAAACATTTTAGTAGGTCTTAAGTCGGCAACAACTTCCATGTCATACAAAGTACTGAGACAAACTGAGGGAAGTTGAGGGAGGTAATAGAAGAAAGGTAGAAGCTAGTCAATAAATTTATAATGGATTTGACTTGAGACAGTTCATTGAGACAGATTATGTTAGGGTTCCTGAATAATTTTAAAATTTCTAAATTTTCCAAAATGTTCATTCTGTTGCCTTAACTTACTAAGAGAAGAATTTTGAAATGCGTATCATGGTCGAAAGAGTGATTATCTTGAATTTAGGTGGTTGGCAAATGTGGAATTTTCTAGTTTCAGTCTCCAAGATCTCTCTCTGAAGCAACAACTTTATCTTAAAATGTAACAATTGTAATTATGTTTGTGTAGGACAAAGAGATAGAAAGTTTTCTTGTAGACTCAATGAACACCTTAGATCTTACCTTGGAAAATTTGGAAATTTTAAAATTATTCAAAATCCATAACTTAATATGTCTTAATGAACAGTCGCAGTTAACACCAGACATGTTATAAATTTATTTATTGACTAGCTTTTACCACTCTTTTATTTGCTCCCTCAACTTCTCTCAGTTTGTCTCAGTACTTCATATGACATACAAGACGGCGCTGACTTAAAGTCTTGGGTATGAACTCTATTTATACAAATTTTATAAGATTCATTTCTAATTCTTTGTTTATTCATATGCTAAACGTATTTGTTTGTTCATTTTCATTATTGTAGAGCCACTGATGATGAGATGATGCCCCAAAACATGTGTATGGTTTTCTTTCTGTTTATTAAAATTTATATTGTAATAAACTACTTTGAGGTTGATACCTCTGCTATCCTGAATTAATAATCTGTTTCGTGTAGTTTAAATATCAATCTAACCAATTTATTTTATAAATAATATTTAATTAATATTTAAAATAATTATTTTCTTGTTCTGTCATAACAATGCTACCTTTAGCATTCCTAATTAACACCATATATTAGTGAGTTTATGCGCAATACTGATATCTATATGATTCGTAGCATTTCTACAATTGTTTACTTGCATCAGAAACTACAGTAAGATTATACTGGATAGCTTGTTGTTCTCTGGGCATATTATGTGTTTGATACATGATATACATTTTTGTACATATTTACTAACAAAATTATTAGGATAATCATTTAAACTAAGCATCTGTCTAACAATCATTAAGATCTGTTCATGGTATATGGAATTGGCTAATTTAAGGCTCAATGATTAAGCCCATACACAATGATTTCCAGAAAAGGGAAATAACTCGTTTTTTTGTAAACAAAATTTGTAAACAATTTTGATGTATTCATTGACAATAAACAATAAACTGTGCCTATTTTAATTGTTGATTAGGATGTTTGTTTAGATATTATTGAATTAAAATATGGTTTAGGAATTATTGAATTAAAAACTGGTCTAAATATTATTGAATTACAATATGATCTACGTATTTTAAATGTACATCGGTTGTTTCAAATGGATAACTAGAGTAATAAATTTGGTTCAAGAGACTTAATTGTGGGATATTTTGACCTACAATATTTAGTTTCGGTACACTATATATTTTGTCCTATAATATTAAGTTTAGGTACACTGTGTATATTTTGTCGCAGTGACAAAACCGACTAAACCATAGTGACGGACTGCGACTACGACTACGACTGAACCGAAGTGCCGGACGGCTAAACAGGAGTGCCGGAAAGATGAAGAAACGGGCGGGGCGGAGAAAACGCCGGACAGACGGACGGACACACGGACAGAATGGCCGACAAACGGATGGCAGACGGAGTGACTACCGGACCTCAGACGGAGTCTCTGCCGGACTTCAGACAGTGTGACCGTCTGACAGAGACGTTTAAGGGAAAAACTCTGTTTTAGTATCAAGGATTCCCAGAACATGGATTTTGAATATACTAATATATAAAAACCTTGTACGTCATGTTCATGGGCATGAAATATCTTTTTCGGTTTCAGGTAACCAAGAACTTTATCCTGCAACATTGCATAATTTTCCCCATACTACGCGGTAGTATACAATTGGAAAGGGAGTCTAGAGAATTATAAATCAGAACGTAACAAAATTAATAGACTGATATATCAAAGTTAATAAATTGTAACAACTACTAAACATAAAACAAACAATATTACAGTACACGTTTACAGCCTTACAATTTGATCCCAAATGTAACCACTATCACCTGAAAACATCATATACAAAATTTTACTAGTTTTGATATTAATAAAATACAAAAGTATTTAATTTATACTAATAAACATTCAATAGCCACACGATATTCAGTGATGACAAATTTCATTTGGGGCGGTCAGACATGTAGTTCTGCCAAGAAATACAATTTATTTTGTCATGTAAGTATGAAGTGGATCATAAGACGCACACAACTATATCATTGACATTATTAAGAATAATTATATTTTCAATTCGAATATACAATTCAAAAGAAACAGAAACATTATATGGACATTTGAGGTGTTTTTCTTAAATAAGAAAACCGAACTTTTTGTTAAAATTTCCAACTTAATCCCGACGGGCTATTTGAGAAACAGAGTTTAGGAGCGGGGGGAATCGAAACTTCCGCATATAATTGATTAAAATAATGTGGCAAAAGAGTTATTTCCTCGTCATTTTATATTAGTAAGGTGCCAAACCCAACAAATTGCAGAAAAATATGACTCAGAGTACACACGTTTTACCAACAGTGAATCATAGGTAATTCGATTTCACAGGACTAAAGCAACAAAATCGAGTTATACAAAAATTTGAATTGCGCATGTTCCTTCAAAGAAAAGAGGTAAAAAAATCTTCACACCAAAAAATTGAAACACACAATCTTTATTTTACCAAATGTAAATAGTAATTAAATCCAACATTTTCACAAATTAACAATTCTGATTTTTAATTTCTCCACTAACTTCCTAAGAAGAGTAAGTATTGTAATCTTGCGCAGAAAATCGGCGATTTTTCGACATTTTCATAGTGCCAGTCCCTGGTAAAGAAAAAGTGGATAAATCTAGCTCCTATAATTATGTTGTAAATTACTTCCTCTAATTTTTTTTACGAAACCAGCTAGAATAAAGCGTCATGACGAGATAAAGAACTTTATAGAGGGGAAGATGCTCCGGAAATCAGACACTGTGGTGTACACGGAAGCCACTATCTCCGTTGCCGAAGGGGTTACACTCAAACCTGGCCTGATAATAAAATGCCGGGAGATGGTCCATGTGGTCGATGAGACTGTCCGCCACGAGGATGGGTCTAACCTTCTAAAAGCAGGGGAGGAAAAAGCGGTAAAGTACCAACCAGTCATTCCCCTGGCTGCCCAACTTCATGGAGTGCCCAACGCCAGAATCCTGCCTGTGGTGGTTGGAACCTCAGGGGCTATGCCACGATCAACAGTCAGTGCCCTCCAGACATTGGGGATCATGTCTCGGGGAGATTTACTGACTATTTCGTTAATTGCTCTCAGATGCTCTATTAAGATTTACACACAATTTGTAAATTACGATGGAGCAATTTAGCATTGCTGGCAATAAATACAAAAAATAAACTTCTTGGTCCCGTGGGGAAGTCTAGGGAACCCAGGGGATCCGACAATGCCTAGAATAACCTTAGTTACCACGACTTTAAGTGGGAAGTGTATACTATTTAATGTAGCATATAGAAAATTCTACAGTTAGAATCCATGTTTTGTAGGTTCTTGACAGAGAAAAATTGATTGACGTCAAAACGCCAGTCTGTCCGTTTGTAGTCAACGGTAAAACCATTCACACAAATTTTCTTCAAAATTGGCATTCCCGGTTTGACCTAAACGAGCTTTAGATCCCGCACGTTTGAAATGGATATTTTGATTTTTTGGGAGTACTTTTCTATCTCGAAAGACACTATCTCGAAAGACACTAGCACTGTCCGTGCGGGCGAGAGGTTTTAAGCGCTTCCATGAAGCTGATAAGAGTAGCATTGTTAATGAGTTGTAGAACTTATTTTCGCTGCTACAGGTAGGGTCTCCCAAGCTATAAAGGCCTCAGCGAAGAAGCCAGACGAAGAGTGCCTTGCAACATGTCTGTCCCATTCCCGAAACGTTTCCCCTAATCCACCACGGCCATTTCCAATATTCTTTTCTTCCCCCCACCAACGGATCTACCGGTGGATGGTCTCCTTCTCTGGCGTGACATTGCTTCCACTTACTTATGCCGCATCTCTTTTATCTTTCCCATAAGGTCTCACTTGGTCCCTTGTATTTTCTGACCCCGACGCTATTAGATCTCGAGGACTAGGGAGTCGTTCACATTCTTCTTTTCCATTTTCTAGTAGTATTTCCCTCATCAACGTCTCTTCCTCTATTTGATTTTCGTCTTTATTTTCCTCTAAACAAAGGGCAGGGGAAGCTCTATAGACTTGGTGAAGTCTACTTCCCTAGGGGAGAAAACCCCGACAGAAAATCTTGGTCCTGTAGATTAGGGGGTTGTGTGGAGAGGGCTGGTAACCCACCCACGTAAAAGATGTCAATTACTTTTAGTGCCCAAAGTAGCCTCGGAATCCAAACTATGACGACCAATGCAAAAACTAGGAACACGCAAACGGATATCGCCAATTGAAAATTGCTACCTGGAATGTATGAGAATTGCACAGAAGGAAATAGAACTGACAAAGACTTCGAAAAATGAAATAAATCTAGCGTTTAACTGAAACAAAAAAGAAATTAAAAGGAAGCAAGGAAACAAAATCGTTCGAAAAAATTGCTAATAAACTACGCCATGTTCTACAGTGGAGTAGATTAGAGCGACAGAGCCGCAAAGGGAGTCTCAATATTCATTGACAGACAGTGGGAATCAAGAATAAAAGAGGTTCAGTATATCAATGAGAAGATTATTATGATGAAACTAAAACATGACAGAGGGTATCTTATTGCCATCGGGGTTTATGTTCCGCGAAAAGGACGAAACAGAAGAGTTGTATGAAACCCTCCAGAACCTCTTAGATAAATACAATTCACAGTATGAAGTCCTATTGGTTGGCGATTTTAATGCAAGAGTTGGGAATCAAGACATCCCCAATATTGTACGAACAGATGGAGAAAAACAAAAAAATTCAAATGGAGAAAAACTAAGAGAATTTGCCGCTTTCAACGAACACCAATCCCCATATCCAATTTTCTCAAGAAGAAAAAAGATATACATAAATATACATGGGCAGCTCGAAGAAGTAGTTCTAAATTGTATTACGTTATTGGAAATAAAATAACTTTTAAACAAATAAAAGATACAACAGTTAAGAGAGGCTGCGATAAATTCAGATCACTTCTTAGAAGTGTCTTGCGCTACTTTACTTTCAAGATGGGCGAGAGGTAAGAACAATAAAAAATTTAATAACATTAAGTGTACAAAACACAACTAGAAAATGAAACGCTTTATAACGCTATTGACACAAATGAAAAACATAATTTACTTTTCTCAAAGCTATCATTTCTCTTTAACGCATGCTTTCCTATTAAAAAGAGAAAATTAAACATTTTACGAAAAGTCATAAGGCAGGCTAAAATCATGAAAAACGATCAGGATATTTTGAACTCAAATAATAAAACAAAAGCAATGTGGAATATAATAAAAATACTACCAAATCAACTAGAAAACCCGTAGAGAATGTTGTTTTAAAATATAACGATATAAATGTGAACGATCCGGCAACAGTGGCTAATCTCTTTAACCAATACTTTTCGAGAATTGCTGTCGATCTCACTAAGGGTCTTCAGGCACAAAATTCAAAAACAGACAGTTCACCCAAAATTTTAGACACAATGTTCGTTTCCGAAACTTCTTCCTATGAAATTCTCAAAATAATCGGTAAACTAAAAAATAAATATTCGTCCGGTTTAGATGAATTCCCGGATTCTTTGTTAAAGACTTGTGCGTATCCTATTACACACCCGTTAACTCACATATTTAATGCATCTTTATGCACTGGAACGTTTCCAGATATTTTCAAAACAGCTAAAATTAAGCCGCTTTTCAAAAAAGGCAACAAAAATCAAATTCAAAATTATCGGCCCATTTCTCTTCTATCAGTTTTTTCAAAAATATTAGAGAGACTTTTTTAGCACGAATGGAAACCTTTCTCACTAAACACGACGCGCTTTCAGATTGCCAACATGGATTTAGAAAATAAAAATCAATGGAAACAGCTATATTTTCTTTTCTTAAAGATGTCGCCTCATCATTGGATCAAAACGAGGCACCTATTGGATTATTTTTAGATCTCTCAAAAGCTTTTGACGTCATTGATCATGACATTTTACTTTCCAAATTACCTTCATATGGAATTCGTGGTATTGCTCTAGATTGGTTATATTCGTACCTAAAACAACGATCTCAGAGAGTTGAAATACCTTACTGGAATGATGGAACATTACGTACGCACCTTTCCGACTCCTTGTCCGTTGCATGTGGAGTTCCTCAAGGATCGATTTTAGGGCCTATTCTGTTCCTACTTTACGTCAACGACATGCCCTCGACGATTCGAAACGGAAGAACGGTTCTCTTTGCGGATGATACGAACATTCTTTGCAATAAAGAAACCGTGAATAGTACAATATCAGATGTTTCAAATTGGTTCCGAAATAACAAACAAATAGTAAACGATAAGAAAACGGTTTGAATGCAGTTTTCCATTTCAAATAAACAATTCTGTTCTCCATTGAAAATGAACAGTGTACCATTGACTGATGTTAAGGCAACAACATTTTTAGGTCTCTCAATTCAGTCAAACCTTAAATGGAACGTCCATTTAAATGAATTGAACACAAAATTAAGTTCATTATGCTACGCGTTCAGAATTCTTGCAAATTCAGTCAGCCTTTATACTGCTCGTTGTGTATACTTCGCGAATGTCCACTCCCGCCTGAGATATGACATAATATTCTGGGGAAATACATCTTATAGCTCCCAGACTTTTAGATTACAAAACGAATTGTACGAATAATAACCAAATCCCACCCACGTGATTCATGTAAGCTCTCTTCATTAATCTAGGAATTCTACCATTTCCGTGTCTTTTTAATTACGAATCAGTGGTTTTTGTAAAAAATGACTTGCTCAAGGGCGGGAATATTTTTTCAGAAAATGCCGAAATCTATTACTATAACACTCGACGTAGAAATCATATTCATCAGGTGACAGTATCAACAGCTCATTACAAAAAATTCACATACAATACATGTACATTATTTTACAACACTTTGCCAGATGACATTAAACGATTAAATTCAATAGAAAAGTTTAAATCCCAAGTGAAATCGTTTCTGCTGCATAACTGTTACTATACAATTAGAGACTATACTGAGCATCACAAGAAAAGTAACATTAATTTTAACAATGATACATAATGCATTATTTACCATTTGGACTGTATAAATGAGTATAAATAACCTCTTACAACTATTGTACTACAGCTTCCGGGTCAATGACCCCCATCTCGATCAGGTTTTTCGTCCAGTTTCCCTGATCCATTGAGCAAATGCTGAGATGGCCCCTTGTTTTGCTTCTGGACATAAATGTAACTTCATTTTCTGTGCACGTCTTCTAGAATTCAGTGGGAAATACAATTATTCAAATTATCGTTTCCATGTTGTCGCGGCAGGAAGTAATAAGAGCCAAAATTTTTGCTTATTTATCCTTGAAAGTAGAATTTATTACATGGGAGTTTTTTTGATTGTTTTTTTTTCTCCCTTGCAAAATTCAAAATTTATTGCTTATTTATTCTTGAAAATTTATTCTTATTACATGGGAGTTTTTTTTGTTTTTTTTCTCCCTTTCAAAATTCAAAATTTATTGCTTCTTTATTTTTGAAAATAGATTTTACTACATGGGCGCTTTTTTTTCTCCCTTTCAAGAATTCAAAATTTAAGTAGTATATGAGTGTAGGGATCACAGCATTTTGAAAATGTGCACACAATTCACTTTTCCCCATAGCACGTCATACGCAGTTTTTAACTGTTTTTTTTTGACGTAAAATAAATAAAAAAATAAAAAAATTAGAAAGCGTAAGAAGTTTATACCAAAACAGAGTGAATTTCCACCTGCAAGAATATACCACAAGTGAAGACATAGAGACAGAATGGCACAACATCAAAAGTATAGTCAAACAAGCAGGAAATGAAGGTGTTGTAGTAAAAACGAAATTTACGAAGAGAATAAGGTTAAAGAATTGGAATGAAGAAATCGAAAAAAATGTAAAACCAAAGAAGCAATGTATAAATCCTTAATACCATAAAAAACCCAAATAAAAAGGAAAAATATAAAATAGCCAGAAATGAAGTAAAATCAATAATCAAGAAGGCACATTCAGATTCTTGGAAAATATTTATAGAAAAGATACAACACGGTTTTTTGGCAGGCAACCATTAGCGTTTAAGTGACGAGAAGCCTAAATAAAATTAAGAGAAAAGTTTAAATAAACATAATAGAGAGAGGGAAATGATAAAACTTACAAAGATTGTGGTATAAGAAAAAAGTGAAATTATCAAAATACATGCTGACACAGATGTAGACAACCTCTCAATTGAGAGGTTGAACTACAAGCAGCACTGAAAAAAAAAAAAAATAGAAAAGTGTGAATGGAACAAACACAGAATTCTCAAAGTATGCAGGAATCCTCTTCCATCTACGCCTCCTGTATTTCTTCAATATCGGTTGGAAAAATAAACAGATTCCAAAAGAATGGCGGCAAGCAAAAGTAATTTAGCTTTAGTAGAGGAAATCCCAATAATTATACAAAATAATTAGTCTCTTAGAACTCTTATAACACCTATGTAAGAATACTGAACGAAAGATTAAAAATAATTGCTGATCATTTAATTTCTGAAGAGCAAATGGGATTTAGAAAAGGGAGATGAACTACAGATGCCATCATTACTTTTAAAAAAATATTTCAGAACCGAGGGAATTTAATTGCGAAACTCACCTGGCTATTATAGATCTACTAAAAGTATTTGACAATGTTAATAGAGCTTGCTATGGAGCATTTTCAAAAAAAAAGAGGATATCCAAAACACCTTGTAGAAAATAAAAAATGAAGACACCAGCATCAGATTGATAGTTGGAAGAATATTGGTAGAAGACATTCCCACTAATAAAGGAGCTGTTCTTTATCTAATAGGGCTGTTCTTTATCGCCGACTCTTTTTCACACACGCACGCACGCACCCACCCACACACAGGGGTCCAAGGGGATGTGATGCGATTACAAGTCTCTCGGAAGAGAGTCTCCTAGCCTCTCCATCCCAACTCCGCTCTCACCTTCAAGAGGTGGACCCTGTCGAGTCGAGCAACCCGTGCCAAGGTTGTGGTAACCAATCCCACCAACGGTATGGGTCGACCAACAGACGAGAGAAGGGGGTTCTGGCAAGCCTCCTGTCGGAATGGCATGTAACCGCCGTACTCGAGCGCCCCGAAAGAATGTCGGTATACGGTCTGGTTGGTTACAACCCTGGCCCAGGGTAAAGGGTGAAGCCGGGGGAGCCTGTAACCCCTAAGCGACGTGTCCCCAGGTGGCGTACATGGGAAGAATCTCTAGAGGTCAAGAGGCAATTAAAATACCTCTCACGGACCAACAGGCGGGGAAGGACACCCCAGTAGAAAAACCAAAATGGAAGGTCTTTTGGGATCTCAGTTTACGGTTCAGGAGCCCGGATCCCCAGTACCGGCGTCTGTTGGGAGTGAGCAAGCGGGCTCTCAGGCGTCGTCAACCAGCGACCGCAGTACTTCAGCAGTGGACCACTGGGCTGCTGTAGTATCCTTTGCTACTAGTGATGATCATGCGAAACAACAGGCATTGTGTAGCCTTGAGAAGAAAAGATTCGAGCTTCTCAATTTTGTTAAGCCTCGCCATAATGTTCATGGTGAGATCAAGAAATTGGCGTATTCGATCCAGACGCACTTTAACGAGGTGGTAGCACCGCAAAAAGGATCACCCAGACCAGATCCTCAGTGCAACAAACCTACTGGGAAAGAAGAGTGCACTCAGACGTCCCCTGAGAAGGTGGCTGCGGGAATACTCGTAACGAGAAGCGATCCTTCGCGAAACCGGAACTCCCAGGTGCCCAAGGTAAGGAAGGAGACTGCGAAAAAGCAGATAAAATCCGGGCAGAAATACCCTCTAGACGCAGCAAAAAAACAGGCAGAAATGGCCCTCAGGAAAATAGAGCCCGAAGTGGCACGAGAAGAGCCGGAGTGGCAAGTGGTCACTCGTAAGAGAACGCGTAAGCATTCTAAAACGCGGAAAAGGCCACTCAGACCAGATGCCCTTGTGATAAAGAAGGACGACGCGCTGACGTACGCGGACATCCTTAAAAAAATGAAAACTGACCCTGAGCTTAAGGATCTGGTCGAGAATGTCACGCACATCCGGAAGACAGCTGGCGGCGATCTCCTTCTGCAACAGAAGCGGTCTGCCGGAGGACAAACTACAGATTTTCAGTCCTCTGTAAAGAAGGTGTTTGGATCGGACGCTGATGTGAGGGTTCTCACTCACACCGTGACTATTCAGGTGAAGGACCTGGATGAGGTCACAACTAAAGAGGAAGTGCATAGGGCTCTGGTGGACAAACTTCCCGAAGCCAGTGATCTCCCAGCTACTGTGGTCAAATCCCTAAGACCATCCTATGGTGGAACACAGGTAGCCATAGTCAGCGTTCCTGTTGCGGTGGCTAACAAATTGTTGGCCATCTGTAAAATAAGAATAGGATGGGTGTACTGCACTCTGCGTGAGAAGGTCCCCTGAGGTGTTACAGATGTTTGGATTTTGGACACCTCAGAAAAGCATGTTAAAACTCACATGACCGGTCCAAATTGTGCATGAATTGTGGTGGTGAAGATCACCTTGCTAAGTCATGCACAAATGACGCAAAGTACTTGCTTTGTGAAGAAAAGGGGAACAAGGCAGACATGCTACTGGGTGCAGCAGGTGTGCATCGTACCAAAAAGCGCAGAAAGCAATAACGGATAGAAAATGAGAAGTATACAACTCAACCATTGCGCAGTCACCCAGGATATCCTGCCACAGTCGGTTAGGGAATGGGAGGCTGATTTACCAATAGTATGCGAGCAGTATACTAACCGTCAAGATACAGCGTGGGTATCTGACCTCCACAACCAGGCGGCAATCTGGGCCTGTGGAAAACACATTCCAGCAAGTTATGACGAGACCCGGAGCTGGATTTGTCTGGCTAAAAATCAACGGCGTTTACATCTACAGCTGTTATGCCTCACCAAACGCGACAAGGGACGAGTTTGAGCAGTTCCTTGACCGCTTAGTGTACGACGCAAGAGGACGAAGCCCCTTGGTGATAACAGGAGATTTCAATGCCTGGGCGGTTGAGTGGGGTAGTTCGTCCACTAATGAGCGAGGTCGAGCAGTTCTGGCATCCCTCTCCCTTCTGAATGTAGAGCTCGCCAACACAGGAGACATAAACACCTTCCGCAGAGGGGGTGTGGGTTCTGTTGTGGGTCTGACGTTCATGTCAGATAATCTTTTGAGAATGGGAGTGTCCTGGAGAGTTAGTGAACACTATACCCATAGTGACCACCAGGCAGTTTTGTACGAGGTGAAAAATCAGCGGAGGGATAATTTTGCGCAGAAATATCAGCCAGCTGGGTGGAAAGGAAAAACGTTCGACGAAGAAGTTTTCCGACAATGTTTGGAGACGATAGTGCCAACAGGTACCACAGATGACAAAGCTGGGCAGGTGATGAAATGGGTAACCAAAGCCTGTGATGCGGCTATGTCTAGACGGGGCGCAATCTCTCGGCGTTCACCAGTTTACTAGTGGAATGAGAAAATCGCCCAATTACGACGGAGGTGCCTTCGAGCCAGAAGACAGTACCAGAGAGCTCGTGGCAGAGACAACTTTCCTCAATTGCAAGAGCAATACAAACTTGCTCGAAGTCAGTTGAAGATAGAAATCCGCAAGAGCAAACGCTTATGCGCCAAAAGCCTGTGTGACGAGGTGGAAAAGGATCCATGGGGTAGGCCGTACAAGACGGTCATGTGTAGGTTAAGACAGCGGCACCTACATTCTCCAACTTGCCCCAATATGCTGCTCAGAATTGTGACAGCCCTATTCCCGAGCCACCCCGGTGACTCAGTTAATATAGCGCTATCTGAACAAGAAATAATTCTTCCAGTCACGCGAGAAGAAATTCTGCACGCAATCAGCATAATCCGCAACACAAAGGCTCCCGGACCGGATAACATTCCCAATATTGCTCTCAAGACTTCGATACTTGCTCACATCGACATCTTTGTGGATCTTTATTATTCTTGCTTGAGGGAAGGGGTGTACCCAGAAAGATGGAAAAAACAGCGCCTGGTGCTCCTCCCTAAGGGGAATAAATCTCCCGAAGATCCATCATCATACCGGTCATTGTGTATGCTTGACACAGCTGGCAAGGTTCTGGAGAGAATTATTAGTACCAGACTGGAGAAAGCTGTGGTGGAGGAAGGAGGCCTTTCGGAAAATCAGTATGGTTTCCGCAGAGCCCGCTCGACTGTTGACGCAGTCCAGGTTGTCATTAACACCGCTCGACAAGCAATTGGAGGAAATAGATGGAAGAGAGGCCCAAAAAGTATTTGCTGTCGTTACGTTGGATATTAAAAATGCATTCAACTCGGCCAGATGGAGTAATATTCACCAAGCTCTCCGAAGATTTAAGGTGCCAACGTACTTGAAGATAGTGGCCGAGTATCTGAGTAATAGAGCCCTGATTTACAATACAAATAATGGGCCGCAGGTACATAATATCACGGCTGGTGTCCCGCAAGGGTCGGTATTGGGTCCACCATTATGGAATGTGATGTATGACGAGGCCCTTAGACTTCCCCTCCCAGAAGGCACCAGTATTATTGGTTTCACGGACGACATTGCTATCGTCGCCGTTGCGAAGTACATTGAGGAAATTGTGTATATTTGCAACGAAGCGATTGCTATTGTTAGTCAGTGGTTGAAGTCCTCAGAGCTGCAGTTAGCTGAGCACAAGACTGAGGTTATCCTAGTCACTAGCAGGAAAAAGAGAGAAACCATCACTCTCAAAGTCGGAGACCACCGTATTGCATCACAGCCGTCGATCAAATATCTTGGTCTCATGATTGACGCCCGTCTGACATTTGCTGACCACCTGAAGTACGCCAGCAATAAAGCTGCGGTAATTAATGCAGCACTGTCGAGACTAATGCCCAACATAGGGCCCTGTCAGGAGAAACGGAAGCTTCTGGCCTTGATTGTGAGGTCCGTCTTGTCTATGGAGCCCCAGTATGGGCCAACTCCACGTCGACAAATAGATACATCCGAGGGATGACGTCAGTATACAGGTTATCGGAATTGCGGGTAGCTTGTGCATTCCGCACTGTGTCAAACGATGCAGTGTGCGTCATCGCGGGGATGCCTCCTGTCGATATCTTGGCGCAGGAGAGACGGAGGCGATATCACAAAGAAGAGGAGAACCCAGACTGCTCGACAACACTGCTCGAATGGCAGGATCGATGGGACAAGTCCATTAAAGGAAGATGGACGTACCGCATGATTCCCTCCATTGCACCGTGGATCAACCGTAAACACGGCGAAGTAAATTTCTTCTTGACTCAGCTGTTGTCTGGACATGGATGCTTTCTGGCATATCTCCACAGGTTCAAGCTGGAGGATACCCCATTCTGTCCACTATGTGAACCTCCTGTCGAAGACGTCGAGCATGTGTTCTTCCAGTGCCCGCGATACCATCTGCAGCGACGGCACGTTATGAGTATACTCGGATCGACCCGCTGATACCCGAAGCAATGGTTTGGTGCATGCTTGCCTCAGAAACCAACTGGGATGCGGTGAGCGCATATGCGCAGATCATAATAGCTGAGCTCAGGAGTACAGAAAGGGAAAGAAGGGAAGTCGATTGATCCTTTGATCCTTCCTACGTTTTGGCGAAGAGAAGTGGCTTGTGACTAAGCCACTCTAATCCACTCCCCGTGATGTAATGCCTAAGGGCGGTTCCGCGGGGAAGATGGAGAAGGGAGGTTGGTTTTAGTGGGTAAAAATCTCACACTATCATGCGGTAAGGACCACATGGGCTTTTTGAAGATTTCCACCTACCCTCGTAAAACACACACACACACACACACACACACACACACACATATATATATATATATATATATATATATATATATATGGACGACATGTTTGGAAGTTGAACGTAGATCCGGGAATCTAATATAATAAAACCTTTTTTAAACTCCCTTTTATATGCGGACGACAAAGTAATAATACAAGACTGAAGTTAAAATGCAGATGGCAGTTTACAAACTTCACCAAATTGTGGCAGATTATGGATTTAAAGTATCCATTGAAGAAACTAAAACAATGGCATTTAAAGGGAAGTATCCCGTGTGAACTAAAATAATAATAGAAGAAAAGATACTAGAACAAGTAAAAATATTTAGGCTGTTATGTATCTTATGAAAAGGACATTAATTGAAAAACTTAATAGATTCAGAACATCTGTGTACAATTCACAGAAACTAATAAAACAAGGAGAGAAACACGGTAAAATTTTCAATTGTTCTATTCCAGTACTCATGTATGGAGATGAAATAAGTGTAATTTCAGAAAAGGACAAATTCAAGATTCAGGTGGCAGAAATGAAGTTCATGAGGAGCACTCTTGGTTTTACAATTTTAGATAAAAAAGAAACGCGGATATAAGGCAGAAATTGGAGGTTGAATCATTGCTAGATACTCTGAGAAGAAACAGATAAAGATGGTGCGAATATTTGGAGCGAATGCCTAACACGAGACTACCAGCAATCACAAGCGGTTATAGAGCACTGGTAAGAAGAGATATTGGAAGACCAAGAGCAAAACGGGCACCGGAACAGCTTCATTAGAGTCTAATCCTTGGAGTGAAGAAGAAGACGAGGAAGGAGTATTTTTAATGAAGACTGAGCAACAATTTTAAAAGTTTCTCAAATATGGCTCTAATTTGTTTATTAAACTTTTCTCTCGGATAGAGTAAAGCACTCTTAAAAATTCGCGTGAATCTGCGTATCGTTGAAATCTCTGATTTTTCAAACATTGCAAAAGTTCAAAATTTGACGGCGTCTTCCTACAACTCCAATATTCAAAATAAAGATTTTTTTCTGAATGAAATGTGTTTCAACCCACATATTGAAATAGTCTGTTAAATTATTTCGAAAATATGAGTAGCTTAGAAAAAATTATGCGTGAAATCAAATATATTTAATTAATTATCTTTTTCAAAACCCATTCCAAACCTTTTATTTTTCTCTCATATGCAGCAATGGACGCTAAAAAATGTGCCGGTCGCATTTCCTCTGAACTCTCTCAAATTTCGAAAACTACAAACAATTAAGATCGCAAAAGTGAGATACTAAAGATAGAGAATTTTGTCTAAAATGAACTTGATTTCACACAAAATTATTCGAAAGCTATTCATATTTTCGAAATAATTAACCTCACCTTAATTTAAAAAACAGAGTTCATCTTTGAAAAACAGAGCTCACTAAGGAAAAACATCCATTTTGAATACTGCAGTTGGAGAAAGGCTCCTTACAAATTTTGAACTTACGTGCACTCGAGAAGGGTCACTCCCTGTCAATTGCAGCAACTTCAGTGTTGCACACTGCATCGCATAGTGTGCTTTGCAAAGACAGTCGTTGTGAAATACATTCCTTGCACAAGCAGAAAGACCGTCATATCTGCCCACAGGATTTATTTATTTATTTAGTCAAAAAACAATAAATACTGTATGTGACGTAAAGTAGGTGAGTAGATCTGTGCACGTCTTCTTGAGCTCCAGAATTCCTACCCAACACCTCAACTGTAAGTAGTTGAAAGATATATATATATATATATATATATATATATATATATATATATATATATATATATATATTTTAAATGACAGTTTCGTTCCCGAGATATAGAAAACTTATTTGCATCAGTAAACAAACTGCAGATACAATTTTGTGTTCATTTTAAGCAAAATAAAAATCCACTCCCGGCTCTACTCCAACCACTACAAACAAAAGGAGAATTCAACAAAACGTACTTATAGTGGTTATATTTATGTCCAGAAGCAATACAAGGGGCCATCTCAGCATTTGCGCAATGGATCAGGGAAGCTGGACAAAAAACCTAATCGAGATGGGAGCAACATTAACCCAGATGCTGAAGTACATTGCTTGTTACAGGTATATTATTTCCTTTTTTTAAATTATATAATACAAATGTAAACTAATCCATTATATATTACTGTTAAAGTAAACATTGTTTTCATGATCAGTATAGTCTAATTTTATATACACGGTTATGCTGTAGAAAATATTTTACTTTCAACTTAAAGGGTATAGCCGAATAACATGGTTAAACCTGCCCCAAACCAAATCGATAATCGCGATGAAAGAATAAAAAATACCGTAAATCAGCCTCCTAGGGCAATGTTGCACAAATGCGAGGAACGTGTTTTTCATGTTATATTGTTTCTCGGCTTCTATTGCACGTAATGGGAACGGGAAGAATGATAGCATGCTTCCAGGTGAATGAAATCTAATTTATTCTGAAGGATGAATTGTATGTTTGTTATATATGCAATTTTGGGGGCTGTTAAAATGTTTTAGTTTTGAATTATTAATATTATCTTGACCCGACAGAGAGAGATTTATTTATTTAATTTATTTTACGTCAAAAAAACAGTTAAAAACTGCGTATGACACACACACACACACAGATAGATAGATAGATAGATAGATAGATAGATAGGTAGATAGAGAGAGAGAGAGAGAGAGAGAGAGAGAGAGAGAGAGAGAGAGAGAGAGAGAGAGAGAGAGAGGAGGGAGAGGGGGGTGCCGTCAATCGAATTTTCGATTTCAAAGACACACAAAACACAGATTCTTGCTGAACAACGTGTTAGAGAAAGAAATTTAGTATATATACCAACATAATTTATCTACTTTTTCGATGATGGACTCGATATAAAGAATTTTTTGTCGAATATTCTCCGTTTTCGGGCGTACTATTATAATACTTTCTCTTCTAAGGAAGTAAGGTCGAAAAAGTAAAATTTTTTCCATGTATTACTTAGTGTTGCTGCTCTTATTTCTACAAGAACTTCTCTTATTCCACAAACCTTGTAATTGAGAGCGTCATGTGTTCCTTGATGGGAGAAATGTAACTCCTCCACAATTATTCCATTTGCCTCCTTCTTATCTAACAAAAACTCTGTATTGTTTGGACGTATAAACCTGAAACGTGCATCGTTTTACAACTGAGAATTTTGAAATTACTTAGGACTAAAAATTATGCTTTTAGTAACAAGAAATTAACAAGATTAGCTTTCTTACCTTAATGTATTAAACACCCAACACAACACCACTACAATACTTCTGCAAATACTAATTCATCATGGTCGAACATGACTGTCACAATCTTCTTTCATTTCAATCTACGGGTCAGGCTTTTCTCTTGAGGCTACGGGGAGAAAATAAGACGAGAGCAACCAAGCAATTTTCCGGGGACCGCGGTTTCTATCGTTTGCGATTAGTCGGAAATAATCGGATAGGAGCCATGGTTGTAGTTGGGAGCTTTCCAAACCATGGTTTGTTACACTACATCTTAGAAAGCTATCGTGAAAAATTACAAGAAAATAAGAGAATGAATAAAATTGAAACAACTCGTATCTTCACTTTATATCTTCATTTCTAGCTGTGTTAAAAAAAACGACGGATTCAGTCACAATCTTCCCAGTAGCGCTGCCTCTGTAATAATGCACGTGATATGTAATGACATCCATTATTCGAAATTTTATGTAGAAAATGAAAGAAGTTTCCTGTATCAAACTTCTAGCCCAGCGGATTCTGGTGGTTTATTTTTCTCGACTTTTGGAAGTACAGGGACTTATAAAGACATGTATCCCATTCATGTGCAGAGCCAGTCAAAAGAAAAAGCACCTTTTTAACTCGACAGTTGATGAAATCGCTAGCTTATCGCTAACTAAAATTTTAAACATTCTACCACAAGATTCAATTAAGATTAACTCACAAATACCACAAAAAATCCTTACGGAAGAAATACGTACAGCAACTGCAAAGATGTTAATCCATAAAAAACTCCAGCTGGTAAGTCCTTTATTTTGTTTCCATAGAGCACTCTGAAAAAAAATTGTGTCTTACAAATAATACATTTGACAGTATACAAGTAATAGATATACATCAAGAAATTTGACGCATGTGTCTGAGTACAAAGAATGTAAACTGTGCAAGTATGAAACTGTTCAATGCAGTAAAATGTGTAAGTACAAGTGTACGTGGAAAAGGATAATCGCTATTTTTTACTTTGGTTATTCATTGGGCAACACCGCTATATTTCGTGTTTCTTGCTCAGTTTGATACTGTACAAAGTTTCACTACAATTAATTAACAATCCTTATCGCCGAGAGGTTTTCAAGTTATGAGTTTGTTTGCAAGCATAATTTTTTCTTTTCATCTTAAAGACTAAAATAAAATACATAAATAAATTTCTTCAAAATTCGCTGATTGGATAAAATAAAATGTTAAAATTAAAGACCAGTGGTAGTTCAAGAACAGAAAGCACAAGCCACTGGCCGAAAGGAAAAGCCGACCTGATAGAGAATGTGTGATCAGAGTAGCTCGCACCGACATCCTAGAAATGATAATGCTACTGTAGGGAGAATTTTGTCTCTTTAAGGAAGTAATGTAATCTCAGATCTATGATTAGGGTAAGATATTTCTTCGGAAAGGTCCGATTTAATCAATGAAAGTAAATTATGTTTTGTGAATCTTACTAACCGAATAATTTGATTTACTATACGATTGCTTACATATGTTCAGTTCAGTACATTGCACTACATTTCTCTGAGTGTGCCATCAACTTGCTGCCTTAGGAGATTCTGCGGCAGTCTCCTTGCCTAACGGTTATTGAAACAAGTGTTGGAAATACAAAAGACCTCTTTAATTATTGCGATATGATTAGTTTATAAATCGGATAATTGGTAATAATATATCGATGGCTGAGAACCATAGTGTTCCATGTCCGTTTAAATAAATTTTCAGGAGAGACATTTTAAGATTTTGGTTTGAGAAATAAATTAGCATTCAATCATAATATTTTGTGGCATATATTTAAAGGATACGTTGGGATTGTAAATTGATAAAGATATTAAAAAGCTAATTATTACTTAAAATAACAAGTCATGGGACAAAATAATCATAAAAAACAAACTGTTCCATGGCCAGTTGAAGTTAGAAAATCCTTAGTTTACTGTCTCTAATGTAAAGTCATACAAAAAGATTTTGTCTTATTACTGCAATACAGTGTTCCAGAATTGTCAATCTACTACGGAGAAGTATTTGTACAGAGACTTAATGCCCTGCATCATTTTATTCTCAATTTTTCGAAAACCACCAGCTGTTTGTGGGATTAACAAACTGGTGCCTTGCTGTGTCCTGGTTTTTCGAGGTTTCAGTGTAACGACTTCCTTAAATTCCTCTTCACTAAAGGAGCATTAGTATTTTACAACGTCACTTCCTTTTTCATATCTGAGGAGTTTTACTTTGGAAATGTGGGTCTTTCACACTGTCATCCCAGTCCCAATCCATTTTCATTTCAAAATGAACTACAAATAATACACTCAGTACTGAGTAAGAAGCCTTGCATCCATCTTGAACATTGGCGCAACCTGGCTCATACAAATACAATAGACATAATATCTGAACGACTTATAAAAATACTGAAAGTACCTAAAATGCATTCAAATGATGAATTATAATAATCGTAATTAATAACGAAATTATTAATCTAATAGAAATAAATTATAATCCACGTATGGTGTATTAAATATACAGGGTACACGTAACTTTAGCACCACCTGCAGTTTTGGACGGTTCAAGTTATTGCAATACAATTTTCACGCAAATGCATGAGGGAATGGGGCTAATAAAATAGACGTGTAATCATTTCTATTTTATTATTCGCATTTTTCGAGATATTGAGGTAACTTTGTTATTTCAAATGGGACTATAAATATTTTTTTATTCTATCATGACGAGCGTAAAAAGACGAATTCAATAATATACATATTGTCATATGCTAGATAAGAATTTTCTTGAGTAATTTTGATTCTTTGCTATTAACTGTTTTTTTGTTATTTGCAGTTAATTTAAGCTGTCCCAAACACATTAAATAAATTACAAATCATTCCAAAAAAATGTTAAGAACAACAGTAAATGCCCCCTGCTTTGTCCGAAATAAGGTACTCCACAACGATCTTGCAATAGAACCGACCACTTCCTTTATTAAGAAACAGACATTTAATTTCTACAATCATTACAAAGAGCAGTCACTTACGAAAAAGGAACTGATCAACCCCCACTTTCCTGCCTCAGAAATAGACTCCCATTTCACGTTTTTCTTCAATATCTCTCCGACATTAGATACGGATACATTTCTTGCATTTACCTGTCTCACCCATCGTATTCCTTACTAAACCCTGCCATCGCCCTCTAACGAATGTTTCAAGAATTTTGATTGCAATAACCTTGGTTGAAGTGAAATCACCTAATGAAATCACTATCAGGGAAGTGACAAGAAGTTACCCCCTTCACACTTCGTTGATACAAATTACTCGATCAATCAACTGTAGAGCCTCGCGGCTGAACGTTGTACTGTCTGTCAATGTAAAATAAAATTTAATAAAAATTCTCTTTTCCCTGAGTTCCATTTCAATCTCTTAATATAAATAAACTTTACGATTAATCATCGACTAAATTACGAACCTATTTTTCTATACCATTGCACATTCACTATCTTCACTCGCATTCACCACTAAAAATCGCCTGAACAGAATACTCAGAATACCCAGGAGATTCACGAACAGTGGCGGTGGTGCCGGAATGACGAAAATGTAATTTCCAAAATTCATAACACTAATATATAATGCATGCAATTCAAATATGATGTATGTAATTCATTTCAGTTAATTAAAACTACGTTAATAAAAGTCTATATTACTTTACTTTCTTTACTACATTACTTACGTACATTACTTTCATAATTTCATGCACAGTGTCCGTGACAGGTATATTAACCTCCCGTGCGCATGGTTCAGGCTTTGTTGTTGCAGTGAGCACTCAAGTTGTACTTTTTCGCTAACGCTTACGCAGTAGAGAGTACGTTATACAATGCTGCGAGTAAAAACGGCGAATTTTCGTCAGAAAAAACTTTTATTACAGGGCCCTAGTAACGAAAAACTGGACAAATCCAGTTGTTAAATTTAGAAAAAATCCTCTAATACGTGGGGTAGCCGAAACCCACGTATTGTGCACCATTGATACTGAACAATCGAATGACGGCAAAACGTCAGTCTGTCCTTCCATACGTCCGATTGTCCGTCCGTCTGTGAACAACGCTAGCGGCTAAACCGTTCAGCCGATTTTCTCCAAACTTGATATCCCCAATCGATCTGACTGACATCGCAATCCCTTGAATTTGAAACCGAAGTTTTAATTTTGGGGAGTACTTACATGAAACCCCTCGGACATTTTCCAAATTTTCAAAAAAATGGATCCATCGTGTTTGATAAAATATTGTGGTTGGATGGTGTGAAGAACGTTTAAGAGAATGGGTCTCATTTTTGTTGAAAACTGATTTCTCGAAAATTACAAAAATTCAAATTTTTCGGCATCTTCCTACAACTACACTTGTGAAGACAAAGATTTTTCCCTTAATGAAATCTGTTGCTTCAAGGTAGATTTTGAAATAAGTCATGTACAATTTTTCGAAAATTTAAATACTTTACGCGTAATTTTGCGTGAAAGTATGTGCTGTTTTAGCATCATAAGTTTGTATTAGTTATGCATTGAGACAATTGAAAGAAAGTAGATTCATACAAAAAATTGATTTCGAAAATACGGTGATCGCACTCCAGCATCTTGGAACAAGCCCTATTGTTTGGACACGTGTCACATAAAATTATTTTATTTCAAAAATTTCATTACCCTGGTGTATCTTGTCATAATGAAAGGCTCATCCATACGGCCATGTCAAGCCAGCATAATCACATCAAATCAAATGGAATATTTAGTACTCATTTATTACATTATTACCTAAAATTAATTTATTACTTCCGTTTCTGAAATAGGGTAGTTAAGGTGCAGTCAAGCTTAGCACAACCCAAATCAAAAAATGAGCACAAACGATCCAAACTAATACGAATGTTTTTGCTCTAAACATTCGTATTAGTTTGGATCGTTTGTGCTCAGTTTTGATTTGGGTTGTGCTAGCTTGGCTGTCACGCTAGCACAACCACCTTTATTTCAGAAACGAGAGGAGTAATAAATTTAACTTTTGGGTAATAAATTAGTAATAAATGAGTACTAAATATTCCATTTGGTTTGATGTGATTGTGCTATAGTGGTTGTGCTCGCTTGACATGGCCCTTCCATACACACTCACACAAACAAATACACACTCTCGTGTTCACAACACCGCTCGCAGACTGTAATTCAGCTGCAACTGCAGACGGAAATATGTAGCCACCGTGGGAGGCAGAAAGGGTCATCCTTCGAGAACGGCCAACTTGACACAAAGAACTCATAATCAAATGTATATTTTAAATCAAAAACCTAACGTCAAATGAAAATAAATTCTCCGATCATAAATAATTCACGCAATACCGTGAATAATTGACTCAACCTGTGTGCTATTTTCAATAACATACGGAATTTATAACATTAAATCGCAACTAGTCAGACGAAAACAGAAAATTGGTATTCCCCTCAGCAGCGCCGCGCACCGCTCGACGGCAAGAACCCTACCCACAGGTTATACAACGGAAAGCCGTCTGTTGAAGTATAGAGCCAAAGAGTAAAATCATTTAAGCCAGTAATAGCGTGACATGATGCAATACCTGGGTAAGCACCAGACGCCGGAGAAAGCGCTAGTTGGGCGCTCTTCGGTTCAAAAATGGTTTCGTATACATCGATATTGCTTCAATATTTTAAATATTTAATGTCATAAAACGGAAAATGTATATTCATAAGATATAAGATGTTTTTCGATTATCTGGGGGTTGTGCACCCGTACAACCTAAGCAAGAGCCGACACTGTTCACGAAAGTGTTTCTCGACATGATTCGAGCATTGTTTTAGCTTATCCCTTCCGCTAATAACGTCAGATAAACTATCACTTGCTTTCACCCTAACAGATCACTATAACCTGAATCTGTGTCTTATCTTTTCGACATATCCCATCGACCCTCACGTCGCGCGCGGCTCAACTTTAAAACAAACGACTGAAAAGTAACGTATCGAACACCTTCAGATGATGATAAAAATTGCATATTTTTGCCAAAACTTTGTCACTGAAAGTACTTAATTGGACTTCATATCTGGCAGTGATGATATTCTAATACACAAATTAAAACTTCATACCTTTTCGTTGACAATTAATTTTTTTAAAGGGACACGCTTCGACATATTGGTAAAATGAAAGCATTTCCTCCATAACTGAAATATTCCATCGATTTTTTCCAAAACAATTCCACCGACTTTTAGGTAGGATTTAATCGTTTGAATAAAAAGGTGTTTAAAAAATCAGTTCCGCAGAAATCCAGCGTTTTCATTTCTTACTTTCGCGTACACGTACGTGTATTTTTACGTACGTAAAGACCAAAATTTGAACTTCATATTTTTAATTTTTTTCTGTTTATTATATGGATGAAATATGTTAATATGTTTATTTTTATTTTTTCTAACTACTATTTTTGGAAATATTGGATGTTGAAATTTCCTAAAAATTACGTGCATAACTACCTTTAAAGTATCACATACTTCAATACACTAATTATATAAACTCCGTTAAAATTCCAATCTTTAAATAAAGACACGGTTTATTTTTTAATTTGGTAAAATATTTCTTTTTCTGAATTTTAAATTTTTTAAAAATTAAATTTGAAAATTCATTATTTACGTAAAATGAGCAAAAATTTTTTAGACAATATTTATAAAAGTATTAGAGTATAATTGACAACTCCAGAAAAAAATTATAGTGGGATCTCAGTAACTTAAAGAAAATGAGTTGTTTACGAACCAGTGTGTAGATAGCTGCAACAGACACGCTTCTTACGTTACTGGCTGGCAATTCATTTGCATGATGCAGCAATTTAAGTACTTATAGAGGAGGTGCACTTCACGATTATAATTGCTTATCCAATGACGGATTCTTTACTCAAGATTTGACTCATTTTTTGAAATTTTCTTCTTTAAAGTCACTTCAAAAATACTCGCTTACCGTCTGTAGCAAAAAAGAGTATCACTATAGCTTCAGTTTGCGGCAAAGGAGTGAAATAATGTATATATATATAATAATGTATAAAGTTCCAGTTATTGGCTTTAAATTTTGATACCTAGACTAAAGTCTATGTTCACTGTAATAACTGTGTGTATCCAAAGAACAAATAGTAAACGAAATAATACAAATACTTCTTTCGGTCCAATCAAATAGTTTCTTCAGCGTTATAATTGGATCTTGACCTGGTTGTAGACTGGCTCGAGGGTAATGTGGCCAGACGTCTCGTTTTAGCCGTGACAGTCCCATATTTTTTATCCCTGCCCCGTTTTGATTGACAGGAAAACGGATCACCAAAATATCTCATTCTGTGACATGACTTATCGGCATAAAATGCCGTCAACAATATTCATTTTTTATAATAATATATACTTTTATATATTATATATTATATTTATATATATTTATATATATATATAAATATATATTATATATATTTATATATATAATATATATTTATATTTATATAATATAAATATACTCGTATCATAATACGAGTATATTTCGAATGCGCAGCTTTATATTTATGTAAATATGGTCCAATATAATTATATGTATATAATATACATTTACATAATGTTATTTAATAATAAGACAATCATAACGTAAGGAATTGCTTTGCATTAGTTAAAAAAAATTAAGACCGACACGATATTGCGCTCATGTTTAACATAACAAGTGTGTTTAGAGAGATAGTCGTGGTTCCTAAAAAGTGAAAATTCACGGCGACATTCCACCCTAAATATTCTACATTGTTATCGATATTATTACTGAAAAATTTAATAATCCGATCCTTCTGCTTTTGGAGAGTGTCTTTGCGACTTAGTACGCAATCTTCACTGAGAAATTCTGACCTCCTTCGTAATAAATAAAACGCAAATCAGATAAATGCATATATTTTTTGAAAATGTTCCTTTCTAAATGATTCATTGGTTGGCATGAATTGAATGCTACTATATCAAAAAATGTATACGTATGTATTTATATATTCAGGAGGGCACCCCATACCTAGGACGCAAAGGGACTCAGCAGCAAAATTCGTTTCGCAGTCACATCCCTTCTGGGAGAAGAGTGAACACGTGAGATATTAATAACGCTTGAAACCTTAATCACGCGGACAGTCATTCTTTTTATAATTCTTCAGCACTCAGATCAATGACTGACCGAACACAATTCGTAGTGCTCGTTAGTTCGTATGGGCAGGGACAGCGCGCCCTCATACTTGCCATTAATTTCTTTTAGAATTGTATGTGTGCAGCGCTTTTTTATTCTATTTTATTGAAAATTGAAGAAGAAATGTCTATATTTTTTTAATTTTTAGCTGATGGTTGGTTGGTGATTCTAGACACGTCAACAGCTTAGGGCATTAGTCCCGTAAGTGTAGTGCATTTTTCCTCGTGAAATGGCGGTGATCTTCCCCCGCTGGAAGGCGAGATCCAGCACCGACTTACCGTCGGCCACCGGAGTTTCCCCCTAACCAGGACTCCCACCAAAGGGGCACCGCCCCAGCCGGGACAAGCTCTAAGCTCGCGACCAGTCTCTCGGATTATGTGGTAGTGTAGTGCATGTTCGTGTAAGTGTGTGTGTGTAAGGGGATAGGATAGGACAAGAAAGAGGAAGGAAAGATCGCGCGCAGTCCGTGGCCCGTTTGTTAGGGTACTGCTCCGGCATTCGCCTAGTGTTGATCGGAGAAACCACGGAAAACTAGCGATCAGAGCAGCCGGCCGCTAGAATTCTCCTTCAGACAAGGTCTGAATTCGACCTATCTGAAAAGCTAGTGTCGAAAATCCTGCCGCCGTGACTTGAACCTAGGATGTCCCGGTTAGAGGCGCTGCAGTAACATCAGTTGATGAACTGAGCTACCGCTCCCGGTTTTAGCTGATGGAGTTCATATAGATATTTTCATTAAAAAATATATTACAATTTTTTAATGAAATATTTATTTTTTGAAACATTTATTTACAGAGAAATAAAATACACATTTCCAAATATAAAATGAAACAAAATATAAACTTTTATATTAAGTACATTCGGAGCAACAATTTATCGTATTTTCCGAAGTACGCGTAAATTCCAAATTTAATACAGGCATAACTACCCGAATAATCAATTTTCACGCAAATAAAAGAAATACGTGTCTCTTTTTTATTTCCACAATTAAGAAAAAATAACGCACATTTTAAGAAAAGTCGTGTCAACTCTTGTACGATTTGGCCATATAAGAGAACATACGTAGAATAGAGAAAGTTATGTTTGACTGCGAAAAAAAAAAAAAAAACAGCGATTTTACGACACAAAAACTCGTATTGTGAGGCCCTGATACAGTAAAAGTAGATAAGTCATGATCTAATATGTAGTAAATTACTTTCTCTAACACATTACATATTCAGCTTTCAGAAATTGTGAGACCGACCGTCCGTCCGTCCGTCCGTCCGTCCGTCCGTCTGTCGTCTCTGAACAACACTAGTGCCTAGGACTAGCACAGGGTACTAGGACAGCACTAGCGCCTATTCGTAGGCATTTTTGTCCTAACTGAATAAACCCTAGCCCTGGCCTTACTTCAAGCCTCTGCGATTTTGAAAAATATTCATTCATTTTCAGAGATACTTCACAAGAAGCAAAAACTTCTCAAAAATGGCTCCGAATTTCTTTTAAAAACTTGTAAGAATAGAATGAAAGACATTTACAAAGATAGCAGAGGTCCGATTTTTACTGTTAACTCTGAATTTTCGAAAATTGCAAAAATTCAAAATGTTTGTCTTCCTACAACTACAAAATTGAAAATAAAGATTTTTCCTTCAAATGAAATTCGTTCTACATAGGTAGCTGTTATACAGCCGTGCTACATAGTTAGCTGTTAGGGATATAGCTAAATGCACTCTATAATGAAACACAAACGCCATTTTCACCATTCTTTTGTTGTTTTTTCTCAATTAATTCACAAATATAATTTATTTCACTTACCCCTCGTTAATATTTACATTCGCTGCGACTCGCTCACTATATTGGGTTTATGAGTGCATGTGCTTCAAATGATGAGGAAACTCAAAGGTTTTCTCAATTCAAAAATGAGCTCAAATTTCCGCATTTCTTGAAACGCTCAAACGCTATTTTCCAAAACGGCTCCAAAGTTTTTCTTGAAATTGTTTCTTACATATAGTGCTAAACGGACTGTTTAAGATGACTCAAAAATCATATTGATGTAATATTTGTTTCTTTCTCCAAAAATTACACAAATGTAATTTGTTTGAAAATATCTCTCTCGTCGTCATTGTACACATTTTCAGCGACTTGCATACATTATTGCATGTGTGAGTGGAAGTGTTCCAAACGACTTCCCATTAGTATGTTCGAAAACTCAAAAGTTTTTTGTGTAAAAGATCTTCAAAGTTCGCATTTATAGCAACGCTTAAAAGAAGTTTTCTTAAAAACGGTTCCAAATATTTCAACGAAAATTTTCATATAAAACGAGGTTTACTCTTCTCTAATTTTCCCATGTATGTAATATTTCAGTTCTATCATTAGGAAACCAACAAATTGAGAAATTAAAAAAAAATAACTTCGAGCTGCGACAGATGGCAGTTGGCAAGAAATTAGAAAACTAGCTGGTACGAGAAAGTCTGCGCCATTCTGTTGCACAACTAGTTTTAAACAACAGAATGACACTTTTTCTTGATTGCCATCGCGTTTACTCGATCGTAACTAATCTAAACAGAACTATAATATTTACGTTCTCGTAAACGTAACGCATATACGGAGTAATATACGTAGTGTAGAGAAAGTGATGTGCGAAAAAACGGCAGGTTTTCGGCAGAAAAAAAACTCATTACCGGGCCCTGATAGAGAACAAGCGGATAAATCCAGTTGCTAAATTAACAGCAAAAAAATTCTCTAGCACCTGGTGTAGCCAGAATCCCTCTCTTGTGGGTCATCGAAACCCAAAAGTCAATTGAAGCCAAAACGTTCGTCTGTCCGTCTGTTCATCCGTTTGTCAGTCAGCAGTTCCTCTGTCTGACTAACGGACGGACTGCTGCCTGTCTGTCTGTCTGTCTCTGTCTGTCTGTCTGTCTGTCTCTGTCTGTCTCTGTCTGTCTGTCTGTCTGTCTCTGTCTGTCTGTCTCTGCCTGTCTGTCTGTCTCTGTCTCGTCTGCCCGTCTCTGTCTGCTGTCGTCTCTGCTGTCTGTCTCTGCCCGTCTGTCTCCGCCGTCTGTCCCGCTGTCGTCTCTCTGCTCTGTCTGCTCTGTCTGTCTGCTCTGTCTGTCGTCTCGTCTGTCTCTGTTCCCGTCTGTCTCTGCCGTCTGTCTCTGCTCGTCTGTCTCTGTCGTCTGTCTCTGCCGTCTGCTCTGTCTCTGTCCTGTCTGCTCTGCCCGTCTGTCTCTGCTCTGTCTGCTCTGTTCTGCCCGTCTGCTCTGTCTGTCTCTGTCGTCTGTCTCTGCGTCTGTCTCTGTCGTCGTCTCTGTCTGTCTCGTCGTCTGCCTGCGTTCTCGTTGTCTGTCTGTCTGTCTGTCGTCTGTCTGTATCTGTCGTCTGTATCGTGTCTGATCTGTCGTCTGTATTGTCTGTCTGTATCTGTCTGTGTCTGTCTGTGCTGTGTCGTGTGTCGTCGTGTCGTCGTGTCTGTCTGTGTCTGTCTGTGTCTGTCTTTTTTTTTATTTATATACAACGTTATTTCACAGCATGCTCCGTTACATGTAACACTGCATGCTTTCAAATGCATATGTAACTTAGAATTAACAATATTTCAAAATAATATAACATCTACAAAAAAAATACATGAACAAGAAAATTGAAAAATTGAAATACATTAACTTGAAATAATATCAACATGAAATCGTTAAGCTTGAAATTGAAATCATAAAACTCATAACTTTATGTAAACACTATTTGTTTAATGTTCTGAATAAAGATGTTAAATTCACGTAAGTGTTGTTTTACTAATTTCTCAGGTGTGGGGGGCCAAGTACCTAACTTCATTTTTATCTTCTGTATTAGTTTCTTCCTTTCTTCTACTAGTAGGGAACATTCGTAAATGATGTGGTATACTGCTTGGTCTCCCCTGCCACATTCACATGCTGGATTGCTTATTATAAAGAATCTGTGTAGATATGATTTAGTGTTTCCGTGGCCTGTTATTATGGACGTAAATATTGCTGTTCCAGGTAATTTTTGCTTCAATCTGTCATTGATGTTAGGAAAAATGATTTTGTGATGGCGCCTTTTGTTGTTTCGTTCCATTTGTTCTGCCAGATTTGAATTGCTTCATCTTTAAATTTATTTACTAATGATTTTCGAAATTTTGTCATATTCTATTGGCAATTGTGTATCAGCTTTTTTTTTTTTATTATCTTTTTTATTTCTTTAATATTGATTCTATTATTGGGTTATGTTGATAATTATTTGCTAAAAGTGCCAATGTGACTTTACTGTCTTTTTGCATTTTTCGCCTTTTTTTCTTTTACTATCCATCTGTATATATTTGTATTCCATAAGTCATGCTGTCTGTAACTTCTCTAATAGAAAACATTTCTGCCGGATGTCTCCATTGTTTGGGTTCCAGTGACTTTTCATATAATTCTAATCCTCATGCGTTGCTTTGTACAGTTTGATTTTTGTTGAAATGGTTATTTCTATACGTTGCATACCAGAAACGACACAACAGGCATCGTATGAGACCGTCCTGTATGCTTTCGAAATTTTTATATTAATAAGCCTCTGAATTCTTTGGATCTTCTTCATGTTCTTTGAAATCTTTATAGCTTCTTCCCAAATAGGTGCTCCGTATATTAAGATTGGTTCAATTGCTCCTTGGTAAATAATAATATGAGCTTTCGATCCTAGACCCCATTTGCAGATCTTGATAACTTATAAATAATTTTAGAGCTTTCTCCTGAATGTAATCTTTAAAATTAATTTCTGATCTATGTATATTCCTAAGAATTTTAATATCTCCACTTGCTTAAGAGGTTGGTCATTAAGGTATTATTTAGGAAGCTGGGATGGGTGGGTCGAAGAAAGAGTTGGAAGTGAACGAGAAGTGATCTGACCAAAATTACAGAATCACACAAATAACATTTAGTTCCATTATTTTTCAAACAGTTTTAAATCACCAGAGTATAACGAGAGCACAAATCAAAAAGTAGAAATTTTTCTTTTGACGTACGTCTATTAGTATTAGAAACAAGAACTGTATTTGGGAAGCTATGATGCAAAGTTATAATTTACATAGTTTTCTTATTTCAAAATCAATGTATGAACAATTATCATTTTAATAAGTAAAATCATAAAAATGTAAACCTCAGTACAAAGGAAATGAAAGCATTATTTTACGATAATTGCAGTGTCCCCTAAGTATAAACAAATTAGTTTTTACATCAGAATTTTTTTTATTGGTAATTTTTTTAGAAAAAGTTCACAATTACATGATCAGGATTGGAAAAGAATCTGAACTTCATCCAGATAGCAAGGATTAATATGTATTATAATGCTCTTCTGTGGTTAAAAAAATATACTGACACAATTTCCAACATTGTATTTGTTAGTGTGCTTTATGTTTAGGGTCGGACTGGAATCATTGAATGAAGTAATTGCATGCAAGCAGAGGGAGTGTCAGGAAATAAATTCAGCGGTCCTGAGATTAATTGGAACAAAAACGTCAGAGTAAATAGAGAAATATGAAGAAAACAATCAACCAGCAGAAAAAAGTAAGTAATAAATTTTAGAGAACAGTAGTATGAACACAATTATTTTGTTTTCTGTTTTTAGTATATACACGAAGTTTTGGAAAGGACTGCACTAGGGAAGTATGTTCTAGCTCTTCATACAAAGAGTGGCTGGATAACAGTTCTCGTTGGAAACTAGCTGAACTTGTCATTTATACTGAATATAGAGCCAATATAAAAACATTGTTAGAGTATTAAAAATATGATTTATTTATTAGTCTTAGAGCTTTTACCTCAACTGATGTTAGAAAATTTGATTCTTAATTAAATTGGTTATTAGTTATTACATACAGTTTTGAAGTAGTAAGAATGGAAGGAAACTTTTTAAAAATATATGTATTAGCCAATTCATAGAAATAGGAATATTATTTTTCTTGCAGAATCTCCAAATGAAGGTTTTTAGAACATGCAAATTTGATAGTTAAGTGAGTAGCCATAAGCATGCTTAAAAATTTCTAAGATATTTAAATGAACATTTAAATTGCTTGTTGTGTACTTTTTTGTAGTTATTTACAATAAATGTATTATTGTATAGATATTACAGTATATTCTTGTGAAAAGAACTAAGTGGGTTATTGTTCATCAGATTCTCTCAGATTATTTTAAAAAGAAAAAAAAATGAATAATAATTTTAGGGATGAGTTGTATGAGTATGAAGTAATGAAATATTAAGTAGAAACATGATCATTGCATTGCTATCCCACACATATTAAAAAAA
Source organism: Teleogryllus oceanicus (assembly GCA_964035755.1). NCBI lineage: Eukaryota > Metazoa > Arthropoda > Insecta > Orthoptera > Gryllidae > Teleogryllus > Teleogryllus oceanicus. Next base: position 192,771,028 of record CAXIVR010000001.1, read on the forward strand.
TTGTTCATACAAAAGAATTTTTTTTATTCATTAAAAAACTGAAGATTCTTTTCGAGAATCTGACAGTAAAATTATAAACTTTATTTGGTTTGCAGGAATCATACGTATTTCAAAGCTCTTTTAATTCTAAAATAATATCATGACACAATATCCACTGTTAGAGATGCTTTAATGTTAAGGAAACGGTTGGAATCTTTGGATAAGGTGTGGTAAAGAATGACTTGGCACTTGGTAATTCGGTTCCAGTTCAAATGAAAGAGATCCTTTCTAGATGAGTGTATGTATGTAAAATAAAAGAGATACTTTCTAGATGAATGTTCTATGTATGTTTGCATTTTATCACAGATGCTTGCTGATTTTTCAAACTAAGTTGTCATTTTATTTGATGTAGGGACTAATACATTCACCACATGTCTCTCTGAAGACAAGTATTTATTTTTTTATTTATTTAGTCAAAAACAGTCAAAAACTGTATGTGAGGTTTGGGGGAGAAAATCATCTGTGCACGCTTTCTTGAGTTTCAGAATGCCTTCCCAACAATTTAACTATTAATAGTTGAAAGATGAAAAATCATAGTAATAATAATAATAAATTTAAAAAAGCGAGGGATTAACATTTCAAAAACTAGATATTTTCGTTGCAAAATTACAGAAAACTTATTTTTAACAGTAAAGGAACAAACAGATTTGATTTTTCTGTATTGTTAACAAAATAGAAACTCACCCTAAGCTCTATTACCACTACAAGCAAAAGGAAAGTTCAACAAAATGTGTGCATAGTGAAGCTACATTTACGTCCAGAAGCAAAGCAAGGGGCCATCTCAGCATTTGCTCAATGGATCAAGGAAACTGGACAAAAACCCGATCGAGATGGGGTCATTGACCCGGAAGTACATTATTTGTTACAGGCATATCGAGTCTTTTTTTAAATTATATAATGCAAATGTAGACTAATTCATTATACCTAATCTTGTTTTTGTTAAAGTAAACATTATTTTTCTTTTTGACGATCAGTATAGTCTTTAATTGTATAGAAACAGTTTTGCAGCAGAAAAGATTTTATTTTTAACTTAAATTTGTGTACCAATTTCAATTGTTTAATTTCATCTGGCAATGCGTTGTAAATTAATGTGCATGTACTGTATTTGGATTTCTTGTAGTGAGCTGTTGATACTGACACTTGATGAACATGATTTCTAGGTCGAGTGTTGTTACTATAAATATCAGTATTACATGAAAATAAGTTCCCACTGTTAAGTAAGTCAGTTTTGACAAATTATTTGATACCAAATTCATCATAGCAGCCACAGATATCATTTGAGGGAGAAATTTCTGAGCAGAGTGTCAGGAGATAGTCATGAGATTTGTTGGAATAAAAGGATTAGAGTAAATAGTGAATTTCAAGAGAGATTTAAAGACAATAATCAACCTTCAGGAACGAATGTAGGTAGTGAATTTTAAAGAATCAGTAATCTGTAATCTGAAATCCAAAAATATTGTTTTCTGTTCAGTATACAAGGAAGTTTTGAAGAACACTGCTATAGGGAAGACTCTTGCAGATGTAGGAGAGCCTATCTTATCCATTTGAAGGTGGTTAGCAAAAGTATGCACCTGCGTTTGGGAATGTAGTTCCAAAATTAGTATACTAAACAAACAGTTTTCAGTTTATTGGTGACGCAGATGTCTTTGGAAGCACAATCCAGAGTGCATATATGGCTAATAAAATTAACTGTATTATTGTTCTTATTATTAAAAAGATTTGTGTATTTGTGTAAAGATTTGAATAATCCTATTTTTGGGGTTGACTATCGTACCTGCAAGCATGCCTGCTTGCCCAGAATGCAGGACTACCGTTAATGGTATAAATAGTTTGTATTTGGATCTGACAATTGGCCACAGTATTGATAAAAACAATACTTTTAGATGCCAAGAAGACGCTGTTCTCGTGTTTTTTTTGGTTTGGTTTTATGGTTTTGATAGTGACTATGATATTCATTTGACTAACAGATTGCCATGCATCCTGATCCACCAGTAGTGCCAATAACATTTCAGAAAAAATAATAGAGATTGCTGGATTTGAAACTAGCATTCTCATGAGAAAATGTAATTGCATTGTTTTAACTCCAATATTTTAAAGTCTTTAATAAAATGTTATGATTTTAAAACTTGAATTATTGTTCGAAATTTACGTTAGAAAATGTTAGAACTTATAAAAGCTATTTTCTTTTGTAATTAATATATCTTCTTTAAAAATGCTTACATATTTTCCTATCTCATTTTTGGACCACAAAATGTGTTGATTGATCTATTTTGAATTTAAACACGCAGAGACCTGCAAGTAATAATTAAAAGTTCAATAAAATTACTTTTTATTTTCATCCTTGACTTTTCCTACTTCTAAGGGTTCAGCGCTAATGGGGGCAGGCTCATTTTTATTGATTAATCAGTCTGATCCCCTTCCTAATGCCAACCATAGGGGCAATTAATAATAATACAATGGATTTTAATTTGATCTCTTATCATATTTCATGTTCTAAAAGAGCACTGCATGCAATATGTTTATTGTAGGAGGCTATGAACTCCTCTCAAAATGTTCATGTGCACACATATGTTTTTACTATGAGAAAATTTACAGTATTCTCAGATGCAAAACTGGTATCTTACATTTCAAGATCTCTTAGAACTGAGATAACCTAATTAAGTTTGGTTTCATTGAAATTTTTTTTTTGTCCTAGGGCCATGAATGAGCTTACTCGTTGCTGAGAAATGTTCACTGTGAAAATTATAAAAAGGTAATGTAAATAATCATTTCAAATACAATGTAGCATTTATTTCTTTGTATCCATCTGTTTATTTCTCTCATGAATTTCCCAAATTTGTCTATTTACATTTTTTTCACATTTGTGCATATTCTTGTTTGTGGTTATTGTCTAATTGTATAAATTGTCAAACTAATTGATACATTAGTTTCATGAAATATAAAAATTTTAACATTCACATATTGATGTGTGTGGTACAAGTTGCGCAGTTGTGCAAGTACGATTGTGCAGTATAAGTTGCAAATGACTTGGTGAAACAAGGGACCAAATAAATTAATATTTAATTTAAATAAACCTAAATTAACAAGAGTCGTATTTAAAAATACTCTATATTATTGCATTTTGCTTAATTTTGTGTTTCTTTTTGTAGGTTGGGGTCTTACAAGAGCACTTGTAGCTATTAAAAGTTAGGAGTGAAAATATTTGGCAAAATAATATGAATGAAATTATTTCAGATTTAATTTTTATTTATCTAATTCTATTCAGCAAGTGATTTTGGTGTCAAGTTTTCAAATATTTTTTTTTTATATTTGTGTTGCGAACATGTCTGTGTTAAATTGTTTTTCTCTTGCACGAATTTATGCAATTCTGCGAAATTGTATAAATTCTTGACTACAAAACCAACAATTTAAAACTACAGGTACGGAGTACATGCAAGGTAAGCAGTACATGCAAACAAGGGTTGATGCAAAATTTTGCGTTTTTGATATAAACATTTATTTAGGAACTGTAGCTTAAAAATATGGGTTGTGGAATCTCTCACCGAAGTTCCGCGAGAATCAACCACGAACTGCAAACATTTTGTTGTTCAGGGGACTACGTGAACAAGGGAATCAAGAGACACAGCAGTGGTTCACCACAGAGGGCCACCACAAAAATAGCTGGGCCAAATTTTACTATTAATTCTGGGTGGGAGAACCGCTTTTCAATGTACGGCAACCGGTTCTTTTTTTCAGTGTACTGAGGGCATACTCAAAATAGGATAGTTGAAGAAATATATTATTAACATATACACAAATATACTATTTAATATCAAGAACTATTTAGTGGCAATATATTATTTTGCTGAAAAAGTTAAACTCAGTTGAATATGCTCCTGGCTGGGAATAGCGCGATATTTTACAGCGAAGCAAAGGAAGGTATTTCTGTACTTTTTCTGCCTTTCGGAAATATACCGAAGCCGTAGTGCAGTGACGCTACCACATATGATCAAAGAAATCCCCTTTTAAAAATCGACCACTTTCCATCTGCCCGACGAACAATGCTGACAATGAGAACATACCGATGATTTTCTGGTCACTTCGTTCCTCGAGACGTTTGTTTAAAAAGAAAATTCGAGCTATGCGGTCGACAAAGTCGCTGCACTGCCCTGTGCCTTGCGTCCTAGACACCGCCGAGATGCCCGGCACCGGGTCACGAACGTGTTTACCTGCTTCTCGTATGATTTCGCCAAATTGAATTCGCTTCTCGGCTGTCAATTATACATCAAATGTCAACACATAGATGAATGGGTGAATTTGTCTTCCAATGGCCTGTCTATTAGAGCACCAAAAGTTTAGCGTTCCATTAAAACACGAAGTGTCTTGAATCGTTTCGGGAAGAGGACTGGTGACTGGACAATCGTGAACAGAATATGGACTTGCCCTGCGTGCGTCTACACACGCACACGCGCACGCGCGCGCGCACATACGCCCACGTGCGCGCACGCACGCACGCACACACGCACACACACACGCACACACACACACACACACACACACGCGCCCAAAAAACGATGGAAATTTTGCCGAAATTCTCCCCAGAGTTCATTTCTCTCCGACATTCCAAAAACTTGATTTTGGCCAAGATATTTGGTGCCCGAAAATCAAAATAATGCTGAAAAATGTAGGTGTTTTTAAATCATAAATAGGATAAAAATTATATATTGCAGAGAAATGAAAAGTAAACTATCGTGTCAATTGATAAAAATTCTAAATATTTTGTTTCATAACATTTTCTTGGATGTATTGTAAATATTACCGCAAATGTGATTTTTCTGCATTCGCATGTCTACAGAATTCGCCAGCGATAAAACGGTTACCATGACAAGAGTGTTGTTATTAAACAATTAATTTGTGATGATACAGTCTGAACACGAGAGATATTATCAGTGGAATATTGAAAAAAAAATTACGTGTGTGTCAGTCATAATATATATTCGTGTTCTGGTTTATGTGTCATCGTAGTGTGCTACTTAAATAGTGCTTTTTTCATGTACATCCTTTGGAATCATTTTATTACTGAAATCGTACGCTGTTTGTGGTTCCAAAAACGGTACCCACTACTCCTGTGTATTATATATCAAATCGCTACTACGTAAATAAGTAGTTAAGTAAATTAAATGAAATTTCACAGTTATATTTTGCGTTCTTCATGTTGCATCGTTTGTAGTTAGACTATAGTTACTACGAATTGCTTTCCTCCTTCAAAGTGCTTGGAGTAACGGCGAATTTAAATTTTTGTTTTCAAAATCTTCTCCAAAATTTTCTTTTAATTTTTTCTTCTGATAGAGCAAAGAACACTTAAGAAACGGTCCATTTTCTTTGAACTCTCTAATTTTCGAAAATTACACGAGTTATAAATGAACGGCAAAAAACTGTGTTGTAGCACCACAGGTTATATTCTGCTACCGAAAAATTAATAAATTCCAACAAATTATTTTTTTATGCCGATAGGAACCTGGCAGGAGGAGATAAGGGAACAAAACCGAAAATAAGACGAAACAGATTAGGAAACTACCTAGTATGAGAAACTCTGTACCATTCTGTAGCACCATTAGATTCCTTTCATTTCAGTTTGGGAGTTCTTTGCGTCATTTTGGTTTTAGTCTTGTGTAGTCATTTGGGTTAGCGTAGCTTATTTCTTTTTTTTTTTTTTAAAAGGTTGCTAATCTCGCGTTTTTTAATTTTATTATTTATTTTTGTTGTTTCATTTTTTTAACTTTTATTCATCTTTCAACTATTTCTAGTTAAAACGTTGGTAAGGGATTCTGGATCGCAAGAAAACGTACGTAAATGATCTTCTCCCCATACGATATACACAGTTTATTACTGTTTTTGACCAAATAAATAATTAAGTAGTTTTAGTTCTTGTAGTTATTATTTTTCCCTTTCTTGTCATATATTTACTATCTTTATTCCGTATCCACATCGTTGAAAAATAAATTTACACAGTCTTCCACAGTTTATAATGTACCCCACGAGTTAACAATTTACTTCAAACATAAAATACGTTGTTACCTGGTTTAAATAATTTTCAATAGATATATCCTGTTTTGATCTGGAGTCTGAACCGATTGCCTATATTCGTAAGATACCTACAATTCAGAAACATTAGTTTATAAAATTATTCTACTACTTGAATATTTTTTTATATTTATTTTTAATCTCGATCAGGTTTTTCGTCCAGTTTCCCTGATCCATTGAGCGAATGCTGAGATGGCCCCTTGTTTTGCTTCTGGACATAAATGTAACTTCATTTTCTGTGCACGTCTTCTAGAATTCAGTGGGAAATACAATTATTCAAATTATCGTTTCCATGTTGTCGCGGCAGGAAGTAATAAGAGCCAAAATTTAATTTATTGCTTTGAAAATAGATTTTATTACATGGGAGTTTTTTTTTTTTTTTCTCCCTTTCAAAATTCAAAATTTATTGCTTGTTTATCCTTGAAAATAGATTTTATTACATGGGAGTTTTTTTCTCCCTTTCAAAAATTCAAAATTTAAGTAGTATATGACTTAGTGTAGGGATCACAGAATTTTGAAAATGTGCACACAATTCACTTTTCCCCATAGCACGTCATACGCAGTTTTTAACTGTTTTTTGACGTAAAATAAATAAATAAATAAATAGTTTCCTAATTAGTATACAAATTATTCGTTTCTAAATCAGCTTCAATTCTTCCAAATAGAAGAGCTGATGATTAGGTCAAACAACCTCGTGAAAAAATCTCGATCGGCATAATTGGAAAACCAATACATTGTCTCCTACACCTATCTTTGTCTTCGAATTACAGGATAATATTCCGAATCATCGCATTCGCAATCGTCGAGCCATAACAGCACGTTGAACAGCCGTACCTTACTCGACGGATTTTCGCCGTGTAAAGTTACTCAAATTTACTCTCGTGTAAGCGATTTACACTCGAGTAAAGTGTTGGTGAAACTCTCCAAGGTGTTACTCTCGCGTAAACATGATTTACTCCAGAGTACACTCTTACTCTTCGTTTGGTGAAACCGACCCATAATTGAATTCGAGTGTTTTACTCATCCCCTCACTCAGTGCCCGACTTTGACTTATGTACTTCCTAGGCTGTCAAATGTTTTAACGCCCTAATGTTTTGCTTTTCGAAAAGTTATTTACAGTGGCGAAGCTAGAGCTTACTGTCTTAGAGTCTTATTCCGAAATTCTTAACTTACATTTTTGACTGAAATTGAACGGCATACTGAATCAATATATTGAAATGACCGATTCTGCTATTTCCCATGGAATTTCTCAGGAATGTCTTTACCCTCCTTAATGTAATCATATTCCTGTCACATAATGCTGTAGACGAAGAAAAAGTTACACTGAGTTGTATCAAAAGAACCGTCTCTTGATATTTTTTTCTAGACCAATTTGTCTGACAAATACTTCAGCAACAAATCTACAGCCATCTATTTTGCATTATCAATGTATACATTTGTCAGTTCATTTCGAAGCTGCTCACTGTCAAAGAATGGATATTGTTTTATTAGAAAAGAAAACTTTTCTGAACGAAAGGACGCTTTATATGTAGAAAACTGCTTCTCGTCAAGAAATTCCATAAACTGAAAGTTTTCAAAATCTTGAAACCTAGAGTACATCTGAATCACTACTGTATCAATAATTTTAAAAGAATCAATTTTGTATCTTTGATATAATTCTGAACATGAAAGTTCATTCATAGTCATGTCTGCTTTGATGCAGATTTCCATAATCTCTTCACATCTAACACGGTATCAACGTATCTATTCTATTTCCATCTCTACGGCATATTACTTGCCACATGCGTTCACATTGTTGAGCGAAAACTGCACTTCGATATCGTGAACCGTTCAGAAATTATGGGACTGGCGCATAGTAAGTGGGACATTCTCTATAAGACTATATCTTTAGCTTCATTAATTGTTTCATAAAGAAAACAGGAACAAAAATCACACAAACAACTTTACTTTCCCACAACGTCACTTGATGAGGTGAATTTGCCTGGTCGAGACGTGGACGTGCATCGCGGTACAAGTCCGTGCCTCCTAGGAACCTAGGATCTCTGCCCAGTGATTGCGAGTGAGAGGGAGATAGCGCGCGCCCTCTTGTGCGCATGCGCGGCAGCGTCAGCCGGTGTCTATTCACAGGCAGGTTCCTCGCTCAGCTACTGGCCCCAAAGAGTATGTCTCTGCGGCCCTGCTAATTCCCTCGCGCGTAAGCGGGGAAAATAATTCTAAAACATTTAATTTTCTTCAATGAGTCAGGAACAAAATATTGAAAAATATTTGATTTTTTTATACCATCGAACATTTTTAGGTCAATAAATTAAAAATATAAGGTAATTATAAAATAATTTCTGTATTACGAGTATTTATAAAATTATAAATTAATTTAAATTAAAATTAGAAATTATAAAATAATTTCTGTATTTGAGTATTCGTATTTACATTTTGTGACCTAAAAATATGGATATTAAAGTCAAAATATCATATAAGTCTTCATATAACATATATGTTGTCATACGGAATCTCGTTTTCTCGATTTAGCTCCGACAAATTTCTTAGCAGTGTCTTCAACCTCTACGCGTCTCAAATTGTCATTTTCTATGTATAAGAGATAATGTATTCAATGTGCCTTGTTTAAGAATCGAACTCATATTTTTTCGAGCTTCAAAGCAGAGAAACATCGTTTGCCATTTGCATTAGTCACAAACATCATTAGAGTCGTAAAATAATCTCATTTGGAAATGTATCTTGTATCGACAATTTATTTAATAAATAATACCCTCTGAATTACCATTTTCTAAACCATTTTTTTCACGAATCACGAATTTTTATATATTTCCATAGTGAACGACATGGCCAGCTATAAACGGATCAAATTTGGATTGATTAATTAATTGATTTTTTCGGGTTTCCGGGCGCGTCAACTACTTCGGTCAATAGTCCCGTGAGTGTAGTGCATGTTTTTTTCTCGGGAGATGGCGCTGATCTACCGTCGGCTAGTGGGGTTTCCCCCAACCAGGACTCTCCCACCAGCGTGGCACCGCCCCAGCCGGGACAAGCTCTAAGCTCCCGACCGGTCTCCCGGAATATGTGGTAGTGTTGTGCATGTTAGTGTAAGTATGTGTGTGTGATAGGACAATGAAGAGGAGGGAAAGATCGCGCGCGGTCCGTGGCCCGTTTTATAGGGTACTGCTCCGGCATTCGCCTCGTGTTGATCGGAGAAACCACGGAAAACTACCGATCAGAGCAGCCGGGCGCTAGAATTCTCCTCCAGACAGCGACTGAATTCGACCTAGCTGAAAAGCTAGTGTCGAAAATCCTGCCGCCGTCAGGACTCTAACCTAGGACCTCCCGGTCAGAGGCGCTGCAGTAACATCAGTGGATGCACTGAGCTACCGCTCCCGGTTTAAATTTGGATATCAACTCAATGCAGCCTAAGAAGATTTCGTTTTGTAACCAACAAAGTTAGTTACCCAAGTTATAAAGTTCGAATCAAGTTGTTGTTACCGAAAAAGACAATTCTCCTGATTGTGGGAATTCTGATTGGATGTTGTTGACGTTCTTATAAGAAGAAATGAAGTCATCTTCGTCAACATATCAGCTTTATTAAGATAGCCGGCTTTCATTTCCGGCACAGTCGCTCGACTTTTGCCGACAGCAGCGAGACTGACGATGACGGCAAAGCTGTCGAAAGCCGGCTATCTTAATAAAGCTGATATGTTGACGAAGATGACTTCTTTTATTTCTTCTTAATTCTCTTGATGCTAAAAAAATTTCACAGTTTCTGCAATTCTTTTCAGAACATTTCTCCAATATTCAACTTTATTTTTGTTCTGTTTCACAAGCTCTGAATCTACTCTTTCTAAAACTGCAGACGTACATACAAATTTTCTAACGCAATCTTGATGTTCGGAACTGTTATCGTTGAGAAATGCTGTTGCTATTTTTCCTGTTGCTAAGCTCTGTAGTAGTGAGCAAAGTGGTAGTTCCACCATATAACTCGCAAGGAACACGAAAGGCATGTCCTGTAGATGGCGAACGCACTAACCATAACCTTTTGACGATTACTCCATTTGTCACTGTTTTTGAGAAATATGATTTTGATAAATATCGATTTTGATCTCCATAATGCCTTTTCGAGGTAGAAAAATCGATGTCATAATTTTTCTTAAATCCATCTTTGGCCACCATTTCTTTAAAATAATCGCCAACGTTCCACTGTACTGGGTCGTTTGGAACTCCATTTGATTAATTAAGAATTTCTTTCGATGGAAAGAAATATTTCTGTAAAACATTCAAAAGTTATCAAACATTCAAAAATAAAATGAAATTCGTCCGACCCCCAAAATTGCGCGCCCCACGCTACAGCCTACTCAGCCTGTTGGGTAATCTGGTACTGCCCTCAGTACTGAACTATGGAAGTAAGTTCGGCGATCCCTTCCCAGCTTCCCCTTCAAACGTTTGTTAAGTAGCATTCACAATGCTAGCGCGTTACCAGCAGCTGTGTTTCGTGCCTGTTGGCAGAAGCAAACGACGAACCATCTGTCCACAACAGACGAGATCTCCTGTTTGGCTCAAGCTCTGACGACTCCAAGCCATCCAACATCTGTCACACTCTTCCTCAGCCCCATCGCCGCTCTTTCCCGAAGTGTCCATTTTTGGCTCCCTTTATGTACACATTTGGCTATACAATTTAAATATTTATGTTTTCCCTTTCAAATAAATTCTGAACACCCGACGGGAGAGCCGTGGACATTTTTAGCCCCATTCATAGATCAAAGATTACCCGACGTCTTAATCAGGTTGATATATTTCGCAGAAGTGGCAAGAAAGATTACGTGCTGCCGATCTGAAGCATGAGAGAAGGCAGATCAAGATTGAGATACCTGCGTGTTACAAATATTCAAGTCACAGAAAAAAGGTTAAATATTATATTTCTTCTAATATCTGGACAAACGACAGGTTAGGAAATTCAGAGTATGAAATAATTCAGTAAAAGAGTAATCTGAATAATATAATATACTTACAATGAAGTTAGAGATGTTAGACCTTGAAATGCATCAGCTGCAATTTTTGTAATCTGATTCTTGCTGAGATCTCTGTAACCAAAAAAAGAAGGTCCATAAAACTGTTAAGTACTCTGTATTATTTTTACAACTTTCCGTAATCGCCAAAGTACTTACATGCGACTCATCCTCTTATATGGAAAAAACGCTTTTGCAGGGATCTCCGTGACCTGATTCTGTTCCAGCCTCCTAAAGATTAAGAAATAGAATAAAAAACATTGCTTATAGATTAGTAAAACATAAGTGAATGAAGGTTGCGATTGCAGAAATTCCTTAAAACCGGTAACTTTGTGGATTTTGTTTCTAATAAATAAAACATATTACTTTTAAACAGTTAACAATTAATCAAATATTGTGCAACAATACATTAGTTACAATAAACATGCTAGTACAATAAATTAAAATGTTTAAGCCTCTCACCCTATCAATTTGATTTTTTTAACATATATGGGCCCCATTATCCGATTTCATGAATCCACCCATTACAACCCCCTATTCAGCGATTCTGATCCACACTGTAACAACGATATATTTATTTTTGAAAATTCAAAAGTTTTGTTTTTCTGCCATTGAATTAATTTTATTCTAGTCTTTCCTTCCTAAACGCTGAAATAAAAAAAAACTGGAGGTTATGATGATGTTTATGCTGATGATCGAGCATGAGCTCAGCGCACGAGTGTGCTCCACGGTTCTGCATCTACTGCAGTTGGGGGAAGGGAGGCCACTACGGTGAAGATATCCCTAGTACGAGTATAAGTGGCAATGACCGATCCAAATGCATATCAGAATGATCTGTTCGCGCCTAGCACGACGATATGAGTTTGATTGATTCATTCATTACTGACTCCGGGCGCGTCAACCACTAATGCCATTAGTCCCGCAAGTGTGTGCATGTTTTCATCGCTGGATATGGTGGCGATCTTCCACAGCTGGCTGGGGAGATCCGGCGTCGACCTGTATCGGCTGGCGGTGATTTTCCTCCACCAGGTATCTTCTACCAGAGAGGTATCGGCCCAGCCGGAACAAGCATCAAGCTCCTGACTGGTCTCCCCAGACAAATGTGATAGTGTAGTGAATGTGAGTTACTTACTTACGTAAGGGATAGGACAAGGAAGATCGCGCGCGGTCCGTGCACCGTTTTGTTATAGTACTGCTCCAGCATTCACCTAGTGTTAATCGGACAAAGCACGGTCAACTACCGATCAGAGCAGCCGGTCGCTAGAATTCTCCCCCGGAGAGCGGCTGAATTCGATCAAGCTCTCTTCTCTCAAGTGTCGAAAGTCCTTGATGAAATAGATGAAAATCCTTGATGAATGGAAGTCATTTCAGTTAACGTAATTGATTTGAGAGCCGGCTTTTGACGGCTTTGCCGTCATCATCAGTCAACAAGTATAAATAAAATAAAATATAATTAAAATACTAAATAAATACAAAATAAGATAAAAGTACGAAGGGGGATTAATATAAATAATACAAAAATTAATTACAGATAACGGCAAATGAAACTACAAAACAAGAAATGCAGAGAGGAGATTCATGTATATAATAGATACATTTAAAATTTAATACATCAATAACAGACCTGTTGTGTCCAGCTTCAGTTACAAATTCCTCTTCGGCCTTTTGGGGTTTAAACATCTACTTTAATAATTAATTATATTATTATTATTATTATTATTATTATTATTATTATTATTATTAAATGTATCTGTTGCAATTTCATTATTTGTGGAGGGTTCTTCCACTCTAATTCACTATCACACTGAGCTCCTTGCGACACTTAGTCTCGACGTGGCAGCCGCTCGCGATGGAGCTTCGACTCGCCGCACCCACCAGGTATCAATTACGCTCTGTAATTAATTTTTTGGGTGCAAAGAACAGAACCCGCTAGACATTCATTTTCAGCTATGTAAAGTGTACGGAAAACGCTATATGAACGCGGAATACGCGTGAAAATGGTCCAAAGAACTTAAAAACAGACGCACAGGACGGCCAATGGTTTCAAACGAAACAATTGCCAAAGTTACACTTGCTACACAACAAAGCTACACAAAGCTACACAAAGCAATGCTTGAAGATCGACTGGTGACGGTTCGGGACCTTTGTAACATGCTCTCTGATGTCGCTTTTGACAAGATTTTGACAGAACAATAGGGATACCACACGGCCTGCGCAAGGTGGGACTCGAAAATGTTTACACATCGTTGTAACGCTCGCCCCCACACCGCCCGTGCAACAACCAATCTCATCGCCCAATTTTGATGGAATACTGTCACACACACAGACACCCTATTGCCCGGACATAGCCACAAGTGACTATCATATCCACCCTGAATTGAAGAAACACCTGGGTGGAATGAATTTCATTCCCGATGAGAAGCTGAAAAAAAGAGGTGCGCTACCAACGCGACGAAACGAGAGAGTTCTATGACACAGGCATAAAAAAGATTGTATTCCAGATGGAAAAATGTGTCGATCGCAACGGTGATTATGTGGAAAAATGGCAAAAAAGGTCAAACTTTCCAAGAATGTACGTGACAATGCAAATAAATATTGCAATGAATATTGCATCATCTCCCGGAATCCGCTGCGTGAATTGCAACATCTGCCGGCGCCCCACCAGAACTGGATGATTCCGGGGTATTCCCGGGTCGCGCAGAAGAATGATGCAAGTTCCGCAAAGGTCCAGACGGGTGCCAGCCAGATACAAATTCCTCGCTGCCAGCGGCCGCTGGTCAGTCTGAAATGGAAGCTGACCTGTGGAGCGTGTGCATCGCGGCGAACGGTGGGCGGCGTCAGCAGTGCAGTGAACTGTGGCCGGAGCAGTGGACTGTGGTCAGTGCATTGAACGGTACGGAATGCATCGAACTGTGCGACAGTGCAAGAGAAGTGAACAATGACAATAATCAAGAGAAGTGTGCCTTAAAAAGAAATTACCAAGTAAAGAACACAAGGACTGTGAAGACTATCTGTACATAAATCAAGTATATTTAGTTTATCTCTAAGAAATAAAATAAACGTCTTTGTTAAAATAATATGTTTTAATTCAACATATAGAAACGTTACAATATGTTTTACCCAGTTTAAAATCGTTGGAGACCTATTTTACTGTCATCCCGCGTATTAAAATTTTAAATGTATCTGTTATTGATACTAAACCTTCCTTTGTACTTATCTTATTTTGTACTTGGTATTTTATTAATTTTTTATTTTATTTATATTCCTAGACTGATTATGACGGCAAAATTATCCAAAGCCCTTTCTCTAAACGAATTTGTTAACTTAACGGAGAGGACGTTTATTATTTCAATCATGTAATTACATCAGCAACACATAGCATTTTCACAATTCCAGAATCCTGCCATTGTCGGGACTCGAACCCTAAGTCACCCGGTCTGCAGTTGATGCCCTTAGCCACCTTTGCCGGTGGGTCGACATGAGGAAGTTTAGGGTATCATGGAGGCCTGAAATTATTGATAAAACATTTCGTATAACCCGTAGGTTAAGGTTATGTTTCTGGTTCTTCGAGGTTATCGTTGCTGCCTGGTCAGCTATTTCGGTTTCCAGATATTCCCGTGTGTCCAGGAACCCAACAGATAATGACGCTGTAAAGATGCAATGATAGACGATGTATTTGGTGTTGGACATTCATTGTAGGGGGTGAGAATAAGGAAATGGAAAGGTACATTCAAGAACACTTTTGGAATTACTTCGACTGAGGAAGCTGTTCGGGCTCACATGCAAAGTACAAAAGTATCATTGCACATCTTATTTCATACGCTTCGCCAGGACAGAATCCTTGCTGGACAGAATCCTTGCTCCCTCACCGATAACAAGACGTCGTGCCGCGGATGTGTGCGGGCGACCCCTGGGCCCCAGAGCGACGCCGCGTCACTGCTTTGCGAGGAATATTTGCGGGTCTCATCACGCCACGCTCGCAACAGTTCCAACCGACTCTTAACCGCCAGAAGCTTCCAAAAGCTTCGATCTTGTTCTAGAAGAATTTAAATATGCATTTGCGATTCGTCACTTCAATCCCCCTCTCCACGCGCCCTGCGCGCTGTGTAACAGCCGTCAGAGCAAAATTCAGTTCATGTCGAATACAGCCTGTGAACGCAGGCGTGCGCTTTGAGGTCCGTGAGAAGACACAAGTTTTCCCACGTAAAAGCTCATTAAATGAAGCGAACAACTTCCAACTTCCAATTCACACCGAACATTAATGTAATTTCGCGGAGATAAAATATTAAGTTGTCAATTGCGAGTCTAATTAGATCTGTGTGAAGCGTGCAACTTTATACGTGCAAACTGGTGTTTGAAATGTGACTGAATCATCTCAATTCTGTATTTGTGTATTCTGTCAGTGACTACATGAATAAAACGCGTTGTTGTACAACATCTACTTTTAACTGGAACCGGTACAGTCTTGGTAAGCTGAAATTCGTGAACAAGCCACGAACTATTTCAGGGCTTCAGATTGCGTTGCAAACAAAAAACCCATCAACCATACAGCCCACTGATCCAAAAGGTGAATGGCGCCCAGAACAGAAACTATGAGAAAAGTGGCAGTGTCAGATACGAAGACAGGGTAAAATGACTTCTCTCGCGCCCACAAGATCGCAAACAGAAACGCCAGAAATTACTGTATCCTTTATCACACATAATTTGAAAGTGGTATTGTGCCACTCTGCTACACCCTAAAGATGGATCGTTTCAAAAAGGCCTTAACATCGGACGATGGTACAGAAGGAATGTCAATGGTACCGAAGGAATGGGTCTTCCTCGTCGCCAATTTCGCCGCCTAATCAGCCACCCCATCCCCTGTGATTGCCGCATGGCCTGGGACCCGACCTCATCATAGTGGAGAGACACAAGATGATGAATCAGGTTTTGAACTGATTTCGTCAGGCACACTGACAAAGAACGGTAGACAACTTGAAGAGAGCTGAGAGAATCGAAGCAGAGAACTACTCGCCGCGTCGCTAATTCCATGTACTTTATGGCTTCGAGAATTGCATACATTTCAGCAGTCAATACATTACACTGGGAATGAAGATATGATTTGGTGACCTTAATACAATAAGAACTACATGCCACTGCTAAACAGGAGTAGTAGTTTGTTTCGGAAGATAGGAGAGTCAAAGGTCAATATTGGGGCGGAGGAATTTTCAAAAGGAAATGAGGTCTCTTCGAGGTTTCACAGGGGTGGGAAGACCGACATTAAGGTCTCGCAAAAGATTTCGAAATCGAATACCTGATGTCTCATATTCAGGATCGATAAATTAATTCATTGTTTAGTCCCGATTTTTAGCACCATAAGACGATAATAGAATATCCAGCCTTCTTTCTAAGGATAGCCTCATAGCCTGAGTTTGAAGGCATTCGATTCGGCTGGTGCGACACGCACATGTGGAGAGGCGGATACCAGTGTGTGTGTGTGTGTGTCCTGTTAATAAATCGGAGAGGAGGAAGTCATACAACTCACTGCCGTAATCCAAGGGTGAGCGTATGAGTGATCGATATAACCGTAGTAGGCTAATGCGGTAGGCTCCCTATCAGGATCACTCAGTATACGAAGAAGATTGAGGGGGAAGACACATCTGGGCTGTAGTCTACGGATATGAGGATGCCATCCATCTGTTAACACATTTGTGACGACGCAGACTATAGACTATTAATTTCCCGCCCAGCCGGGCGCTCCATGGTGTTTGCAATGGATTACAGGGATCAGAATTTGAATTTCGCGCGTGCCGACTAAAAAACATTTTTTTTATTTTCCCGTTGGCTGCGGCAATTTGTCGCCGCTCCGCCAGGTGCTCAGGAATTACAAAAAATTGCACTATATTTTTTGTAAACGGTTCTACCACTCGACTGACAGAGGGCTGTTGGTGCAGTGGATAGCTAAGATGTGTCTAAAAGCAGATAGATTAAATTGATTTGTCAAGTGATACCTCAAACGTTTGGTGGTTGTTTTTTAATTCTTTGTAATGTCTAGGAATAAGTTAGGGCAGAATAGAATAGCAGTTTTCGTTTTGTGGTTCAGCCAATGAAACGTTTGTTCTGAAAATGAATGCGCTGTTTGTTCTCGTTGAAAATAATTTTCCTATTCCATTGTGTTTCCCTTTCTCGTCAAAGGTTTTGAAAATTGTGAGAAATTAACCCTTTTCTTAAGAATTTATAGTGCTTTGAAACCCCGAATTCGTAGTGTGTTGGTGCTATTGCGTCGAATGTTCGGCGCGTGTGCAAGGCTGCATCAGAATAGCAGTCCACTTGGTAGATTTATAGTTTCATGTTGTTCCATTTGAAAGGTGGCTTGTATATTGATAATTAAAGCATTTTTTTTTTATTTTATCCAATATTCTGCCCTCCGTTATAACCTTCGGGACATGACATGTTACTCCTAACCTTAGAGGGGCATCGAAATTGTATTGCATAACAGTACGAAGTTAGAAGTTATTTGCCCATTTTAGTTGCGTAAATGAGTAGTTGACTCATAGACGAACAAATTAGTGTAATCAGGAATAATTAGGCGTTCATTCACTTGAGAATCGCCGCTACACTTTAAATTTCATTACAGGTGTGTGTCAGTGCACGACCACTGCCCTAATTACTGATGTCGCTCATTGCATCGGCAGGTAATCTTATTGAACATAATGGTTCATGTCAAAGTACTCCCAAAGGATTCAGGGACAATTGAACTCAAATTATCGCAAAGGTGGCATCTTGCGGGGTGGAAAATGTCGAGGATAGAGAATAATTTGAAAGCCTTGCAACCAGCCACAAGGTCAAGCCTAGCGTACCTTCGTGACAGAATATCCGAAGTGTGGTCCGTGGTAGAAGCAATTAAATCAGAATGTACACGTTAGATTCCGCGACTCGAGTCAATGACTTCTTGGCTGTCTCGGTGACGCCGCGCAGTGGGCTGAGAGAGGGCAGTGACTCGGCTAACACTATCACTATATGCGTAAGCGATGTTGTGTAGTGTGGTGGATTCTATAGGTTCTGGGCGGCCTGCGCCGTGATTGGCGCTCTTCCGCCGGGGGTTTGTGGTGGGGCGCTGGGGTACAATCAGAGCCCCGCCGCGTACGCGAGCGTGCGAGCGTACGAGACCTCGGAAAGAACTCTGTTTTGACGAAATTCTTGTTTTCTTGCGTCGAGAGACGCGGCGGGGTTGCTCAGAGCGGTGCAGAATAAACTTGAAATTGAGAATGAGAAGAGAAGTAGATAGGGTATGGAAAAGAATGGTAGTTTTAAGTAGAGGTAATTTGTGAAGTTGGAGGTAGTTTGCGGCTATTCCGCATTTGGGATTTAAACTGACAGATTAATAATTAGTTAATTAATTAAATTGACATTGGTTTCGGTAGCTGGAGACAGCGAGCGTCGGACGGGAAGTGTTTGCGCCCAGCTGCAGGCATTTTGTTATAGTACTGCACGTATTTTTGAAAAAGTTCGATAAAAGCCGGATTAGAGAAGATGGATTCAATTTGATTTTTTGCGGTATCTAGAATAAATTTTTTGATGGGGGAATATTTAATTTCTTAAGATAGTGGCTGAAGGGTTGGCCTGGTTCAGGACGGCACGGTCTGCGGATGCTGTAGCCCTGGTTTTGCACGCGTAAGTGTAGAGCAAAGCTTTTATTTTACATCTAATGTTTTTCAATAGTACTATTGTTGACAATGACAACGCCTTCAATCATTCCAATTATGTAAATGTCAACTACACCTCACCACACCACTGAATCAATATACTTGCCACAGAAACTTCCTGTCGAATTGTATTCCTAAATAGCTATAAAATATTGCATTCAACAAGCAGCTCATGGAGCTCTAGGCCAACAAGATAAGAGACAAGAGATGGCCCCACAATGGTGGACGCAAAGCATTGCAGATAAGATCCAACTCAAGAAAATTCTGTATAATTGGTTAAGGACGAGAGACCAAGAAGACAGAAAATTGTATGCTAGAATGAATAGAGAAGTTAAGAGAGATATCTACACAAGGAAAAATGAAATGTGGGAGAGGAAATGTGAAAAGATAGATAGATGTTGTGGTGGCACAAAAATTACCGAAGCATGGAAAACCATAAAAAACTTGAAGGAAGCTAAAGAAGGAGCCAACCTCCCTACTATCAATTTTAATGAATGGGAAAGACACTTTAAATCTCTCTTAATGGAAGACAGAATCGAATATCAAGGAACAGATTATGAGTTTCAAGGAGGGATCGATGTAGGACATACCAACCCAATAACCGTCGAAGAAGTACGAAGAGCCGAAGATATGAAAAATGGATAATCTCCAGGACCTGGAAACATACCGATAAAATTGGTGAAATATGGGCCAACTGTTCTGTGGGAGTGGCTGAGCAAACTGTTCAATAAATGAATACTCGGCGGTGAAGAAGTTCCATATGAATGGAACATAGCATACCTCAGTCCTATTCTTAAGAAAGGGAGTAAGAAACTATGAGGCAACTATCGTGGAATAAGTGTTATATGCTCTAGTGGTAGGTTGTATGGTCGAATTCATAAATCAAGAATAGAGGAGACTATAATTGATATGGAAGAACAAAGCGGCTTCTGTAAAGGGAGGTCATGCAATGATAACATTTTTTCTTTATGACAGATGGTGGGAAAGAGATTAGAAAAAAATATGAATAGCCACTTGGTGTTTATTAATCTAGAAAAAGCATACGACACGGTCCCACATAAGAAATTATTTGAAGTATTGTATCAAAGCACAATTAACAAAATATACGTGAGAAGTATATTTAATATATATAAATCATCGGAATGTTTGATTAAAGTACGAAAAGAGATCACAAAGGAACCTTTCAGAATTACGAAAGGTTTGAGACAAGGTTGATACCTTTCACCAACATTATTTATGATTTATATTCAGAAAGCACTGAAGTTGTGGTGCAGGAAATGTGCAGGTATGGGTATTGAGATAGGAAAAAAATGTATACATACACTTTTGTTTGCTGATGATCAGGTGCTCATAGCTGGAGATGAGGAAGATATTTCCTTTATGACTAGAAAATTATTCGAAGAATATACAAAATGGGGTTTAAAAATAAATTTTGAAAAATCAGAATACTTGAGCTGTGGAGAAGATGCCGGAAATCTTAATATTGAGGGCCATCAGATCAAGGTATGTAAAGAGTTTAAGTATCTGGGCAGCATCTTAACACAGGATGGAAAATGTGATCGAGAAATCCAACATCGAGCAACTAAAGGAAGAACGGCAATCTCAAAATTAAACGCGATACTTTGGTCCCCAAAAATAGGATGGAAAGTTAAATTGATGATGTACAAGTCCATTATAGAACCTATAACAACATATGGAAGTGAAGTTGGGAATTAACGCAAAAGAAAAAGAAAAAAAAAAATACCTAGAAGACTTTAGAATTGTTGGGAATTAACGCCAAAGAAAGGCAGGAACCGGAAAGGCAGGAAACCGGCAGGAAGGAAAAGAAGAGGAAGATCTACAACATTGTGGTATGCAGGAGTACAAGAAGCCACGCGTGCAAGGAATATTGAAGAGGAGGAAGAAGCATGGCGAGACAGAGGCCTGTGGCGTCGGAGGTGCGGGAAGCGGAGACAGCTGTAGGACCCCCGCAGGAGAGAGAAATGTGATAAAACGGACAAACCTGCATAAAACAGATATCTCTCTAAACCAGAATAATTTAGACATATTTAGTCTTAGTCTTAGACAGATTTCGATTATTTAGAATCATAATAGTTTTCTCACCGATTTAAATTCTGTTGCGAAATTTCCGGATTTTTTTTAAAACCGAGATTTTGTTTTTTGCTTAACACAGTTTCAATCGACAGACAACATTTAATCATCTGATTTTATGTTTTAATTATGTTTGATTTTTTAAATATTAATATGTTTAAATGTTTACGAACATTCCGACAAGTCTTGCTTGCATAGTTAAAATAGGACTGTATCCACTGATTAAATGAATCCAAAGATATAGGGTCTAGTTGTGATCTCTAATAAATACAATGAATATGAAGTCAAAAACCGTTTACGCAGTCTCCATTTTTTAATTGAAATAGTTGAAAAAGTTTAATTAATTTAAACTTTGCAATATGTCACAACAATAAACGAGCAAAAATCTTAATTAATTTTTCAAATGCCCACAAAACGGACGTTTAATGTTACATTCATGTTTCACCAAGATCGTTTCGATGGACAGTTATCAAAATATTCTTTAACTTTTAACCGACCGGTATGCGCTGCCACCGACGACTGAGACTTCTCGTTACACTCGTTTCCTTGAGCCCTGGAATATTTACCCTCACTTCTTTAGTAACTAGTTGAATTATGAATAAGAGATAGCAACGAACGTTCTTATAAAAATCTTAAAACCAAAAATGTTCGTTGGCATACAATGGAAAGTATTCTGCATCGGAAAACGAGATACAGATTTAGTATCAGTCATGTCTTCAAAATAATCAATCTCCTTTACTCTCGTATCTAACGAAATGAGGGCACACAAAAAAAAGTGCGGATATTAAGTAATATGAGCATCAAACATAGTTTAGAAAAAGAAAAAAATTGGATCGGTTTTTGGGAAATAAATCGCCTATATTTCGTCCAAAATTGCACAAACTATTCACATTTTCGAAAAGTTTAACTTCAATGCAATTATTTAAGTTCCGTCTTTAAGGAACAGATTTCATTAAGGAAAAAATCTCTCTCATCAAGTTGTAGGAAGATGCCACAAAAATTTCGCGCTTTTTCAATTTTCATAAAATTTGTGTCATGCCAGTCAGTGAGAAAAAACTGTCAGTAAAACCTTTATCAAATTCAACTGAAGTGCCTAGGGACGTTGTTCTCCAAAAGACACCTATAACTGAGTAGTCCATCAGCCACTACGGGAGCAGAGCCGCTGCAACAATGAATGGTTGTGGCGGGTTGCATACTGCCCATTTCACGTCAGGTGAGTATTTCTAATGATAATTTCTGTTCCTTTTAAGATATCAATAAAATTTGACACCTTCTAGAACATTCTGAATACAATGTTATAGCAGATATTCATAAATTTAAAAAGCATGTCTTGCGAGTAATTGCGTTTTAAAGAAGTTTTTTATCGTTGTATACCCAGAATAACACGACATAAAATTGATATTTTACAAAATAATTATACTACATATCTTATATATAAATTCACAATTTTTTTGAATTTATAGATACGTTTATTTGAGAGCAAAAAAAATATATAGCGGTGTTCACAAAAAGCCTTACCGGGAGCGGTAGATCACTGCATCAACTGATGTCACTGCAGCGCCTCTGATCGGGAGGTCCTAGGTTCGAGTCCTGACGGCGGCAGGATTTTCGACACTAGCTTTTCGGCTAAGTCGAATTCAGTCGTTGCCTGGAGGAGAATTCCAGCGGCCGGCTGCTCTGATCCCTACTCTGATAGTTTTCCGTGGTTTCTCCGATCAACACCAGGAGAATGCCGGAGCAGTACCCTACCAAACGGACCACGGACCGCGCGCGATCTTTTCTTCCTCTTCCTTGTCCCATCCTCTCCCCCTTACACACACACACACACACACACAAACACACACACACGCACGCACTACACTACCACATATTCCGGGAGACCGATCGGGAGCTTAGAGCTTCTCCCGGCTCGGGCGGTGCCCAGCTCGTGGGAGAGTCCTGGTTAGAGGGAAACCCCACTAACCCACAGTAGGTCGGCACCGGATCTCGCCATCCAGCGGGGGAAGTTAACCGCCATCTCACGAGAAAAAACATGCACTACACTAACTGGACTAATGACCAAAGCAGTTGACGCGCCCGGAAACACGAAAAAACAAACCAAACCAAGAAGCCTTAGATTTTAAGAGTGTATTGTTGCCTAACAATCAGTTAGAAAATTTTAATTATGTACTTCGACGATGATGGCATCATGCACAACAATATCCCGAAATATTTTCGAGTTTGGAGTAGTGTCATGAAATCCGCCTTTTTTTTTTTTTTTGCATGGAATGACCCATTTTTTCATTTGTGTCAACCACGTTATAAACTATGTGTCATGCTTCCTTCAGCAAGAAGCCCAAAAAAGTATTTTATTTTAAATTGAGTAAATGATCTGCACATGCGTGTATTATTTATAGTGTCAGTGTTCATGTTATTAGTAATTGTAAGAATTTTTGCATCGTGGTCACTGTATCCTAGATTACTCGTTATTATTCCGTATCTAGTTGTCGTTTTGTTGATTATAATTTCATCTAATGCTTTTTGTGATTTAAATGCATTTATTTATTTAGTCAAAAACTGTATGTGAGGTATGGGGGAGAAAATCATCTGCGCACGCTTTCTTGAGTTTCAGAATGCCTTCCCAACAATTTAACTATTAATAGTTGAAAGATGAAAAATAATAGTAATAATAATAATAATAATAATAATTATTATTATTATTATTAAAAAAAAGATATTTAACGTTTGAAAAACTAGATGTTTTCGTTGCCAAATTATAGAAAACTTATTTTTAACGGTAAACGAACGAACAGATTTGAGTTTTCCGTATTGTTAACAAAATAGAAACTCACCCTAAGCTCTATTACCACTTCAAGCAAAAGGAAAGTTGAAGAAAACATGCGCATAGTGAAGCCACATTTACGTCCAGAAGTAAATCAAGGGGTCATCTCAGCATTTGCTCAACGGATCAGGGAATCTGGACAAAAGCCCGATCGAGATGGAGATCATTGACCCGGAAGCTGAAATACATTACTTGTTACAGGCATTTCAGTCTTTTTTTGAAAATTATACAATGCAAATGTAAACTAATTCATTATACTATATCTTGGTTTTGTTAAAGTAAACATTATTTTTCTTTTTGACGATTAGTATAGTCCCTAACTGTATAGAAACAGCTTTGCAGCAGAAAAGATTTTACTTTTAACTTCAATTTATGTACCAATTTTAATTGTTTAATTTCATCTGTCAATGAGTTGTAAAGTAACGTACATGTATTGTATGTGGATTTCTACGTCGAGTGTTGTAACTATAAGTATCAGTATTACATGAAAATAAGTTCCCACCGTTAAGTAAGTCAATTTTGACAAATACTACAGATTCGTAAATAAATAGGCAAGGCAATGGTAAGATTCCAAGCTCAATAAAAAGAGGCTTGCATGGATTACGCGGATGGGAGTTTTTCATTATTCGAATAATTTTCGTTTGCAATCTAAATGTCTGGGCACTAAAGGATGAGCTTCCCCAGAACATTATGCCATATCTAAGGCGGGAATGTACATTTCCAAAATACACGCAACGGCTGCATGAAGGCTGACAGAATTAGAAAGAATTCTGAATGCATAACAGAATGAGCTTAATTTAGTGTTTAATTCTGTTATTTGTACATTCCATTTGAGGTTTCAGTGAATGGAGAGACCTAGAAATTTTGTTACCTTAACATCATCTAATTGCATCATCTATTGCAATTCATTTTCAATGTAGCATACGATTGCAGATTTGAAACGCAAAATTGCATTGAGACAGTTTTTCGTTCGATAGCTATTAATTTATTATTACAAAACCAATTTGAAACTTCTGAAATTGTACTATTCATTTTTTCATTTTGCAAAGAAAATTTATTTATTTTTATTTATTTTACGTCAAGAAACAGTTGAAACTGCGTATGACGTGCTATGGGGGATCCTGCAATTCGTGTCATCGGCAAACAGAACTGTTCTTCCATTTTTAATAGATGAGGGCATATCGTTTACGTACAACAGAAAGAGGATAGGATTAGATCGAACCTTGTGGGACCCCATGTTCAATTGGCAAAGAATTGGAAAGAAAAGTAAATAATGTCCTTTCGTGCCAGTGCGGTATTTCTACTCTTTGAGATTGATGTTTAAGGTACGAAGTAATCCAATCTAGGGCAATACCACGAATTTCATTACAAGGTAATTTTGAGAGCAAGATTAATAACGTCAAAATCCTTCCAAAGATCTAAAAATATTCCAATGGGTTCTTCATTTTGGTCCAATGATGAAACAACATCTTTAAGGAAAGAAAAAATGGCCGTTTCCGTAGATTTTGATTTCCTGAAACCATGTTGCGAGTCTGAAAACGCTTCGTTTTTCCTGAGAAAAGTTTCCATTCGCGTATAGAAAAGCCTCAATAATAGTTTTGAGAAAACTGACAAAAGAGAAATTGGCCGGTAATTTTGAATTTCATTTTTGTTCCATTTTTTAAAATGTGGCTAAATTTTTGCTGTTTTGAAAATACCTGGAAATATTCCTCTGCACAAGGAAACATTGAAAATGTGAGTTAATGGGTGTATAATGGCACGTGCACACGTTTTTAATAAACAATCCGGAAATTCATCTAAACCAGATGAATATTTATTTTTTAGTTTACTGACTATTCTGAGGATTTCGTTAGAAGAAGTTTGGTAAATACACATCGTGCCGAAATTTTTTGGAAGCATATGATGTTGAATTTTGTGGTTTTAGTCCCTTCGTGAGATCAACCGCAATTCCAGAAAAGTGTTGGTTGAAGATATTCGCAACTTTTTCTGGATTACTTGTTTCTCTTTCATTATCCTTTGAAACTACATTATTTACGAAATGTCGTGATGACGTGGTCGTATTTTTTACGATGTTCCACATTGCTTTTGTTTTGTTTCTAGCGTTCAAAATATCCTCATTATTTTTCATTATTTTGGCCTGAACTATGTATTCCGTTGTGTAATTGTGGCACAAACTCTTGCATTCCTTCCGAGTGCTTAAATAATTTTATGTTTAAATAAAATAATTTTATGTATTAATAATTTTATATCTATCAGTTTTGAAAGATGGTAAAGAAGCTGGTAAAATTTCATGGCAATCTGACTGTTCAGCATGGTGAGTGTTTTGTGTTAGTGTTGGACTGATCTGGCAGGCAGAGAAAATCATTGTAAAATTTGGGGGGAAATTGTATAAGGTATACAGATCTACACATATTCGAAAAATCATAGTGAGTTAATTGATTGATTTTCCGACGCGTCAACTATGATAATTAGTTCGTAAATGTAGTGCTTGTTGATTTTCAAGAGATGTGCTGAGTTCGCTCAGAGCCAAAAATGCCTCTGTCTCTTATGCGAGTCTAACCAGGAGGTTGTACGGTTCTAATCCCAACGGTGACGTAATTTTCGACACTAATTTAATTTAACTAGGTCGAATTAAGCCGCTATCTTGAAGAGAATTCTCGCGGCCGGGTGCTCTAATCGGTAGTTTTTCGTGATTTCTCCGATCAATTCCAGGAGAATGTACTATATCAAAAGCTTATAAGCCACACGCGATCTTTCCTGGAGACCAGTCAAGAACTTAAGAGTTTGATTGAAGCTTTCGTATTTTTGCGTGCGAGGCTCACTTGGGTGTCTAACTTGCACCCACGAACTTGCTTTTCGAACTTGAACTCGCAATGACTTGCATTTCTGATTTGCACTAGCATTAACATGCATTTTAATTTCGGCACTACACTTGTCCTTAGAACTCCATCTCTGAGTTTTATCTCAAGTTGTGCTTCGTCCGGGACTTAGATCGGTCTCGCCTGATTCGGGTATTGAGTCGACACGATAGGATGACGTCGCCGACGGCACAGTGGTCGTGCGTTGTCGTCCTGTGTCCGACCTGGGTGAACGAGAAAGCTACGACCGAGGCGGGCCATTGCCAGCCGTCATCTCGCGACACCGACGCAAACGGCTGTGAGCCGAATCTCTACTTCACGAACTTTTCTTCACCCAATTTAACTATTTCACTGCAATTGGCTGAAATTGCCCCGTGCGCCATCACTATTAACGACTCACAATTGTACCAATCTGCTGTGACTGATTTCTTTATTGAATGTTAGGCTGCATTAAACATATTTGTAGGGAAATCAAAAGGGTTTTGATATTTCTAGACTTTAAAAAACACTATATAGCATTTGGAAGCCAAGAACTACTTTTCCCATCTTCGTTTCTGTGCGTGCAACATTGCCCATGTCACATTCGCTGCCCTGCCCCGCGCGCCGCTCGGGCCGCGCAACTGAAGGAAGCACACTCATTAATGCATTAACCTGCGACAGACGACACAACTTCTTAGTCGAAAAAATACGCGTGCAATAGTCAACTAATTATACCTAGAAAACTCACAAATAAACAGTAAATATTTAGTACATGCCCGCAAACAAAAGTGCTAATGTAAGTAGAAAGAACTACTTTCAAGTGACGCCCTTCTGAGATCCTTCTTCACGCTTATGTTTTCGTACCAAATAATTTCGTTCAGATAAACGTCACCAGAGCGTTTAGTAAAGCCTCTTGAAAGAGTTCACGTCATAGCCAGCGGAAAATTGAAATCTACAAAGATACAGCAGTCAAAATTATTATGTACAGTACTTATCATAATATGTCTAGTTTGTTCACATATTGTGTTTCCCAGGATTAAAGTGAATAGGATAATTGAACTTCATATAAACAATTTAATACTATTTTAAGCATCATACTTATTGAGTTAGTAACATAAAAGTAATAAATATTTAATATAATTAGAAGTAACTAAGATGAACAATTAGTTTAAAAAATTGTGCCACCATTTAATGTTTAATGGTCGTCTCTGCGTAAAGTTCGTTGTAACCGCTGCCACCATTTAATGATCTAATGGTCGCCTCCGCGTGAAGTTCGTTGTAACCGCTGCCACCATTCAATGTTTCCTTCGTCTGTGACGTCGTCGTGATGTGAAAAACAACACAGACACGGAGTTCTTTGTACAGGTTTATTTAATATTACTGTATATTACAATATTTACATCCTCTTCCGGAAACTACCGCTGCACTCCACAGCACTACCATTCCTGAGGCAAGCCGCCTCAGCCAACCCCAGCGTGCTAACCTGCAGCACCGCTCCCGGCATCTGCTGTAGTCACCCTCGCAAACCTGCGTCCGGATCAACAAAGTGCCTCCGCATCAACAAAATGCCTCCGCACCGCGATTCGGCCCAAACTCGAATGCCAATCGCCAACACTCCCCCGGCGTCTATAGCGAGGAGTCACGTGACAGACCTCCCATACTGAAGACCCGCGGACCGCGTCTTTAAGGGGCCGCCGACCAGCTGCAGACGATCTGTCCTCACACATCATTCTGCGCTAGCTGACCCCCGGATGTTCCCAGACACGCCCCCGCCGGCTTGCACCCTCGAAACGACCGCTCCGGTTGCACCGCCAGCCCGACGCCTGGACCACCCCCTCCCACGCACCGGCCCACGCCTTGTGCGGTCCGACGACTAGTGAATGCTACGCGTTACAATCCGAAACAGAGAGAAAAAATAGCTCATGGGTTTAAATGTCATGTAGTGGTCTTTTAAGTCTAGTAAGCCGGCTTGCACCGTCGAAACGACCGTTCATGTTAATACAAAAATCAGATACAGCAGTGCTGTACAATTGTGGGTGGTTAAGAGTGACGGTGTGCGGCGCAATTTTAGCCGATTGCAGTGAAATAGTTAAACTGGGCGAAGCAAAGTTCTTAAAGTAGGGGTTTCAAGCTTTTAATTTTATCTAAATTTAAAGTATTTTGGATAAAAATGTACGGAGCTATGCCATTGGAAGTGTCGATTTCTATGGTTTTAAAGTAAAATTGGCCATATTCGGGCTAATGTGGCACACTGAGTCAAATAAGTAATGCTTGATGACCATAAAATTGTTGCGGGGTAACGCGGGCACTACCTCAGACAAAAATCCGTCGATAAAAATTATATTAAATATTATTTATTCGTTGTTTTCTAAAAAGGAGCGAATAAAGGCCGAAACATGGAGTGTTTATGGGGTTTGTGTAACCTTACAACCCATTTTAAAAACGGTTTTATTGGCGTCGACGTTGCTCTTGCATCGAAAGTTAACCTTTTTTCACTAAGCCATTGCCTTCTATTTTTTCGATACAGACTAATATAGATAAAGTGAATATCTAATGTTATTAACACCTACCAAGAATAAATTCCTGCACTAGTTGAGGTTTTACTATTTATAAGAATGCAACGTTTTTTATTTTTTAGTTATCGGAATAAGTGGACAAAGCAGGTTCTGAAACAGCCCGTTATTTAATAACCAATATGACATACAGTTCTGTTGTTCCCTCCGGCAAATGATCTGGCACCTTTGTCAAAGCTTTTTCTTGACAGTCCACAATGCCATCAGCACAGCGACATGGATGAGGACACTGAGGTTCACTTAAACATTCACCAGTCGGACGCTCAACAAGGCCTATAAACAAAAGTATTTAACAATTATTTACACTCACAATATTTAATAAAGAACAAATGAACATAAGATTATTTTTGGTTTTCTACGAAATCTAAAATATTGCAAAAAGCATCTATAACTATAACAACTTAAACCAGTTATGAAACATGAAAGCAGTTTGGAAAAAATGACAAAAACATTGATATAAGAGAAAATAAAGGGGTATATTGAGCATCAGTCACAAAGGATATTAGCGTCTTGCAAAAATCGCCTGATGCAACAATTTAATATTTTCGAGGAGACAACACCTATAATAAAACGAACTCACTCCCATCGCCAATGTTCTCAACAAAGAAAAAACACACGCACGCACATGCACACGCGCACGCACACAACACACACATTTTTGTTGTTGTCGTTCGCATGCTGGGTGTAGTGATTGCCTGCAGACGCCTTTCAGATGAGCTCCGCTAGTGAAAGACCGTAAATAAACTCGCAGTTCCGTGTGCGCGTCGGCGAATTTCTCCGCAGTCGGGTGGCTTAATTTTGATCAATTAGTGATTCCGGGCGCGGCAACTACTAAGGTCATTAGTCCCCTAAGTATAGTGCATGTTTAGATCGCGAGAGTTGGCGGTGATCTTCCCCCGCTGGCTGGCGAGATCCGGCACCAACGTGCGAGGATTTTCCCCAACCATGTATCTTCCACCAGTGAGGCCACCACCCCAGCCGGGACAATCTCTAAGCTCCCGACAAGTGCGGTAGTGTAATGCATGTAAGTTTACGCGATCCGTGGCCCGTTTGTTAGGGTACTGCTCCGGTTTTCGCCTTGTGTTGATCGGAGAAACCACAGAAAACTATCGATCAGAGCAGCCGGCCGCTAGAATTCTCTTCTAGACAGCGACTGAATTCGGCCTAGCTTTCCAGCTAGAGTCGAAAATCATGCCACCGTCCGGCTCTAACCCTATGATCTCCCGATCAGAGGCACTGTAGTGACAGCATTTGGTGCCCTAGGCTACCTTCGCAAGTCCCAGCCGGGTGGCGTAGGCGACAACAGCATGCTCGTGTTTGGAAGTGACATTACTCTACTTTGCGCAACAGTTTTGGGCAGTCTCCTTGCAATAGGACAGGAGCAAAACCTGACACCGGTGTGCAGGCTACAGTGGCGATATGAACATGCACCATGTGCAGTAGGAGAATGAAGAGATTTGAAGCACATCTGGCTTAAAATCGCAGGTATATTGGAGAACTGACGTACAATGTTAAGGTGTTATAAAGAATTATCAAAAATAAGGAAGACCGGGATGTCCCACGTGAGAAAGGGTGCAATGAGCAGACGCATTCAAGTGAGCCTTCAGAATCAGACGCTCCTTATAGAAGGAAACTGGGGTGCTAAACAACTGTTATAATTATTACAATACTACTAGAACCCGCAAAACTTTTTCCCGTCCAGGGATTGGAATTAGGATTAAGCAAATAGTAAGCACAACCTCTACACCAAACGCCTGATTCGCAATAACATGCATAATCTTTCAGAATGTTTAAAAAAAATTAGGTTCGAGCAATTTTCGAAAATTCAGTGATTTTAAATAAATTAGGACGAGGAGTAAAACAACAAAATTTTGATTTGAGAAAATCTTGTATCAGTAATTTTTAAATTCACTCAAAAGTACTCATTTTTCATGGCATCTTACGACCTATTTCTGAGGAACAGATTTCAGTAAGAAAAAACGTGTTGATTATTATAGTCTTTACAAGACGTCAAACATTTTAAAAACTTTTTGAACTTTCGGAAATCCCGAGATTGCAACGAAAATCTCGCCTGCATCATTTTTAAAAGTGTACTTTATTTCATCTCAGAAAAATACATACATTTGAAAGAAAATTATTATTTAAATAATTATATTTTGAGTAATGTTTAAAAATTTCGTTGAGGCTCCATGTAAAGTACCCCCAAAACCATTAAAAATTCGAAAAGCCTCGCGCGTAGCCAGATGGATCGGGGAATATCAAATTTGGAGAAAATCCTATGACTGGTTTAGGTGCTAGCGCCGTTAACATGCTAACGCCACTCGTTTTTCCGTAAATCAATTATTAGCAGTGGCGGATAAGAAGTCTAGGTGCCACTTTACCTACAAATGACCATGCACCTAAATGTGTCAATTTATGATTCAATGTAATGAATAACCTTACAAGTAACTATTTCTTACAAAACCTTCATCTACACCTTTTCAAATTCGTAATGAGACCAAACACATTCAAGTTCAGAACACGCACTTCCCGAATGAGAAAAACCTCGTTCATATTGAAACCGAACAATCAATTCAAGACCAAACACGTTCAAATCGAGACGAATCACCTTCAAATAGAGAATAAATATTTAACTCCATTTAAACAGAATTAAAATGAACTAGTATTGATACATCACGTAATTATTTCTCAATACTCCCCTGCATTATGCTACTACATAAGCATGCAAAAGTGTTATTCACTAGCCAAATATTTGTTCCGCACCAAGACTCGAACACAGGTCCTCCGAGTTAACGCAACATGAGCCTTACTGCACGCTACGGAAAAGCAGCGAGTTTCGAATTCGCACCGACGCTTATGTCAAAAACAGTTAAAAACTGTATGAAGTGCTATGGGGAGAAGTGAATATCGTGCACGTTTTCAAAATTTCGTGATCCCCACACTAAGACATATACTATTTGAATTTAAAAAAACGCTTCGATGTAATAAAATCTATTTCCAGGATAAATCAGCAATAAATTTTGGGCTTATCCAGCATGTCCTTCGTCAATACTGCCTGACGCGACAACATGGAAACGATAATTTGAACCACTATATTTCCCAATGAATTCTAGAAGACGTGCACAGATAATGAAGTCACGTTTATATCCAGAAGCAAAACAAGAGGCCATCTCAGCATTTGCTCAATGGATCACGGAAACTGGACGAAAAACCTGATCGAGATGGGGGTCATTGACCCGGCGGCTGAAGTACAATACTTGTTACAGGTTGTTTAAGAATTATACAGTCTAAATGGTAAATACTTATGCAGCAGAATCGATTTCACTTGGGATTTAAACATTTCTATCGAATTTAATCGTTTAATGTGATCTGGCAAAGTATTGTAAGAGAATGTACATGTATCGTATGAAGAATTGAATTTTGTAATAAGTTGTCGATACTGTCACTTGATGAATATGATTTCTACGTCGTGTTATAGTAATAGACATCGGCGTTTTCTGAAAATATATTCCCGCCCTTAAGCAAATCATTTTTGACAAAAAACACTGATTCGTAAATCAACAGACAAGGTAAAGGTAAAGGTAAAATTCAGAGTTTAATAAAGAGAGGCTTACAATAAGCACGTGGGTGGGGTTTGATTACAATTCTTTTTTGTAGTCTAAAAGTCAAGGAGCTATAAGATGTATTTCCCCAGAATGTTATGCCGTATCTCAGGCGGAAATTAACATTTGCGAAATATACACAACGAGCGGTATGAAGGCTGACTGAATTTGCAAGAATTCTGAACGCGTAGCTTAATGAATTCAATTTTGTGTTCAATTCATTTAAATGGACGTTCCACTTAAGGTTCGACTGAATTGAGAGACCTAAAAATTTTGTATTCTTAACGTCAGTCAATGGTACGCCGTTCATTTTCAATGGAATATAGAATTGTTTATTTAAAATGAAAAACTGCATTAAAACCGTTTTCGTTTCGTATACTATTAATTTGTTATTTCGGAACCAATTTGAAACATCTGATATTGTGCTATTTACGGTTTCTTTATTGCAAAGAATGTTCCTATCATCCGCAAAGAGAACTGTTTTTCCGTTTCGAATCGTCGAGGGCATATCGTTTACGTATAGTAAGAAGAGAATAGGTCCTAAAATCGATCCTTGAGGAACTCCACGTGCAATTGACAAAGAGTCGGAAAGGTGTGTACATACTGTTCCATCATTCCAGTAAGGTATTTCTAATCTCCGAGATCGTTGTTTAAGGTACGAACATAACCAATCTAGGGCAATACCACGGATTCCATAAGAATGTAATTTCGAAAGTAAAATGTCATGATCAATGACGGCAAACGCTTTTGAGAGATCTAAAAATAATCCAATAGGTGCTTCGTTTTGGTCCAATGATGAGGTGACATCTTTAAGAAAGGAAAATATAGCTGTTTCCGCAGATTTTGATTTTCTGAATCCATGTTGGCAATCTGTCATCGTGTTTCCTGAGAAAGGTTTCCATTCCTACGTAAAAAAGGCTCTCTAATATTTTTGAAAAAACTTACAGAAGAGAAATATGCCGATAATTTTGAATTTTATTGTTGTTGCTTTTTATGAAGAGCGGCTGAATATTAATAGTTTTAGAAATATCTCGAAACGTTCCGGTGCTTAAGGATGCATTAAATAATTGAGTAAACGGGTGTATAATGGCAAACGCACAGGTCGTTAACAAAGAATCCGGGAATTCATCGAAATCGGCTGAATATTTATTTTTTAGTTCACCAATTATTTTGAGAATTTTATGGGAAGAAGTTTCGGAAACGAACATCGTGTCTAAAATTTTGGGGCAAATATCTGTTACTGAATCTTGTGGCTGAAGACCTTTAGTGAGATCGGCAGCAATTCTCGAAAAGTATTGGTTAAAGAGACTAGCTACTGTTCACATTTATTTCGTTATATTTTAAAACAACATTTTCTACAAGCAGGGTGGCCAGCGATCTTGGTTTTTGAATTCAAGTTTTTTCCCGGTTTTCCAGGTCTGAGAATACAAATTTTCCAGGTTCTTTTTCGCACATTACAACACGTTCTTACCTTCTACCGCACTACTAAACTGAAAGTTATGTAATATGGCGAGAAAAAGCGGCGAATTTTCGTCCGAAAAACTGTTATTGCCGGCCCTGGAAACGAAAAAGTGGATAAATCCAGTTTCTAAATTTAGGAACAAAATCTTCTAACGTGGTGTAGAATCCATGTTTTGTGAGTCATTGATACCGCAACTTGGTTGACGGCAAAACGTCCGTTCGTCGGTCTGTACAGTGAACAATGCTAGCGGCTAAACCATTCACCCGATTTCTTCAAAATGTGTATTCCTTAATCGATCTGGTGATGTCACGGTCCCTTAAATTTGAAACTTATTTTAATTTTGAGGGTACGTGAACCTCCTGGGACATTTTCAAAATTTTAAAAGAAATAGCTCCTTTTTTATTAAAATTTTATTTTCAAATAGTATGTAGACCGTTTATGAGAATGTTGTAGATCTCATATTCGTTGAAAACTATGATTTTTCGAAAATTACAAAAATCAACATTGTTTTCGGCGTCTTCCTACAATTACAATTATGAAGATAAGAGATTTTTCCTTTAATGGAATCTGTTCCTTAATGCCAGATTTTCAAATAAGATCATGCTCCTTACTCTTTCGAAAATTGGAGTAGTTTTCGCGTAATTTTGTGTAAATATAGGCAATTTTTATTTATTTTTTTAAACTTTTGTTTTCTCAAAAACGGCATAAACAATTTTGATTCGATGTTCACCTCGGATAGCGTATAGAGCGTTTAAGATTTCAGAACTCATGTTCGCTGAAAATTTTTATTTCGAAAATTGGAAAAATTGAATTTTTTGCCGTCTTTCTACACTTAGAATTATGATTAATTTTACTTTGTCGCAAGACGGAACTAATTAAGAAGAGAAAGTTATGTAATGTTGCGCGAAAAATGGTGAATTTGCGGCAGAAAACTCTATTTCACGGCCCTGGTGACGAAAATGCGGCCAGAATCCATGATATATGAGTCCTTGATACCGAAAAATCGATTAACTACAAAATATCTATCTGTGAACAACGCCAGCGGCTTCACCGTTCAACCGATTTTCCCCTTAGTTAATATTCCCAATCGATCTCGCTGATGTCGCGGCCCCTTGAGTTTGCAACCGATATTTTAATTTTGGAGGGTATTGTACATAAAGTCCCTCGGACATTTTCACAATTTAAAAAAAATAGCGCCATCGATTTTGCTAAACTTTTGTTGTTGGATAGTCTAAAGGACTTTTAGGGGAATGGCGCAGTCTCGTGTTGGTTAAAAACCCTGATTTTTGAAAAATTGAAAAAATGATTCATTTGTTTGATAAATTTTGCTAAATCTCTTTTTTGAGTTTTGTCTGCTGTTTTGGGGTGCAATCTGGTGTACTCGAGCTGATTTTCATTGAGTTGTATTGAATTGCCCTATCTAATCTATATAAAGAAGAATTGAAAATACCGGGGTGCAAACCTAACCTCATTTCGTACGTTTTATTACGCACATTGTGGCTTTCCACCGTTTTCCTCTACGATGGGTACCGACACTGTGTCCGACGACAGTGCTGCATGTCACCAGCGGTGTGATAGTGGTAGTGACAAGTATTTTGACTGTGATAGCTGCCAACGTCATTTTCACGTCTCCTGTACGGACTTAACTTCTTCTGAGATACGTTGCTTGGAGTTGAAGAAGCGAACTCTGAAGTTTTTATGCGTTGACTGCCAGGGAGGCTTGCGGTGTTTACCGAAGCTTGTCGCAGATATAGCCAGGTTGACAGCAAAGGTGGAGAGTATGACTACTGCAGCATGTGACACTACTCACAATACTGGACACAATACTAGTCAAATCTGTGATGTGAACATAGCGGACGAGGTAATGGATAGAATTAAACGTCGAAACAACTTACTGATCTACGTGGAGGAGTCCAGTGCCTCTTCCGAATCTTTGCGTGCAAAAAAAGATCTTGAACAGGTTATGTCAATCTTTAATGATGTTGTTGACGTTGATATGAGTGACATAACCAAAACAGTGCGATTGGGAAAATTTACAGCGACAAAGAAACGTCCAATAAAAATCTCTTTTAAAGATCAGGACAAGGTAATATCCGTACTTAAAACAAAGAAAATGTGCTGAACCATTCAAAATTAATTCTGATTTAACACCCTATCAAAGAAATCAATTGAAATTATTGCGAGAAGAACTAGACGAAATTAATAAAAATGGCAAAGTAAAAACTATTAAATATTTTAATGGGACTCCAAAAATGTTGACATAAAGTCAAATGGAACTTCAAAAAATGTATAACGAAGGACAATTTGAAAATTTATTATCAAAATGTCAGAGGATTGCGAACCAAGATTAAAGAACTTGAGAAATATAGCTTTGTTTTGAATGATTATGATGTCTTCACAGAAACGTGGTTAATTCCAGAAATTCTCAGTTCGGAACTTTGTTTGAAAAATTTTACTATCTATAGAAACGACCGTAACAAAAATAATAGTCCATACAACAGAGGTGGTGGTGTCTTGATAGGTATAAAAAACACTTATTATAGTGTCAAAGTTGAAAGCTCTATAGACGTAGAGCATTTATTTATTCATATGCGTTCTGATGTAATTGATGTTATTATAAGCTCCGTTTATTTTCCACCTTTAACTAACAATGACATTTTTCTATCTCACTCAACAACGATTGAATCATTATACTTAGAGTATCCAAACTCTAAGTGGATACTTTTGGGAGACTACAACCTCCCCCATGTTAAATGGGTTCGTGGAAAACTATCCAGTTACCCCATTTTTGTTAATGATACTACTGTCCCGAAAAAACATGTGCAATAGAACTATCCAATGTAATTCTTTCTAAACTTGTTAAAGTATTTAATGATAAAAATGCGATACTTGATCTGATTTTCACAGACTTTGATGATGTTACTGTTAGTGAACCGACTGATTATGTTATATCAACGGACATATATCATCCCTCACTCGAAATTACATGCAATACTCAATCTGATCTTATATATTGTGACTATGACAAGTGGAGATATGATTTCGCTAAAGCAGATTATGCAAATATTGTTAATTATTTATGTAGTCTGTACTCTCAGTTGAGTTTGTTGGATTGTGATGTGAACACGACAATCTCTCTTTTTTATTTTATTTATATAAATGTATCGATATATATGTACCAAAGAAAAATTAGACATCTCAATTTCCTTCGTGGAAATTGAAGAGAATTAAAGAATGTTATATTTGAGAAAAAGAGGACGCATGCAGATTACAAATCGTCTAATTCTCCGATAATTTATACTAGATTTTGTAGTCTGAGAGCGAAATGTAAAAAATTGGCAAAGCGTGACTTCGATAACTTTAATAAAAACCTGTGTAATTATATCTCAGCTGATCGGAGAAACTTTTGGAGATATATTAATTCAAAGAAGGAGAACAAAGGTCTACCTAGGGGAATGTACTTCGATTCAACAACGTACGATGATGTTAACTCTATAGTAGAAGGCTTTGCCACTTATTTTTCATCATTTTACAAAAATAAATCTTGTGGGGTTAATGTTGATAATATGTCAGAATTGATTGATACAGACACGTTTTGTGATATAGAGATAAGTTTATCCGATATATTGTATAAAATAGATCAACTGGATATGAAGGGGTCTGTCGGACCAGATGGCATTCCATCTACCTTCATAATCAACTGTAAATATGTAATGTCCCAGATTTTCAAATTGATATTTGATAAATCTTTGAGAGAGGGTTCGTTTCCGAATGAATGGAAATCTTCTTATGTCACACCTATTTTTAAATCAGGAGACAAAAATAACATATCAAACTATAGGCCAATTTCAATTATGAGTGTCATTCCGAAACTCTTTGAATCCCTGATTCTTGATAAAATAAGTGACAGAATTATTCCTTATCTTTCAGAAAGACATTTGGTTTTATACCAAGGAGAAGTTGGAAGCTAACCTGGCATATTACTCCTGTTACATCTTAGATGCTTTAGAAAATAGAACCCAGACTGACTGTATTTATACAGACTTCAGCAAAGCATTCGATTCCGTGAACCATAACATCCTTATGAACAAACTCGAACGTTTTGGAATCCAGGATCCTCTTTTGAGTTGGTTCCGCAGCTATCTGTCAGATAGAATACAATATGTTATGATAAATGGTCTCAGATCTAGTCCAATTTTTGTTTTATCAGGTGTAGTGCAAGGGTCACACTTAGGCCCAATTTTGTTTTTTTCATTGATGATATTGCGGAGAGGTTAACTGATGTGGAATATCTGCTTTTTGCTGACGATCTAACCATTTTTTTGAAAATTAGAACACTAGATGACTGTAAACTTCTACAACAAGCGTTGGATTCATTACACGCTTGGTGTGTCGATAATGATCTCTATTTAAACATCAATAAATGTAAATCAATCACCTTCACTAGAACTAGAGCATGTAAAGTATTTCGATATACCATAGATTCTAAATTTTTGGATAGGGTATCATCTATCAGAGATCTGGGTGTCATATTTGACTCTGAGATGACGTTCTCTGACCATATTCAACAATCTGTTACAAAAGCTATTCAGACCTTGGGATTCGTCAAACGTACCTGTCACGATCTCCACTCGATCGTTATCACTTTATTTGATGCTGATTAGACCTGGCCTTTTTTAAAAAAAAAAGTTCAACTAAGTTTTTAATAGCTGCCAGATTTGGGTTCCTTTGATATAATGTTACGATCTTATGAACATTTTTTGATCTAATATTTTTGATGATCCGTTCATTGAACACAAATATGACTATATTGCACTACAATTGAATAAACTATAACTGGTATCACTGAGAAATTTACAGGATGCAATATTTTTGAGAAAATTGATTATGGGTGCGCTAGATTGCCCTCTACTTTTTAATTATATAACATAAAACATCGACATTTAATTCGAGAACGTCAGAAATCTTTGTTATCAAATTATATAAACAATCGTATACTGCAAACAATGTGATAAATCGCTGCTGTAAATTAATGAATTATCTAGCCAGAGACAAGAGCGATATTTGTGATGCAAACTTTTTATCCATTGCTAAAGCCGAGTTGTTACGAATAACGTTATTTTATTTTAACTATATTATACTTGTATTTTGTATTTTCTATTCTGTATTTTGTAATTTGTATTTTGTATTTTGTCAAAACATGCTTTATCTGTTGATAGATTTTGTACAATCAAGGACAAATTGTTCGTTACATAAATAAATAAATAAATTCAAAATGCTTTCGGCGTCTTCTTACTACTACAATTATAAGATACAATTTTTTTCTTAACGAAATTTGTACATCACAAACATATCTTCAAATAAGGCCATGTTTGAAAATATGAGTATTTTTGAATAAATAGATGTCAAACTTAATCGACTGCTCTGAAAATCCTGCGTCTCGTGATCGTAATTTTAGATAAGTTTTGAGGGAGTTAGATGATACGTAAGTTAGAACGTGTATGTTATTTTATTATTTTTCGTTTTTTAAATTGGAAGTTTTGTTATACATTTACAAATTAATCTTTTATAAATTATTTAAACCCTATTCGAAATATAAAATATTGATTACTAGCCTTCAGTCACCTCCCAACTTACGCAGTTGCATGATACGTAAGTTAGGATTTGTATATTATTTCATATTTCATTTATTATTATTATTATTATTATTATTATTATTATTATTATTATTATTATTATTATATTTATTTAATTATATTTGTGTTATTTCATTTAAATTGCGTCCTTTGTGTTAAATGTGAAAACGAATAGTGAGCGGTCATTGAAACTATTTATTTTCCATTACTAATTGTGACAAAGTACGTGCTGTTTTAGCACCACTAGATTTCTTGGTGAAATGTGTTCATCAAAAACATCTTTATATAACGTCATGATTTATTTTTCGAAAATATGAGTATTTTATGAGAAATCTTGTGTCAAATATTGACATTTTTAAACAATGTTTCGTAAAAACGGTAAATTTTCTTAAAAATTATTAAATTTCGACCTTAAATAGCGTAAAGGGCGCTCAAGAGAATGATGCAGGTCTCATGTTGGTTGATATGCTCGATTTTCGATAAATGAAACAAATACTTTTTTTCGGATCTTCTTACAACTTCAACTGTGAAGATTCAATTTTTTTCTTAATGAAATATGTTCATCAAAAACGCATCTTCAAATAAGATCATGACGAATTTTTCGAAAATACGAGTATTTTTTGAGTAATTTGGCATCAAACATATTCGCGCGTTTCGAATTTCCTGAACTTCGAAAACATAATGAGAGGACTCTTGGAAACTATTGCTATTCGTTTGAAAGAAAGATTGATGGAATGTTATAAAATTAACTTTAAACTAACAATTACTTCTTTACTTCAAGAAATTTTGAACGCTAATTATGGTATGTTTCATTTGTGAAAGTTGGAAATGACTACTGTTCCTGGCTATCAAAATGAACGCTGGCATGCACCACAGGCGCTTCGTTTGAATTAGTTGGGTTTGAATTATATAAGTATTATTTCTAAAACATTACATGAAAGAAAAATTGAATACCATAAATTTGTAGCGACATTTTAACTTTAATTTCATATTACTACTTGCCCTACCTTGAATAACAATGCAGCGAAGGAAATAGCTTCTACTAATATTTTTGGCGTGCAATCCCGTC
The DNA here is from genome assembly GCA_964035755.1 of Teleogryllus oceanicus. NCBI lineage: Eukaryota > Metazoa > Arthropoda > Insecta > Orthoptera > Gryllidae > Teleogryllus > Teleogryllus oceanicus. Next base: position 192,811,915 of record CAXIVR010000001.1, read on the forward strand.
AAGACCGTCGCATGTTCATTTTCTTCGTGCTCCCTGTCACTCTTACAGCGTTTTCCATTCGCCGCACTGGTGCACACCCAGTGCGCACGCAGGGCAACTTTCGTGTTCCATCCGAACGCTTGGGCGCACCGGTGCAAAGAAGCGCATGTTCCATTCGCACGATCACACTGAACTAGGGCGCACTCGCGGCGTATATATATATATATATATATATATATATATATATATATATATATATATATATATATATATATATATATATATACCAGCGGAAATGTTTATGTTAATATTTTTATGGTTTTATTCGATAATATTTAACCAAACAATTCTGCAGAAGCGTTTCGGTTCAAAATCTTGTGTACGATATCGATCACTGGCAAATGACGAAAAATGAAATTTCGACATATACGCATTTGAAGTTTTCGTAGTTTTTAAATAAAGAAATCACACGTTAATTACTTATGAATTAAGTAAGAACTACCAAAAGACATCATAAAAATTATAACAATGATCATAATTCAAAATTATTATTTTTCGAGTTCCATGAGGGTGACAGATCAAGAACAGCTATCTATAATCTCACTGCGTAGCGCACAACTGACTCAGTTCCGGAATCCGTTTCATTCGGACTGTTGCGCAGCGATGACGTTTTTGCCATGCACTAGGGTGGGTTTCAGTGCAACGAATGGAAAACGCTATTAATCTCCTTGTAGGTAGGCTATAAGCAAAGATAGATTTCACTGCGCTCTTCTAGAAAAGAAGTTAAAATTCCCTCTGAATATCATAGACGTGATAACATGGCGGTTCCGATCAGAAGAATAGCAATGTGTTACCGCCTATGTCATCAAAAAAGTGGTGCGACACCAATCGAAACTCAGCGATAGAGTTCCCAGTGAGACGTTTGTTCCGCGAATATCTCGTCCATGCACGTGAAACACAGGCAACAGTATAGGTGCTCTGAGGTGCTAGGTACTCTCCAACAATGTTGCACCTATACAAGGGGCAGTGTTTGAAGTAGTGTTATGGGTGAGTGAAGAACTTCGCGATCCTCAAGCAAACATGTGACACTTCTCATATATACGTCGATTTAAACACTCGCCATTATCATGTACCGAGTTGAATTCTGCACTTAACTGAACACGATGTCGAATGTGAATTTGTGCTAAATGTTGGGGAAAAAATCTGAAATAACGAAAATTCCCGGTTTTTAAATCAAATTTCCGTTTTTTTCCCAGTCCTTCTAGGCTGTTTCAGATCACGGTTTTTGAGGGGGGGGGGTTCAAGGATTCCAGGTTCGCTGGCCACCCTGTACAAGGTTTCTAGTTGATTTAGTCCTATTATTTACTATATTCCACATTGCGTTTGTTTTGTTATTTGAGTTCAAAATATCCTGATCGTGTTTAATAATTTTAGCCAGGCTTATCACTTTTCTTAACAATAATTTGTTTTTTTTACAGTAGATGAGGAAATCTTGAGATACGTTATGACGTTTAGAAATGAACGAAAGAATTCGCTTGTTTTTACAAGATGTCCTAATCCCTTGTGTTATCAAAGAATTGCTTTTCCTTCAAATATTTAATTTTCTTTTTTGAAGGGGAAAGAAAGTATTAAAATGAAATGAAAGATTTGAAAAAAAAGAAGAATTATATTTGTCGTTTGTATGAACAGTATTATAAACTGCTTCCCATGACCCCTGTATCAAGTAATCAACGAATAATTTTATTTTACTTTTTGTAAACAATCTAGTCATACGTGTATTATTTATTATGACAGTGTTCGCATTTCTTATGGTAAGAATTTGTGCATCGTGGTCACTGTATTCTAAATCTTTTGTTTCAACTTCATATCGAGTCGTTTTGTTAATTATAATTTGATCGATTACCTTCATCAAATTTAGTGTGATCCGTGTAGGTACATTAATTGTAACATCTAAATAGAAGGAATTAATTAAATTGAGAAACTTTTCTTACTCGCAAGATTCGACCAGAAAATCAATGTTAAAATTTCCGCATACAACAATGGATTCGAAAGAGCGATTGCTGACTTTGTTAAGTGTTTTCTCCAGTTTTTCTAATAACAAAATATAATTTGTAGTTAGTCTCTGTCTGTCTGTCTGTCTGTCTGTCTGTCTGTCTGTCTGTCTGTCTGTCTGTCTGTCTGTCTGTCTGTCTGTCTGTCTGTCTCTCTCTCTCTCTCTCTCTCTCTCTCTCTCTCTCTCTCTCTCTCTCTCTCTGTTGGAGGTCTGTAGATGCAAAGTAATATCACTTTTAGTGAAGTAAGAGGTACAACAGTTCGAAAACATTTTCAACGGAATACACATTTAATTTCCTCAATGTTATTTCTACCGTAAATACACGAACCTCCATAAGTAGGACCTTTATGCGATTCTCTCTCTCCCATTCTCCCTCCCTCTCTCTCCCCTCTCCCTCTCTCCCACCCCCTCTCTCTCTCCCTCCTCTCTCCTCTCTCTCCCTCCCTCTCTCCTTCCCTCTCCCTACCTCTCCCTCTCCCTCCCTCTCTCCTCTCTCCTTCCCTCTCTCTTCACGCTCCCTCCCTCCTCCCTCCCTTCCCTCTCCCTCCCTCTCTCTGCAATAAAAGCCTGCGAGGTAAAAGTTTGGGAGTTGGAAAATGCTAAGTTCATTACAGAACATTCACCAATGTTCTGTAAAGCAAAGAACATCGATTTGATTTAAATCGCTCTGTAGAGCTGCTCTCTAGAGCTTAAAAAGCTCTAGAGCTAGAATCGCTCTCTAGAGCTTAAAAATGTAATTGTCTCAGCGAAGTATTTCCTACACGCATTTTTCTAAAATTTCGAGATCAATGAAAACTAGACCTACACCAGTGTTTTAAAAGTCCCTTGTTTAATGGAAAAAAATTAGTGAAATTAGAAATTACCTGAAAACTACTCGTTTCGTTAACAGAAGTATTTCACCTTTTCTAAAGAGTTTTTTTATAACATGTGTTGTTTAAGGCAAAAATCGCTATCTTCAGTTTTGTAGTTTTGTTAACTTTTTGCAATTTTCGAAAATACGGAGAGTTTGCTGAAAATGGAACTACCCAATTTTTTACTGCCCCTTGATACATACGAGGAGAAAAATTAACGAAAAAAATTAGAGCGGTTTGGGAAAAAATGTTTGAAAAAATAAAAATTGCCTATAATTCGCGTAAAATTAAACGAAAACTTCTCACATTTTCGAAAAATTGAAATTTGACGTTTGGTCGTCAATCGACTTATCGATATTAAGGACCCACAAAACATGACTTCTGAATACGCAACGCGTTAGAGAAGTAATTTAGTAATTAGTTCTAAATAAGAACAAGCACTTTTTCATCACCAGAGCCCGACAGAGTTTTTCGGTCGAATATTCACCGTTCTCCGTCGCAGGACTTAAATGCTTTCTCTTCTTACATTCGTAAGAGCAAGAAAATAGAAAAGGAAATCAAATGAAATACAAGAAAGAAAAGCGAATTAGGTATAATTAATTGATTAATTGTTAGTGATTCCGGGCGCGTCAACTACTGAGGTCATTATTCCCCTAAGTGGGGTGCATGTTTTCAGCTGGTTGGCGAGATCCGGCGCCGACATACCGTCAACTAGCGGGATTTTCCCCAAGCAGGTATCACCCACCAGCGAAGTACCGCCCCAGCCGGGACAAGCTCTAACTCGCGCAAAATGGTATGAGTGGTAGTGTAGTGCATGTTAGTGTAAGTGTATGTGTAAGGGGGTGAGAATACAAACAAGAGGAAGGAAAGATCGCGCGCGGTCCGTAGCCCGTTTGTTAGGGTATCCGGCATTCGTCTGGTGTTGATCGGAGAAACCACGGAAAACTACCGATCAGAGCGACTGGGCAATACAATTTTCCTCCAGACAGCGACTGAATTCGTCCTAGCTGAAAAGCTAGTGTCGAAAATCCTGTCGCTGTCGAGACTCGAACTTAAGACCTCTCGGTCAGAGGCACTGCAGTGACATCAGCTAATGCACGGAGTCACCTCTCCCGGTGCGAATTAGGAATGCATTTTACCTATTGACCCGCACGAAACAGAAAAATAACAACCTAGTTTAAATTATTTACACAAACATGTTAATTAAATCTATAGCATCTGGTTTGAATTTTTGAATATGAGTAATGAATTTTACGAAATTATTGGCACTTATTGTATTAATATTGTCATTTACATTTCCTTTTAACTGGCGGAGCCGAAATTCTGTTTGAGATGTCTTTGTTCTTTCTTCATCAATTAATATATTTAGCAACTGCGTGGACAGCCCGTTCTTAACGGCAGATTAAAAGATGACCACGCACATTCAATTGGATTGAACTTAGAAATTTATGGGCTTAACATGAAAAGATGTGCTACAAAGTCTGCCTCCATAAATATTTCTTCAGTGCCGTAATGACAAGCATTGAATACCACCAGAACCACGGTTGCCTGGTAGATATTTTCAGCGGCGCGGAAACCTTAACGAACGAAGTTGTTGGCACTTTCTGTCCTGGCGCACCTCTTGTTCCTAAGTGATGAATTAATCCAACATTACCTATACAACCGATATCATAGACATTAGAACTTTGACTTCTCGCCAGTGGTGGATTTAGGCATGGGCACTGGGGACACTGGCCCCTAACATTTTGGAGCCAACATTTTGGGGGGCGGCAAATTTTCTTTAATCGAAAAGGTTGTTTTTTTATTTGAAAAATTATTTACTGAGAGGAATTACAATTGCTCGTGTTGATTCATCAATGGCAAACTGGCGGCAAACTGACCAGAAAAAGTCAGCGGACCGCGAAGAACGATATCGTGGAATATTTTAAAACAAAATTATGAAAATTAATTTTTTTTAGAACTAAAACATTCAACATGACAAAGTGTATTCTTTTACTTCCTCGAATATGCACGTATATACGGAATAATACACGTAGTGTAGAAAAAAATATAATGCTGCAGAAAACTGATTTCCAGATTTCAACAGATATACAGGTTTTGGGGTCCTCTGATACCGAAAAATTGTTTTTTTTAAACATCCGTCAGTCTGCCTGTCAGATGTACGAGAACGACAGCGCCTAAACTATTCATGGAATCTTTACCAAGCTGAACTCTGACGTTCGTGCCTCACTCGAAGCTCTGCGATTTTGAAAAACATTCATTAATTTTTGGAGCTAGTTTACATGAAACCACTGCGACATTTTAGAATTTTCGCAAAAATTGCTACAAATTCTTACTTTAAATTTCTGGTATGAATACAGTGAAATTCACTTATAAACGAGGCATGGGTCGGATTTTCACTCTTAACTCGGAATTTTCGAAAGTTCCAAAAGTTTGAAATGTTTTCGCCCACTTCCTAAAACTACAAAATTGAATATAAAAAATTTTCCTTGAAGTAAAATGATTCTCCATGTTAATTTTTTAAAAAAGTTGTTTTTTCCGCAATATTAAAAAACAAAAGAATTTCTCAAAAACGGCTCCAAATTTTATTCTTTAAACGTTTGGTAGACATAGTGCTAAATGTACTCAATAAGACGACAAAAACGCTTTATTGCTCTATTTGTATCTGTTTTTTTTTTTCAAAAATTTTAAAATTTGAATTTTGTGATTTGTTACTCATGTCTTTAAGTTTACATTAGCTGCAATTTGTTCACATTATTGTATTTACTAGTAAATATGCTTTAAATAAGGTCATAAAGTTTCTCGAAAACAAAAGCTTTCTGTGCAAATGATTTCAAAATTCCGCATTTTTAGAAACGCTCAAACGCCATTTTCTCAAACAAGGCTTCAATTTTTTTCTTCAAAGTTTTCCAACGGATAGTACTAATTGCACTGTTTAATATGACAAAGTTCATTTAGTGGTATTCTTTTGTTTCTTCAAAAATTGCACAAAGGCACTTTTTACTTTCTCGTTATGACTACTGCGATAAAAACGGTGCGCGAAAAAAATGGCGAATTGTCGGGAGAAAAACTCTTATAATAGGGCTCTGGTAATGAAAAAGTGGATGAATCTATATGCTAAATTTTAAAAAGAGATCATCTAACACATGTTGTGGCCAGGATTCACGTTTTGTGGGTCCTTGATACAGAAAAATAGAATGACAGCAAAACGTCTGTCCGTTTGTAAACAACGCTAGTGGCTAAACTGTTAAGCAGATTTTCTCCAAAACTGATATTCCCTAATCGAACTGGCTGATGCCCCGAATTCAAATTCGAAACCGATATTTTAATTTTGAGCAGTACTTTACATGAAGCTCCTGGGAGATTTTCCAAATTCTCAAAAAAGAGGCTATTGGTTTTTGTTTAAATTTTGTTGTTGGATAGTGTGAAGGACGTTTAAGAGAATGGTGCAGGTCTCATGTTCGTTGAAAACCCTGATTTTTTGGAAATTGTAAAGGTTCCAAATTTTTCGTCTTCCTACAACAAAAATATTAAAGATAGAGTTTTTTTTTACCTTAATGTAATCTTCCTCAAAGACACATTTTGAAATAAGGACATATACAATTTTTCGAAAATTGAGTATTTTTTGTATAATTCTATTTGAAATATTGGCGAGAAAATACATGTTTTAGCACCACTTGTGTTTTGCTTAATTGGTGATGTCTCGGTTAATAATCAAAGAAATTACTTGCATTTTTGATTGCCGAAATATATGCTTACATGACCACGTTTTAACTCAATTGATTAAAAAGTGTAACTTTTAATTAATAATTAAGGAACAATTGTCTCGCGAACACTTCCAAGTCAATATGTTCTATGTGATTTTAGATAACTTATTTATTTATTTATTTATTTTAAGTGGAAAGAGATGGTTGGGCTCCTCCGGTGCACCGATTTTTGCTGCACAGCACCAGTTTCCGTCACGACCCATGTGACCACTTCGTTTGAAAAGCGAGACAAGACGTCGGTCGCCACGTTTCATGGAGGGCAAGAAGTGTTGAGAAACTTTTTTAAGTGACATAAATAGACAATTTTCAATGACCGACCACTAATAACACGATGAAACTTTTTTGCAATGACTTATAACTGTGATAATGTTGGCATTTAAAATTCACGCTAATATTATGATGCACACTGGTGCCTGAAGCTCATTGGCTGAAGTTGGATGCGCAAGAGGCCACCCATCTCTTTCCACCAAGGATATTCCGATTGAGTTTGATACATAATCGATAACCCATAATATTTTGAGTTCATATGTCGTGTTTAAATATCGGTTAAACATTCTTTCCAATCACATTTAGGCGCGAATTTCAAATTTTTAAACTGAAAAAAATTGTGTTTTTTTTCTTCACCGTCCACATTGTTTAAAAATCTAAAAAAATGTATGTTCTAGAATGTTAAAAGACCTATTATAGGGGGAAATTGAGACAATGCTCCGACGTTATCTCGTCGCAAATGAATATTAAAAAATGTTTCTTTCTATATGAGTTTGGCGTCAAAATTTGTTGAAAAAATACCCTCAAATAGTACTCTGTTTCCCCGTCTCTGCAATGTTTTTCAGCCTGATACACGCAATAGATGCTGAGAAAACAATAAAACATGCAAAACAAATTTCTCGTATCTCTGCAACAAATTGCCCTAGTATGCTGATTTTTTGTGAATCTACGTCATTTTGTATCCTCTTTCATATGAACAACGCGATTACCGATATGGTTTAGGGGCACTTTTCAACGCCTTATTCGGCTATATCCTTCTATTTGAAGGAAAAATCTCTATCTTGAATTTTGTGGCTGTAGAAGTCGCCGAAAATATTCAAACGTATGCAATTTTTGAACATTCAGAGTAAACCGTGAATAATTGACCTATGTCATCTTCATAAGTGTAATTTACTCTATTCTTTAAACAAATTTAAAGAAAAAATTTGGAGCAAAGTGTGGAGTCGCGCCAGATCGACCAGGGAATATTCATTTTGTTAAAAATCCTACGTATGGTTTAGGTGCTCGTGGTGTTCACAGACGGACGGACACTTTTTAAGAAAACACTCTCTCGGTATCAGGGGACTGCAAAACGTGTACTTCCGTTGAAAACTGGAAATCGATTTTCCACAGTATTACATAACTTTGGCACATATTACTCCGTGTATACGTACGTATACGAGAGTTTCCAAAAAGTAGAACCGAAATATTACTTTAAGGGTATTAATGAAGAGTAAAACTTCGTCCTAAAAGTCAAATTTCATTGAAAAATTGGAGCCTTTTTATGAAAATGGTATATAAGAGTTACTGGAAATTCGAAATTTGAAGGTCTTTTTCAAATTTATTTTTGAGTTTTTTGAAAAACTTCATTAAAAGTAATTTGAAGCACTTTAACTTACAAATGCAAAGTGTTTACAGATTGATGGAAATGTGCATATTAACGGCGTGAGACATAAAAAAATACATTTGTGTAATTTAAAAAACAAAAACAAAAGAATACTCCACTATGTCATATTAAGCAGTGCAATTAGTACTGTCCGTTGGAAAGGTCTGAAGAAAAAAAATTTGAGTTATTTTTGAGAAAATGACGTTTGAGCTTTTCTCAAAATGCGAAATTTGGAGCTCGTTTTCACAGAAAATTATGAAATTTTCTTATTTCAATTTTCGCGTTTGTGCCATCTCATAAGGTACATTAAACACTATCCTTACAAAAAGTTTCAAGAAAAAAATTGGAGCTGTTTTTGAGAAAATCTTGTTTTTGTTATTTTTTATTATCGCATATATTTTTCGCAATAGAGCGCGAAAACTACTAAAATTTTCAATAAAATGTACATGACCTTCTTGAAAGAATTAACTGTGGAGAACAAATTTCTTTTGAAAGAAAAGCCTTTATCTTCAATTTTTTGTTGTAGGAAAACGCCGAAAAAAGTCAATATTTTGCAATTTTCAAAAATTCAGAGTTAACAGTAAGAAAATTGGACCTATGCTACCTTGATAAGTATTTTACTTTATTCTTTCAAAAAATTGAAAGAAAAAAATTGGAGCCTTTTTGAGAAAATGTTGAAAATATCCCAGGGGCTTCGTGTGAAGTATCCCAAATTATAAAGAATGTTTTTCAAAATCTCAAAGCTTTGCGGTAGGACCGAGAAAGACGCAAAAAGTCGTGCCATATTCCATCATGAAGACAGGCCCTCAGACGCCACGTTACGAAAACCCAAGTATAGTGGTGCTACAGAATGTCACAGAATTTCTCGTAATACTTAGTTTTCCCATTTCTTTGGTCTGGGCTAGGTTTCCGGTAGCGTTGCAAGTAAAAATCAATACCCATTCTATCAGCAATTCGTTAAATCTAACACAAGGCGTACTACAAGGTGATTCGTTAAGTCCTACACTATTTGCTGTTTTCCTTCCAGACATTATCGATTTCTTCGTGTATGAAGGTTCACTGACAGAGTTGAAAGCTGACATTTTTCTTTTTGCTGATGATTTGCGTGTCCTGGCAACCGATGCGACTGATATTCAAAACAAGTTGGACACGCTATCCAAGTATTGTGAAAAAAAAAATCCTCGAAGTTTATCTTAAAAAGATCCAATATAATGAAATTCAGAAAAGCAGGCAGAAAGAGGCCCGAGAGACCGGTGAAATTATAGAAATTAGAGGAGAAATTATCGAAATGAAGAAGCAGTACAAGTACTTACATATTCAATTTACTGCTAATTATTCAATTCACAACACAAAGGGTTATTCAATTACGTAGCTGCCAATGCCCTGACCAAAGGAAACATGGCATTGGATTCAGTCTGGAAAATACGAATATTAATAACCGAGAAAAATGATAGCAAGGAGACTGATAGAAAACCCTTCGATTCCATGATTCCATCGATCGATTCCATCTACTGTGCTATACGCTGCAGGTATCTGGGATCTAAGATACAATAATCAACTGGAATATATACTGTTACGATTCTAGGTGGTGATTTAAAAGTCTGGTATTATTTTTACAAAAGCGTTTATTTTGCTTCTTAACACTATCACTAAAAACACTTGATTATTCTTTATACGTCACACTTCTCTTGATTATTTATTGACACTACACTTCTCTTGATTATTTATTTACACTACACTTCTCTTGATTATTTATTTACACTGTTCACTTCTCTTACTCACACGCACAGTCCTAAGCACTGGCCACAGTTCACTGCACTAATCACAATTCGATGCACTGACCACGGTTCACGTCACTGAGCACAATCACTGCACTGCTATTCACCACGATGCACACACTTCACAGCTCAGCTTCCGCTTCGGACTTACGACTCACTCGCGGTCGCCGGCCGCCGCGTATTTCTACTCGGCGAGTGCCGTCGAGAAGTTTCCGGACCCCGCGAACGTTCTGGAATAATTTAGTGCAGGGACCGCCGGCAGATGACGCAACCCGCGCTCACAGGCAGCTCGTGATGGCGCCGGCAGATGATGCAATTCGCGCATACTGGTAGTTCGTGGTGGTGCCGGCCGGTGACGTAATATTCATTACAATACAAACGAACTTCTACAGACGTCTTTTGGTGCTATCAAGAACAACTCCTGGGTACATGATTAGAAAGGACAGTGGCTCAACTACGATAGAATCTTCTTCTTCTTCCTTCAGGGATTAGGCATGAATGCCTGTTCCGTCTTCACTTGCACTTCAGCTCCATCTCTTCCTGGGCCTCCCGACATCTCTCCTACCCTTCGGTCGGTATTGCATCACTAAGCGTGGAATTCTTTCTTCACCCATTCTTCCAATGTGATGTCTCCACGATTCTCTTTAGCTCCATCTCTTCCTGGGCCTCCCGTCATCTCTCCTACCCTTCGGTCGGTTTTCATTTATATTATATATATCCAGTTCTTTACGGATATCTTCGTTTCTTATGTGATCTTGTTTTCTGCAGCCTTTAACTTTCCTGAGAAATCTCATTTCCGCTGCTTGGATTTTACTTTTATCTCTCTCTTTTGTTATCCACGATTCACTTCCATACATAAGAACTGGATACGATAGAATCAGAAGTAATAAAAAGATCACCGACGTACATGATAAAATTGCTGTCTACGGCGCCTTGTCGATGCCCACTTACAATTTTCAACAAACTTTCTGAACCAAGAAATGCATATCCAAATTCTAACAAATACAACTGGGTGTCTTTCTGGACGGGATGATAAATTATTTGGTCTTTCATAACTAAATTACGCAGTAATAAATTCCTAATGTAATCAGAAATAGTATTCCCTCGATTCTTTCAACAATTGTACGAATCTTTATGGACGATTCATGTCGAATCATGAATTCGTCATGCAGTACAATATATCGATACATTAGGGATATGCAATCTTCAGAAACACAGAAATACCATACTTTGTATCTCCCCACTTCCATTACTACAGCAGTTGCTCAAATCAGGATGGACAATGAGAAAGAAATCAACATCAACTGTGGATTTGAGTGTGTTTTGTGACACATATTTCCAATCTGCTCGCATGCAATATAAACACTGATGAAAACCTTTAACTTATTTTGTGACTGTCTAATTTATAATGTACTTAGTGGACCTTAATGATGTATTATCCTTATGTTTGATTGAACTAAACTCTCAAATACCTAAATCGCTGTACATTTGTATTTCATCAATTCTGAAATTACAGGCTTTTATTATAAATGAATAGTCAAGCTAAATTCTTTGAGCCCACTAATCATTGAATTATTAGTTATATATAATATCTGTAATGCATCAAGCCTCACATAGTTCAGGTTGTTTTGTATATGTGTGTATGTTTTGTTGTCTCATTATTACGTATCTTGTTTTCGTTTTTTATTTATTTATTTAGTCAAAAACAGTCAAAAAAACTGTATGTGACGTATGGGGGAGAAAATCCTTTGCGCACGCTTTCTTGAGTTTCAGAATCCCTTCCCAACAATTTAACTATTAATAGTTGAAAGATGAAAAATAATAATAATAATAATAATAATAATAATAATAATAATAACAACAACAACAACAAATTTAAAAAAGCGAGGGATTAACATTTCAAAAACTAGATATTTTCGTTGCCAAATTATTTGATAATTAATTTTTAATATAATTATTAAATGATTTTATAATTATACAAAAAATTTGATTTTTCTGTATTGTTAACAAAATAGAAACTCACCCTAAGCTCTATTACCACTTCAAGCAAAAGGAAAGTTCAACAAAACGTGCGCATAGTGAAGCTACATTTACGTCCAGAAGCAAATCAAGGGGCCGTCTCAACATTTGCTCAATGGATCAGGGAAACTGGACAAAAACCCGATCGAGGTGAGGGTCATTGACCCGGAAGCTGAAGTACATTACTTGTTACAGGCATTTCAGTCTTTTTTTAATTATACAATGCAAATGTAAATTAATTCATTAAGTATGATAAATAAAATATCTTGTTTTTGTTAAAGTAAACCTTATTTTTCTTTTTGACGTTCAGTATAGTCTCTAATTGTATAGAAACAGTTTTGCAGCAGAAAAGATTTTACTTTTAACTTACATTTGTGTACCAATTTTAATTGTTTAATTTTATCTGGCAACGCGTTGTAAATTAACGTGCATGTACTGTATTTGGATTTCTTGTAGTGAGCTGTTGATACTGACACCTGATGAACATGATTTCTACGTCGAGTGTTGTAACTATAAATATCAGTATTACATGAAAATAAGTTCCCACCGTTAAGTAAGTCAGTTTTGACAAATAATATAGACTCATAAATAAATAGGCAAGGCAATGGTAAGATTCCAAACTCAATTAAAAGAGGCTTGCACTGATCACGTGGATGGGATTTTTTCATTACTCGGATAATTTTCTTTTGCAATCTAAATGTCTGGGAACTAAAGGATGAGCTTCCCCAGAATATTATGCCATATCTCAGGTATCTCTCTTGTATTATTGTATTTATATTATTTGCATTTGTCTTATTTATATGGTATCTTGTGTTAATGCATTTGTATTTATACGACTGTATTTTGTGTTATTTTTACATTTTTGTATTTTATGTCGTTTGAGTTTTGTTCACCTTAACTGCTGTGTAATAAATTAATCAGCAAACGTTCGAAAAAAAAGTAGTTAGTAGTAATGGAAACCTATTGATAACTGAACTCCCTGTTTTATCAAAAGTTTTTTGTAACGAAACTTGTATATGATTCAGCAAAATCTCTCCGATCAGGTTAATGAGATAAACAAGGAATGATTAGAATGATAAACGATGATTGGTCAAGATGTGTTGCAGAAACAGTAAAATTTGTGTGGGAAAAATTACTTAGGAAAACACAAGCATTCCAAGAGATAAATTCGCAAATAGCTGTATGAATTGAAATTACATATGCAATTGTTTATTAGTAGAAAAAACAATTGAGGAATGCAAGAAACAAAATCAAAAAGTTCCACCAAATAAGCCAGGGAATAAGTTCAAAATACGGCAACGGATTAAAAAACACTGATTGTATACATCAACAGAATACATAAAAATGATGGACTTTCATGATTGCTTTCATAATGCAGGAAAATACATTTTCAAAAAATTAAGAAGCGAGGGAATATCTGACATGGTGAGGGAACAATTCTTTTTATATTACAATAAAAATAATGTACCAACTATATTCTTCTTCTGAGACAATTATGAACTGTAGTTTCATATTCTAAAGAAACATAAGATAACATTTTGTACTATACAGGCATTTTAACACATCTCTATCTCTGTTCATAGTGAAATTATGAAAAATAAATATTTTAGTGTTTTGCGTAAAATATGACGAAAACAAATAGCCAAATGCAAGAACTCTGAGCTCTCAAAAACTGCAACTTAGATGTAATAAATTATGGAGAATCCTCAACGACCATAAATAACATGCTGAAGTCAGATTAACAGGCCTGGTCAGTAGGTGCAAAAAAACTTTTAAAACATGGTTGTTTGCCAACATTTAGTAAAATGTATTTCCATCCTCAGAGCTGTACAAAATGAGTAATAAGCAAGCACAATTGAATAAAGCCACCCAAAACATGTCAGATACAATTACACTACAACAGATACAGTTACTTGATACAGTTGAACACTCACCTCTCTCTCTCTCTCTCTCTCTCTCTTATATATATATATATATATATATATATATATATATATATATATATATATGATATATATATATATATATATATATATATATATGTTGTAACATACCAATATGGGGACATTTTTTTATTAGAGAATATTTGTCGTAAATGGGCGAAATGGTTAGGGCAAATAATAGGCAATATGGCGCCTTAGTAACGACGTCGTAGTTGTCAGGATAAACAACATTCATCTGACCGTGGAGGCGACTGATTATTAAAACGGAAGTTTGGGCATTTTGTCAAATAAAAGAAAGGCGAGGCATTGTGGGTTTTAAAAGGGAGGAAAAAATTCATTCGGTCGCATGTCGTGACGGTGAGCAGTTCGCTCGAATAGATTAATTTGTGCATGTCGGGACTTTGAAATATTTTCGTGGGTAGAGCAAGAATCGGACTCGAGGGACATATTCGGACTCTCTATATTTTCGTAGCAGAACCAGAAGTGAACTTGTGATACTTCTAAGATTTGGGGAACGTGTCGAGTTCCGAATATTTTTGCTGTGCATCAAAATAAGACTTGGAGTTTTTCGCGAGTGAACTCTTAATCATTCTTGAACTGATAAATGTATGCGGTTCACAAAGGATACGGGACTTTGCCTATTTTCTTGCTATAAACGGAAGATAGAACTAAAAGATTTGTTTTGCGGTGTAATCATAAAAGCATTGGATATTTATTTATACGGTGAGAACGGGCATCGGACAATATAGTGGAGCTGGAAAACATATTTGAGTGGTGCGAAGCGGTGAATCGGCGGTGTTCGTTTTAAAGAAGAGCAGAGATTCGTGGTAATTTGACTTCGTAATTTCGGAGCTTCAAAAAGGAGGGGAAGGGGTTTCTTCGAGGAACCACCAATCAAGAGCACGCGAAGACCAGAATCGCCGTATAAGGTTCGAACCAGGATACGACTAAGAAAGTTCTCAATGTAAATTTTACACATTTTTAATTTGCTACATTGATAGAAATAAACATTAAGTTTCTCTTGAAAGAAAGATAAAATGGTTTTCATTGGTCAATTCAAGCTAATAAGTAGCTAGATCAAATCTCTGTTTTCAGCTTCCTCGCCATTCTGTAAAGATGGCAGATCGGGTAATCGGCTATTAACAGATATTAGCGATTATTTCTGACGTGACCCATCGACCCAGCTAGCGGGATAATATTCAGTTTTTTATCAGAGTGATAATAGTTAAAATATTATCGTAACCTTTTTCCTGGCGCCCATGTCATTAGAAATTTGGAAACGGGTTACCACGAATCGCCCAATAATTGTAGCAGATAGGGGTATGTTTCAATAAATACACGCACACACGAGTTACATTACTTTACAACCACCAACCGAGTATACACATAATTAAATAAACTGCTTCATTATCTTGACTACAGGGCACCTCATGGGCTCTGAGGAAAATACACCTTCAACACACCAACACACACCATGACAACTAATGGTAGAATGTTGGGCAGTAAGAAGAAAATTATTTACTATGACTATATGATCTTCCTTCTGGTAAGGGTCTATAATAAAATAAACATCTCTTATTTATTTATTTATTTATTTATTTTTTCCCCTTCTTACTTCCTTTCCAATTGCTTTTGTGAATTAAGAGGTCTTTTGACAAGCTGTAGTAAAATGAGACATACCAACAAGGAACCGGATATGAACACTATTAATACCTGAATTAACAATACATTTATGCATATTTATATCCCGAGAATCTTCATTTAAAACAACTTATTAAGAATAGATAATATATCCAATATTAGAATAATTTATAATATATTGTATACATAATTACATAGATGATTTGGTCTTATTTGTATATATAAAGGAGAAGAATATCTAATGTAGTTGAAACCCTGACTATCTACCTATTAGAAAACGTATGTTGTTGGGTGAAGTTAAAAAAATTATAATGGTAGAAAAAATTGAATGGAATGAAAAGTATCCAAAAATTCCAAAAGCAGGCGACTAATTTGAACTGCAGACTTTTCATATATTTTTGCTCCTACTGACCAACCACAATCCGTAATTCGGGATCTTCCTCAATCGATTTAAAGGAACTCGACGATTACTGAGTTGGAAAGTGATATTTTGATTTTTGTAGGTACCTTACATGAAGCCTCAACATTTTCAAAATTTTCTCAAAAATGGCTCCAACTTTTTGAACATTGTCCTTGAATAGCTTAAGAGAATGGTGGAGGTCTCATCTTCGTGGAAATCTCTTATTATTCGAAAATTTTTAAAGTTCAAACTTTTTTTCGGCTTTCCTACAACTACAATATTGAAGATAGAAATGTTTTCCTTCATGAAATTTGTGCTTGACACAAACAGACCTTGAAATAAAGTTCTGTGCGATTTTTCGAAAATATGATCCTTTCACCTAATTTTGTGTGAAATATCAGCAATTTTTAAATAATTATTTTCTCAAAACGGCTCCAAATTTTTATTATCTCATTGTATGTATCAAATAACGGTAAAAAAGTGGCGCTAGTCTCATTTCTAGCAAACACTCTGTGTTTTCGAAATTGTAAAAAGAAAATATTGCAAAACTACAAATTTGAAGGTAGAGATTTCTCTCAGCTAAATATATACAGTCGACACCGGTTATAGTGAATTTCTGGGGACTAACATTTTTGGTTCACTATATCAGAAGTTCATTATATCCGATGATGTCAACATTAAATATAATTTCTCCATGACGATTGACTTTATTAATATAGAGATACAGCGAAATACATTAACAGCACGCACTGACAATTTCAATATCTTTAAAAAATCTTAATCTCCTTAGAAATGAAGTCCTCCTTAAAAAATCAATTATTTTCAATTGTTTGATTCGTACATTTTTCATTAGTAATTTCTCGACATCCATTTCCAGAGTTTCCCTTACCATACTTGATTCTGCATTGTCGTCTGTCATTGTGTCTGTTTGTCGAATATTACTGTTAACCATGAATAAGTGTTCGAACTTTCAAAACAGCAACCATTCATAACTAGTAATGATACAACAGCACACACTTTCTCGCATTAATTCTAACTGCTCCGCCATATTATACTACTACATAAACATGCAAAAGTGTTTTCAAACAGCAAAAATTATCATTTATGCTGATTGAAATAATTATTTTCCACACCGACTCGAGCTCAGGTGTCCGAGATAACTCACCGTCACCCATACCACAACACTACAGAAGCGCCACGTAGTTCGAAGTCGGGCCGATGCTTAAAAATATAATGGTCTCAACCTAATATTTCCAACACGTAGTTTTTGCAATTTTCGGAGAAAACGGAGAGTTCGGCTGAAACTGGGATGGCTTCTATTCGTAAATCTCTTGCCCCGCGTTGAGAATCGTAACCCCTTGGCCAGTGCTCAAGGCAGACCCCTCTGGCATAGCTCCAAACCATCCAGCCATGCGAGGGTATCAGAAAGTCACACTACTATAGGCAGTAACGCATTGTGAGTTGAAAGAGTCAGCGAACAGTCCGGCTGCAGCCACTAGGCAGTGAGGTGGAGCTTCACAACCAGTTTAACAATGTTATACAAGGAAATGTGCGTCAGCTGCATTTTCGATGGCCCTTTTGACCTTGAATGATGGCATGTTTTTATTTATTTATTCAAATTCAAAATTTATTGCTTATTTATCCTTGAAAATAGATTTTACTACATGGGGTTTTTATTTTTTTTCTCCCTTTCAAAATTCAAAATTTAAGTAGTATATGACTTGGTGTAGGGATCACAGAATTTTGAAAATGTGCACACAATTCACTTTTCCCCATAGTACGTCATACGCAGTTTTAACTGTTTTTTTGACGTAAAATTAATAAATAAATAAATGTTATTTTGACATTTCCGGGTTTGTAGGCCGTGGTCTAACGGAGTCTTGTCCAGACGTTTCGCCTGCAACTGTGGCAGGCATCTTCAGTGGCGTTGCTGGCGGGGGTGAAGTGTTCTGCCTGGGAGCACCGCGTTGACTGCCTATGCTTTACGCAATCCTCACTGGTATATGCATATATATATATATATATATATATATATATATATATATATATATATATATATATCACTAGTTATGCGTATTTGTCCAATGTCCCTTGTCCAATCTCTCCACAGTACTTTTCTACACTTCGTCTTGCATAGTCTAAGCGTCTGACCGTATACTCCCCTTCTGCCTCCCCTCCGAGGCGCAATCTCGCTAGCTGATAACTACGCATATCAGAGCTCCGTGGTCATGAGAATAACACTTTTCGTAAGCGCACGGCTTTCAAACACGCGATCTGGTGCGAAAATTTCGTACGAACGCTCATACGTGAACGGAGCGTTATATTATATATTATCTTGTGGCGTCATAACAGTCGCCTTGTACAAACAACTAGTTACGTGTATGTCGTATACATGAAACGTACAAGGAAGTAGGTTGCGACAGCGGGCAGCACTTGCCTTCCTGAACACGGAACACAGATGGTCTCCTCTGCTTTTATAATTAGCTTTCTGTAATATTTTATTGATGTCTGCCCATGCTGAGTCCCCTTTGTACGTCTTGTACATTACGCATAAACGCGCCCGTTCCCGTCTCTTAGATAAGGGTTCCCATGATGCGGCGTCATTTGCCATACCGAAGCCGTCAGTCCATGCAAGACACCCCCTGTGCCATGGTGGAACGCTAATTGTGCCACCGCGGTCCGTGATTGGAAGAGGGCATTGGCAAAACTTGGTAGGTTCCCAACCATGGAAAACCTAATAAAGTATAAAAGATCCCAAGCCAGAGCTAGATGAACGATACGGGAAAGTAAAGCTGCGTCCTGGAGAGCTTACATCTCGTGACACTCTTGCCGTTCATCCCCTAAACTAGTGTGGAGAAAGGTCCGGCAGATTGATGGAAGACTCCCTTTGCCTTCTATCTCAGGGCTCATGGTAAATGGCAATCTCGTAACCTCTCCACAAGAAATTCCTGAAGAAATGGCCACTTATTACAAACACATCTCTAGCTTCGTACACTATCCTTCTGGCTTTCAAAAATTGAAAAGAAAAATGGAAAACTGTAAATTAGACTTCTGGAGTCGCGTGAAGGAAGATTACATTGCATTTTTCTCCATGGACGAACTGTCCTGTGCCCTCGCTTGTGCGAAAAATTCTGCTTCAGGACCAGACCAGATACATACCCAAATGTTGAAACACCTACTTGAAAAAGCTCTTTCCTTTCTCCTCAGCATTTGCAACAAGATTTGGGCTCAACATGCAGTACCAAGGATTTGGCGTGAGGCAATTGTTCTCCCAATCCCTAAAGAAGGAAAGAACAGAACAATCTCGCTTACAAGCTGTGTGCAAGCTTTCAGAGCGAATGGTAAATACACGTCTGGTCTGGCTCCTGGAACAAAAGAACGTATTTATGTGCCTCCAATGTGGCTTCATGAAGCACTGGTCAACCATGGACCACTTAGCCACTCTTGCTACGCAGATTTCCACTTCTTTCGTGCTACGTCAGCACCTGGTAGCAATTTTCTTCGATATAGAGGAAGCGTATGATACCACCCGGAGGTATGGTATTCTTCGCACCTTGCATACTTGGGGCCTTAGGGGACGGCTCCCTTTCTTTCTAGTAGGTTTTCTTTCATCAAGATCTTTCCGCGTCCGCCTTGGCGACGTGTTATCCTCTAGTCACCAGTTAGAAAACGGTGTTCCCCAGGGATCGATTTTGGGCGTCACTCTGTTTGCCGTTGCTATCAATAGTATTGCATCCGGGAGCCTGTGAAGGCATCACTGTTCGTTGACGACTTTGCAATTTTTTGTTCATCCAAGAGTGTGTAAGTTATTGAGAGGCAACTACAACTTGCGCTCAACAAACTGCAGGAATGGAGCGAAGAAACAGGATTCACGTTCTCTACCTCAAAAACCACTTGCATGCACTTTTGCGGAATCCATCACCTCCATAATCACCCCGTCCTTTTTCTTGGAGGACAGCAGTTTCATTCGTTGAATCCGCAACCTTCCTTGGGCTCACATTCGACAAGAGCCTATCCTAGCGAAAACAGGTCCGTAATTTACAGGGCCGATGTGTATCACCTATGAATCTCCTTCGCACTCTTACTTGTAGCTCTTGGAGCACAGAGCGTGTTTGTCTTTTGCGTTGGTATGGAACTCTTATCCGCCCTAACTTCGATTACAGATGCATAGTGTATGGGTCAGCGTCTCCATTAACCCTCCGGCCATTAATTACCACACACAATGCCGCCATAAGGATTAGTACAGGCGCCTACCGCAGGAGTCGCATCGAATGCCATTATACACCCGTTAACTCACATATTTAATGCATCTTTATGCACTGGAACGTTTCCAGATATTTTCAAAACAGCTAAAATTAAGCCGCTTTTCAAAAAAGGCAACAAAAATCAAATTCAAAATTATCGGCCCATTGCTCTTCTATCAGTTTTTTCAAAAATATTAGAGAGACTTTTTTACGTACGAATGGAAACCTTTCTCACTAAACACGACGCCAGATTCAGATTGCCAACATGGATTTAGAAAATCAAAATCAACGGAAACAGCTATATTTTCTTTTCTTAAAGATGTTGCCTCATCATTGGATCAAAACGAGGCACCTATTGGATTATTTTTAGACCTCTCAAAAGCTTTTGACGTCATTGATCATGACAGCTTACTTTCCAAATTACCTTCATATGGAATTCGTGGTATTGCTCTAGATTGGTTATGTTCGTACCTCAAACAACGATCTCAGAGAGTTGAAATACCTTACTGGAATGATGGAACATTACGTACGCTCCTTTCCGACTCTTTGCCCGTTGCATGTGGAGTTCCTCAAGGATCGATTTTAGGCCTTATTCTGTTCCTACTTTACGTAAACGATATGCCCTCGACGATTCGAAACGGAAGAACGGTTCTCTTTGCGGATGATACGAACATCCTTTGCAATAAAGAAACCGTAAATAGTACAATATCAGATGTTTCAAATTGGTTCCGAAATAACAAATTAATAGTAAACGAAAAGAAAACGGTTTTAATGCAGTTTTCCATTTCCAATAAACAATTCTGTGCTCCACTGAAAATGAACAGTGTACCATTGACTGATGTTAAGGCAACAAAATTTTTAGGTCTCTCAATTCAGACAAACCTTAAATGGAACGTCCATTTAAATGAATTGAACACAAAATTAAGTTCATTATGCTACGCGTTCAGAATTCTTGCAAATTCAGTCAGCCTTCATACTGCTCGTTGTGTATACTTCGCGAATGTTCATTCCCACCTGAGATATGGCATAATATTCTGGGGAAATACATCTCATAGCTCCCAGACTTTTAGATTACAAAAACGAATTGTACGAATAATAACCAAATCCCGCCCACGTGATTCATGTAAGCCTCTCTTCATTAATCTAGGAATTCTACCATTACCGTGTCTTTTTATTTACGAATCAGTGGTTTTTGTAAAAAATGACTTGCTCAAGGGCGGGAATATTTTTCAGAAAATGCCTATTACTATAACACTCGACGTAGAAATCATATTCATCAGGTGACTGTATCAACAGCTCATTACAAAAAATTCGCATACAATACATGTACATTATTTTACAACACTTTGCCAGATGACATTAAACGATTAAATTCAATAGAAAAGTTTAAATCCCAAGTGAAATCGTTTCTGCTGCATAACTTTTTCTATACAATTAGAGACTATACTGAGCATCACAAGAAAAGGAACATTTAATTTTAACAATGACACATAATGCATTATTTACCATTTGGACTGTATAAATGAGTATAAACAACCTGTAACAACTATTGTAGTACAGCTTCCGGGTCAATGACCCCCATCTCGATCAGGTTTTTCGTCCAGTTTCCCTGATCCATTGAGCAAATGCTGAGATGGCCCCTTGTTTTGCTTCTGGACATAAATGTAACTTCATTTTCTGTGCACGTCTTCTAGAATTCAGTTGGCAATACAATTATTCAAATTATCGTTTCCATGTTGTCGCGGCAGGATGTAATAAGAGCCAAAATTTATTGCTTATTTATCTTTGAATATAGATTTTATTACATGGGAGTTTTTTTTCTCCCTTTCAAAATTCAAAATTTATTGCTATTTATCCTTGAAAATAGATTTTATTACATGGGAGTTTTTGTTTTTTTCTCCCTTTCAAAAATTAAAAATTTAAGTAGTATATGACTTAGTGTAGGGATCACAGAATTTTGAAAATGTGCACACAATACACTTTTCCCCATAGCACGTCATACGCAGTTTTTAACTGTTTTTTGACGTAAAATAAATAAAAAATAAATAAATAAATAAAATTTTTGTTTCAGACTGGACAACAGATTTGGGATAGGCATCTCCGCCGATATCATCAAAGGACACCTGGCAGGCAGCATCGCGCAAAGTGGAGGCTTTAGGCGTTTGGGTTTCAGGATTTACTTTCTTATGTTGACCCACGGTGTCAGCGAAACTTCGGGCCATGTTAGGTTTTTATCCATTAAGAGGATATCAGATTCATCACCGTGGTTCCTACCCACCACGGAGCCCAACAAGGGGACACTCCATCAGAGTGGTAGGGTTGCCATGGGGATATAGTGGGGGGATACCACAGCGCTGCACCGCCGCGGATACCCCGCTCACCCTGGAGTTCAGTACAAGACTTTAGTTCGCCCCGCTCACCCTGGAGTTCAGTTTAGTCCAAGCCGGTTGATCGGGAGTGTGTTAGCTCCCGCCCGCCCGTCTAGAAGAGTCCGTAGCCAAAGCAAGTGTATTGAGATATGCAAGGAATTTTCCCCAAAATACGTAAACAACGTATCCCTAAGTGCAACGCAGAACGTATGATAAACTGGGGACTGGGGACACAAACAGACCCCTCAACCGCCAGGCCACACATTCCCTTCGACATGGGTTGCCATGGACGGCAAACACATGAGTGGGCGTTCAGCATAGAGAGGGAGCCAGTGAAATAGAAGAGGGAGAAGAAAAGATACAGGATGGTATAGAAGAATGAGAATGTACAATGGGGAGAAGAAAAATGACTTGTGAAGGAAAGGAATACTTGAGAGCCCTCTCTGTATCCCCCCGTCAGGACGTGGACCAACCCACCTCGACGGGCGCGCCATTGGAACCTATTTAACATATTTTATATATTCAACCGTTCGGATCGTCATGGACGAAAGAACCATTGAAATCATATAATAAGAAAACTCTTAATGAGAACTTATCATTTCCGCTCTCTGTTTAAAGTCAGTCACAATAGAGAGAACAATCTCATTTGGAGGTTCAACTGGA
Source organism: Teleogryllus oceanicus (assembly GCA_964035755.1). Lineage (NCBI taxonomy): Eukaryota > Metazoa > Arthropoda > Insecta > Orthoptera > Gryllidae > Teleogryllus > Teleogryllus oceanicus. The sequence continues at coordinate 192,835,255 of CAXIVR010000001.1, forward strand.
AAATATACACTCTGGAACCAAGGCTTCTAGAGACAAGAAGAGGGACATGGTAGATCATGTAACATACATTTCACCCATCAACCAAACTTGCTTCCAGGGACTTACCAAGGTTGAAACAACAGAAATAGATGCAGGTCCTCTGAAAAATCTTAATTTTGATAACGATTCAGCTCTTTCATTGCAAATAAACAATGTCATTCAATTATTGTTTGCTATTCAAATACATCATAATTGGTGACTAAACATAATTTTTGTTTTGATTTCACTTTTCAATCAATTCAAGTTCGTTCAAAGGCTAAGTATTGTAAGCCCCTTCAGCCCTTTGAAATACAAAACAAAATTACAATCCATTAAATAAATATGGTAATGGGATTAAGTCCCGAAACACGGGAATGGAATGAATATTCTGTATGTTAAAATTCATATTCTATAAACTAATTGTGGTTGATACCTCTGATATCCTAAATTTATGCAATATATTAATTTAACTTATAATGACATTTACAATGACGTTTTCTGGGATGCAAAACGAAATAATTCTAATAATGTTGCGTAATTTATTATTTTGCATGTACCAAAATCTATTTTAATGAATTTCAAAATGCACAAAACATAACTGTATCGCTTTGGCTTTAACCCCGTCATATATATTCCTCAACATGTCAAACACAAATACACAATCATCCATACTCCAGGCAGAATTCGGCCCCGCGACCATTTGAGTAAAGACGGCCATGGCACTCCCACCCTCCGTTCTCCACGTCACCTTTCAGAGTTCACCTAGACAGTTGTAATATTTCTAAAACTTTTTTACAACAATTCTACACCACTATATCTCACCTGAACATTTGAACTCCTGATCGTGCAAGTCAGCGACATTCTGCCCCTTCAGATGATGAGGTGAAAAACAGCGTGTATACAGTGCCAATCGAGGATAACGACGTAACCATCGGGCTAGCCAGGCCAAATGGCAGTCACAAATGAGATTATTATCTGAAAGTCGAAGGGTCCGTAACCAATACATATCTTCAAATATATCCTTAGCCAGAGATGTCAAATTGTTGTTGTTCAAAGTCCTGAAAGCAAACAAAAAATATTTTACACCGCAATTAAAAAGTTCAGATAATGAACTAAAAAGAAAAAGAAAGAATATTGGCGTTTCCTTCAGATTTACATCATGCTCATAACCAAGTGCAGTAACGTTGTTTACGATGACGATAAAAATTTAACTATTTCAAAAGTTCCTGTTATTGCGGCGAAGTAGATTTTTTTTATTTCACACCAAACTTTGAATTAAAAGCTCTAAAACAATGAACATTAACGTAAGTGAAACGTGCACGTCTGAACGCTAAATTGCCAATTACACAGCGATTTTGCATTTTGAAGTGCACTTTATTTGACTGCGCTCTTCGAGAGTATAAGAAATAAAAATTAATGCCAGTATATTACGTATAGATGTCAAAGTTCAACAGACAAAAGACATGAAATGAAGACATGAAATCGACATTTACATTGCATTGCAATCGTATATTCACAGTAATGATACATATCTATTTTCTAAACTTAGAAGTTCACTAAGTTCTAACTAACTTTACCATGATTTCGAGAAACAAACGCGAAACAAAACATGAAACGAGAAACAAAGCGTCAAACTTTGAGAACAAAAAAATGAACGTTCAAAAGATTTATTAAACAGATTACAAGAAAGTGGAGCAATGTTACATTTATATATTTCTGTGATATTTGTAAATTTATAACAGATTAAGATAACATTTATTTAAACTGCAATTGGGTGTAACCCGGTGGCAGTTAATTACATAAATAAGATAATGGATGTCATGCAAATAATATAATTGTAATAATAATGCTAAAATGATAATAAAAATACAGTAATAATAATATAAAAACTGCTGGTTCTTTAAACATTAAATTACATGAAAAAGAAAAGACACGTCTATCATCTAAAGCCCCACTCAGTGTTTATACAATAAAGAACGCACTGCCCTATCCTTCACGTCACGTCACGGCACTTCACTTCACTTCACTTCACTTTACTTCACTTCACTTCACTTCACTTCACTATAACACTAAAAACATTTTCTTCATTATTTTTCTGCTTTACACTGCATGACACAACTACACAGTATAACTTAATATTTTTAGTTAACTACCACAAAAACTTAAAAATACCCTACATTAATTTCCTAAACTGTTGAACGCTTTGAGGAAAGGGTTCAAATGTTTTAAATTCTTATCGTTCGATTTGTGAAAGAGAATTTCCCGACATCCGTTCTCTGCGGTCTTAAATTTATTTTGTGCCTGTGATCCCCTCTACTGAAGTACGTAGGAATATTTAGCATCCGTTTAATTTCTTTCCAAGGTGGATGACCGCTATAAGCTTTATACAAAACGCAAAGTCTTGCCAATGTTCGCCTGTTTTCGAGTGAATCCCACCCTGCCGTTTTCGTGTCCCTGAAAGTAAATTTAGCTGCCCTACGCTGAATCCTTTCCAAATTCTTACACTGCATAATTTTGTGCGGATCCCAACAAATTGCTCCATATTCCATAATCGGACGAACAAGCGATAAATAAGCAATTTCCTTCGCGTTTACTGTACTCTTTTTTTCTCCCTTTCAAAATTCAAAATTTAAGTAGTATATGACTTAGTGTAGGGATCACAGAATTTTAAAAATGTGCACACAATTCACTTTTCCCCATAGCACGTCATACGCAGTTTTTAACTGTTTTTTTTGACGTAAAATAAATAAACAAATACTCTTTTTTAAGATGCGCATTACAAAATAAAGAGATCTCTACGCTTTCCCTACAACAAAATCTACGTGACTTTTCCAGCTTAATTTACTATCGAAATGGATAGCTAGGTTTGTTAGCGTGACTAGGCACGAAGAAACTCTCAGAAAAATGTCGTTAATTAAACGGTAATTTTTTACGCTGTAATTATGACCTCTGCCGAAAGTGATGGATTTGCCTTTACAGCTATTTGTGGTCATGCCATTATTTCCCCCCAGTAATATAACGCATCAAGATCCCGTTGAAGAATATTTTCATCGTCTTTCGGACTTATAATGCGATATATTATGCAATCGTCTGCAAACATTTGAAATTAATTGCGCTGGCAAATCATTAACAAACGCTAGAAATAGAAGAGGTCCTATTACACTCTATTGCGGTATTCCTGACGTAACGCTTGCACAGGAAGAGAACTCACGCCCAATTCGGACTTTCTGTTTCCTATCTCGCAGAAACTCACTAATCCACGCCACCACCCTCGGATCGACGCCTGAATTCATTACTTTCTGAACAAGTCGATCGTGTGGAACAACATCGAACGATTTGCCAAAATCTATAACTACTGCGTCTACTGTCCCGCCCGCGTCAATTTCATCAGCTAGATCCTGAAATAGCGTGACTACCATTCGCATGAATACCCATTCCTAAATTCGTGTTGGCCATGATAGACTCATTTTTTGATTTTCCATTCTTGCTTAATGTAACTCGCAACTAGATGCTCCATAAGTTTGCAAACCACTGGCGTGAGACTTACCGACCTATAATTACTTAGCAAAGTTTTGACCCCACTTTTAAAAATTGGTGCTACCAAAGCTAGTTTCCAATCTTCCGTACTTTTGAATTGTTCATAAACACGTGAAATATTCTAATAAAGTACGGTAATATTGCCCCACTTCCTAGTTTAATTATTTATTTAATTATTTATTTATTTCTTTTACGTCAAAAAAACAGTTAAAAACTGCGTATGACGTGCTTTGGGGAAAAGTGAATTGTGTGCACATTTTCAAAATGCTGTGATCCCTACACTAAGTCATATACTACTTAAATTTTGAATTTTGAAAAGGAGAAAAATAACAAAAACTCCCATGTAATAAAATCTATTTTCAAGGATAAAGAAGCAATAAATTTTAAAGGGAGAAAAACAAAACAAAAATACTCCCATGTATTAAACTCTATTTTCAAGGATAAATAAACAATAAATTTTGGCTCTTATTACTTCCTGCCGCGACAACATGAAAACGATAATTTGAATAATTGTATTGCCAACTGAATTCTAGAAGACGTGCACAGAAAATGAAGTTACATTTATGTCCAGAAGCAAAACAAGGGGCCATCTCAGCATTTGCTCAATGGATCAGGGAAACTGGACGAAAAACCTGATCGAGATGGGGTCATTGACCCGGAAGCTGTACTACAATAGTTGTTACAGGTTGTTTATACTCATTTATACAGTCCAAATGGTAAATAATGCATTATGTATCATTGTTAAAATTAATGTTACTTTTCTTGTGATGCTCAGTATAGTATCTAATTGTATAGAAACAGTTATGCAGCAGAAACGATTTCACTCGGGATTTAAACTTTTCTATTGAATTTAATCGTTTAATGTCATCTGGCAAAGTGTTGTAAAATAATGTACATGTATTGTATGTGAATTTTTTGTAATGAGCTGTTGATACTGTCACCTGATGAATATGATTTCTACGTCGAGTGTTATAGTAATAGGCATTTTCTGAAAATATATCCCCGCGCTTAAGCAAGTCATTTTTGACAAAAACCACTGATTCGTAAATAAAAAGGCACGGTAATGGAAATATTCCTAGATTAATGAAGAGAGGCTTACATGAATCACGTGGGCGGGATTTGGTTATTATTCGTACAATTCGTTTTTGTAATCTAAAAGTCTGGGAGCTATAAGATGTATTTCCCCAGAACATTATTCCATATCTCAGGCGGGAATGAACATTCGCGAAGTATACACAACGAGCAGTATGAAGGCTGACTGAATTTGCAATAATTCTGAACGCGTAGCATAATGAACTGAATTTTGTGTTCAATTCATTTAAGGTTTGACTGAATTGAGAGACTTAAAAATTTTGTTGCCATAACATCAGTCAATGGTACACTGTTCATTATCAATGGGGCACAGAATTGTTTATTTGAAATGGAAAACTGCATTAAAACCGTTTTCTTTTCGTTTACTATTAATTTGTTTTTTCGGAACCAATTTGAAACATCTGATATTGTACTATTTACGGTTTCTTTATTGCAAAGGATGTTCGTATCATCCGCAAAGAGAACCGTTCTTCCGTTTCGAATCGTCGAGGGCATATCGTTTACGTAAAGTAGGAACAGAATAGGGCCTAAAATCGATCCTTGATGAACTCCACATGCAACGGGCAAAGAGTCGGAAAGGTGCGTTCGTAATGTTCCATCATTCCTGTAAGGTATTTCAACTCTCTGAGATCGTTGTTTAAGGTACGAACATAACCAATCTAGAGCAATACCACGAATTCCATATGAAGGTAAATTGGAAAGTTAAATATCATGATCAATGACGTCAAAAGATTTTGAGAGATCTGAAAATATTCCAATAGGTGCCTCGTTTTGATCCGATGATGAGGCGACATCTTTAAGAAAAGAAAATATAGCTGTTTCCGTTGATTTTGATTTTCTAAATCCATGTTGGCAATCTGAAAGCGCGTCGTGTTTAGGGAGAAAGGTTTCCATTCGTACGTAAAAAAGGCTCTCTAATATTTTTGAAAAGACTGATAGAAGAGAAATGAGCCGATAATTTTGAGTTTCATTTTTGTTGCCTTTTTTCAAAAGCGGCTTAATTTTAGCTGTTTTGAAAATATCTGGAAACGTTCCAGTGCATAAAGATGCATTAAATATGTGAGTTAACGGGTGTATAATGGCATACGCACAAGTCTTTAACAAAGAATCCGGGAATTCATCTAAACCGGACGCATATTAATTTTTTAGTTTACCGATTATTTTGAGAATTTCATAGGAACAAGTTTCGGAAACGAACATTTTCTAAAATTTTGGGTGAACTGTCTGTTTTTGAATTTTGTGCCTGAAGACCCTTAGTGAGATCGGCAGCAATTCTCGAAAAGTATTGGTCTCTTTAGAGACTCGCCACTGTTGCCGGATCGTTCACATTTATATCGTTATATTTTAAAACAACATTCTCTACGGGTTTTCTAGTTGATTTGGTAGTATCTTTTATTATATTCCACATTGCTTTTGTTTTATTATTTGAGTTCAAAATATCCTGATCGTTGTTCATGATTTTAGCCTGCCTTATGACTTTTCGTAACAGTTTTGTATTTTTTAAAGTAGATAAGGAAACCTTGAGATACGTCATGACGTTTAGAAATGAAGGAAATAATTCGCTTGTTTTTACAAGATGTCCTAATGCCTTGTGTTATCCAAGAATTGCTTTTCCGTGAAATATTTAATTTTCGTTTTTGAAGAGGAAAGCAAGTGTTAAAATGAAATGAAAGAGTTGAAAGAAAAAAAAGAATTATATTTGTCGTTTGTATCAGCAGTATTATAAACCGTTTCCCATGACTCCTACATCAAGTAATCAATGAATAATTTAATTTTACTTTTAGTAAACAATCTAGTCATACGTGTTTTATTTATTGTGTCAGTGATCGCATTTCTTATAATGGTAAGAATTTGTGCATCGTGGTCACTGTATCCTAAATCTTTTGTTTCAACTTCATATCGAGTAGTAGTTTTGTTAATTATAATTAGATCAATTGCCTTTAATCGAATGTTGTGTGATCCGTGTAGGTACATTAATTGTAATGTCTAAATTGAAGGAATTAATTAAATTGAGAAACGTTTCTTTCTGGCAAGATTCGACCAGAAAATCAATGTTAAAATCTCCGCATACAACAATGGATTCAAAAGAGCGATTGCTGACTTTGTTAAGTGTTATCTCCAGGTTTTCTAAGAACGCAATATAATCTGCAGTTCTCTTTGTTGGAGGTCTGTAAATGCAATGTATTATCACTTTTAGTGAAGTAAGATGTACAACAGAAATTTCGAAAATATTTTCAATGGAGTACACATTTAATTCTGCCAAGGGGAAAGAATCAAAATCATTTCTACCGTAAATACAGGAACCCCCATACGTAGGACCTTTATGGGATTCTCTCTCTCTGCAATAAAAGCCTGCGAGGTAAAAGTTTGGAATATGGAAAATGCTAAGTTCATTAGGAGATACCCAATGTTCTGTAAAGCAAAGAACGTCCGTTTGATTTAGATCGCTCTGTAGAGCTGCCTCGATAAACTCAGTTTTATTTGAAAGGGACTGTACATTATGGTGGAGAATGTTTATTTTTTGCAAGTATCTACACGAATGTTTTTCTGCTGCATCTGACTGTCGTTGCTATATATTTACTCCACTTTTACCTCGAGTGTGTGGTCAAAGGTTGTAGTGTGTCCCGGCAGTGACAGGTTGTGAGGAAGATGGGGCATCAGATGTAGATGAATTTGTAGTGGGAATGGGAGAAACGGGAGTAGGATCAGAGGAAGAGGCAACAGGGTTCGAAATAAGGGTGGGGGGTGGAGAACGTAAGGAAGGTGAAAGGGATCGATTTTTGGCAGGAGACTGCGTAGGACGGGAGTTGATGATGTATTGTGCAAGCTTGTTACCAACTGCATGTTTTCCAGCAAGGTTCATGTGAAGACCATGCCGGGTGAAGTGTTTTGCTGAGAGGAAATTAATTTCAAAAAGTGTGACATTTGTTTCTCTCAGCTGCAGTTTTAATTGTTGGTTTGCGTGCTTAATCTCGCTGCATAGTGTTGGTCTGTTGTACCAGAAGGGCAGATTCGAGACTACAATGTTAGTATTTTGGACGGCACATTGTAATTTGTTAACATGTTGTTCAGGTGTAAAGTTACCGCCCAAGTTAATGTCATTCTGCCCTCCTATGATAATGACTGTGTCCTGATTGGTCAGTGTTTTCGTGTGGGTGTCCAATTCTGCAGTCACATCTGCAAACCTCCCGTTAGGTTTAAAAATAGATGAGACTGTGAAATTGGAGAGTAACTTCCTACTGAGAATGGAGGAAAGATGGCGGCCATGACTGTCAGCTAAAATAAGTACCTGTTTTTTAGGTTCAGTAGGAATGTCTTTATTTTCAAGTGACCTAGGATGCGCAGCTTTACGTGTTTTGGTTTTGACGCGGTTCCTAGCCTGTTTGCGTTGGTTTGTGCATGTACTTGTCGATGGTAGAGAAGGGTGGTGAGGATCAGGAAGGCGAGGAAAATCTGTTTCATAATCTAAAACACTAATTTGTTTTGAGTTGTGACTGGAGGCGGTGTCTGTGTCTTTTGTACAGTCACGGGTGCACGGTTGGTATTATTCGCAGTGTTGCCGACTTGTACCCAACCGTCTGTGTAGAGAACGACCTCTTCCAACTTTCGGATATGTTGATCTAAATTTTGCTTACGTGTGTGAAGGCTTTCAGAAGGTTGGCTTTGAGAGTGTAGAGAGTAAAAAGAGTAGAACGAGCAGTAGCCATGTCACGAATGCGTTTTAATGTACGTGATAAAAATTGAAATAAATACAAGAAAACCCAGATAAGAGCAACAAAAACCTAGCTTTGTATTTTAAAAGTGTTAAATTGATGTGTATTAAATAAATTAAAAAGCAAGATTGAATACAAAAACTAGAAGGTATGCTACACACAAAATCTAATGGAGCTAGTACTTACGAAATTTGGCTATGTGGCTACGTAAAATTTCGTCAACTTAAGCTGCAACTGTTTAATACAATCAGTAGATTATACTTTACCTAATTAGATAAAAGATAATATCTGAAAGTTTGTCTTCGATATATAGAATAAGATTTGAAACAAATTCACTTTGATACACCGTCCTCGTAACGTTGAAAAAACGGAATCGTCACTTGTCACAGAAATAGAATAAATCTTTCAGAAAATTAATTAGCACGGTGATTTAATATTGGAAATAAATTGAACTGTGAATAGATTTAGACACTTATCACCACCTCGTAAATCTGAAGTTCGTTGAGGTTTGAATGTCCGTTTAAAATTCGTAATCTGTTTGTCTTGGTTATAGCAAAAAATCAGTTGAAATTATATTCTGAGCTAACCTGCAACAAGTAATAAACGCACTTAAAACTACTTAACTAGGCACAGTCAAATCGCTAAAAGTAGTAAATTATGTCCGTAGAAATGTCGTCTGGACCGCTTGACTTACCATTTTTCATGGATTTTACTTTATTCCATAGAACGTTCACTTGAATTTGTAAACTGATTTCTAACCGAAGAACTTTGAATTAGTGGATGGTTCGTATTGCTTTTGAAAACCGAACTGAAATACTTATTAAATGCATTAGCTTTTGCCCGATCGTCTGTGATGAGTGTTTCCATGTTCACGAACAACTGGGATATCCTATTTTTCTTCTACGAACACGTCTTCTAGAATTCAGTGGAAAATACAATTATTCAAATTATCGTTTCCATGTTGTCGCGGCAGGAAGTAATAAGAGCCAAAATTTATTGCTTATTTATCTTTGAATATAGATTTTATTACATGGGAGTTTTTTTGTTTTTTTCTCCCTTTCAAAATTCAAAATTTTATTGTTTATTTAAAATTTTATTACATGGGAGTTTTTTGTTTTTTTTTCTCCTTTCAAAATTCAAAATTTATTGCTTGTTTATCCTTGAAAATAGATTTTATACATGGGAGTTTTTTGTTTTTTTCTCCCTTTCAAAAATTAAAAATTTAAGTAGTATATGACTTAGTGTAGGGATCACAGAATTTTGAAAATGTGCACACAATTCACTTTTCCCCATAGCACGTCATACGCAGTTTTTAACTGTTTTTTTGACGTAAAATAAAATAAAAAATAAAATTTGTAAAATCATGTCCAGTTATCTCCCTTTTCGTCTAGAATATAAGAATATTCTTTAAATACGTCTCATGAGCCATTTCCTTTTCTCGCTCTAATTCTTTTAAAAATTTCGAAAAATTTCATATGCTCGGTACTGCGTTTTCTGTTTTTAAATGCATTTCTCTTATCCTCTTCATTCGCCTAATTTTTGAATTGTAATATTCTGGATCCGGATTATTTTTTAAATTTTGCATGGTACGAACTTTTGCAAAGCTTTGTCTATAATATCTTTAAACGCGCACCATATTTCTTCCATACCTCCTTCTGTTCTCAGAAAGCTGTTGTATTGTTCTCTAAGAGTCAAGAAGACCCTCTACATTTGCTTTCTTGAATAGACGCACTTGCTTTCCTGTCGTAATACCTTTCCTTAAAATAGTTTCGTCTAAGTCAAGAAGAACGGCTTTGTTATCACTAATTCCCTCAATAACTTCACAAGATATGAAAAGTTCTTTCGGCCTAATTAGGTAAACATCCAAAATCGCGTCCTGCCGCGTCGCGTTCCTTACTAACTGTGCTAATCCCCTATCTTAAACTAGTCTGTTAACAAGTGTTTGGACTTTCCCCTCGCTCACGGCTCCCTCCCAGTTTTCGCTAGGAATATTTAAGTCTCCTCCGATAACAATAGGATGACCATTTTCATTTCCTGTTCTCTGTATGATATCTTACAAAATTTCGTAGCCGTCACCTCTAGGCCTATAGCATGCAATAATGTCTAATCAGGTTACCGAAGTAGTAATTTTTATTCCCATCATTTCAAACTCTGTACCAACCCAATCTAATTTAATATTTATGCCTGCTTCGACGCAAATAAAGACACCGCCACCTCTACTATTTCTATCTCTCCTTAAGATCTTGTAATCAGAATGAAAAATTTCCGGAGATCCGATTTCCTGAGTTAGCCACGACTCAGTCCCTATCACTACGTCGGGATCACAGGCATCAACTAAATTACAAAACTCTATTTCTTTATTGATTATACTACGACTGTTCACCTGCAACAACCTCATGAATCCTCACCTGAATATGTTCTGGGGATTCCGCGTCCCCCAAAGCCGCAGCCGCCGTCGTCACCGCCGCTATCGCCTTAGCTGCTGTCGTCGCTGTCTCTTCCTCCGCCGCCCCGTCGAATCCTGTCACATCTTTCGTCGCCGGGTCTCCTCAAAGCACGACTCCGCCAGCACCTCGCGCGCAGTCACTTGGCTCGCAAGCATGACTGGATAACCCTGTCATGCTGGCGACCCAGTTCCCTGCACCGCGGAAATTTAAATGAAGACTTTCCCGCGTGAGGTCCTCTTGTCCCAGCCAATGGTTTGGATCTACGAAAAGACCATCGATCTTTCCGCAGGCCCACCGTAACCCTTGATTTATTTGCCATGTCCTGCCAATGTGCACATCTCAGCGTTGCATCACACCTGAGAGAACAATTTGCGCATTTTTAAATTTATTTTTTTTAGAACACGACTTAATTCTATGCACTGGTTCACAGTGTCGAAGATGGATTGCCTCTTCCATACATTTGTGCCCACATGCACAAGGATGACTTACACGGCTTCGTTTCCTTCCGCTCTTTCCACGAGGGATTTCATTTGCACAACGTTTATCCCGGGAAAGAACGAAACGTCGGCTCCTTTCGGCCTGCAAACGCCTCCTCTGCGGCGCAGCATCGAATCTCCGAGCACTTTGACTTTGTTCTTGTAAGGCTTCTCATCAATGATGGTGTTGTTTACTTCAGTGCTCGGATGCGTTGATTGCTCACGAACACTTTGCTTCTCCAATTCCTGGATCTTGAAACTCAGTTCCCTAATGCACTGCTGTGCCTCGGTCAATTCCGCTTCAAGTCTCCGCAGTCTTCTCTCGCTTCGGTCACATTTGGGGCACGTGGGTGCCGACGACTCAGCAGCAGGGCCAGGATTTTGCTCAACCCCGCCGGCCGATGACAAGGAGAGTGGCCAGAACTGCTGTGCAAAGCAAAGCCACGCCGTCGCCGGACAATACGCGGACCGCTTGCTCCCTCGCCACCCGGAAAACACGCAGGCGCCCTGCCCAGATGCCCACCAGGGCGCGGCGAGTCACCCAATCGCAACGCATGGCCTTTCACTTTACCGCGCGAAGCTGCTCCAAAACACGTCCTAACTACGCGACGACTACCTGTGAGCGACTATGAAAAATATTACAGCCTTGCATAGTGACAATCATATTATTAATAACTTTCTATTTAAAATTGAAGTTATTTCACGCTTCATTAATGGATTCATTAATAGAAGACTTATGTCTTTCATAATATGCTATGAACTCACTTTTTCCTGCGAGGAAAGAAAGTTCTCTTCCCACTAATCCTTTGAATTACGGAAATAAAATTATGTTCCGTACAATCATTACACCTCTGTATTACATTAATAACAATCTTCCCAACTCTTATCCTACGAAAATATTACTCCCCAAAGGATGTTATATGTGTAGTATACTGTATATCCTCAAGAGACATTGGGAACATAGACATATCCTTCTTCTTGAGATCATATATTTCTGATGTCTTCTTGTGTGTCTTAGACTTCAAACACACTAAGATGACCAGATGGTTTGATGAGAGAAGTCCGTCGATTTTTCTCACTTTATTTAATGCATGTAAAAAGCTTAGGATCTTGTGAGTTATGAAACTCACTTTTTGCAGGACCTGACCAAATTTAAGACACGTTACCTCAATGAATGATATGGTTTTGAATCTGAGCAAGGTTAATGTTACTGCAAAATCTTTGAAATTCTTATCTTGCATCCCCATTACTCTATAAGGATTCCGTCAGTTCACTTGTTTCAGCAAATCGTACTAGTTCAAAAGGTTAATAAAAATCAATTTTAGCCACTGCTTTCTCTATTACGCTAGGGGCGTTTTCTACTTTCTGGACGCTGAATCTCCTGTTACAGAATATTTCATTGTCACTAATGTGGCATTACGGTTCTCTCTTAAAAATCGAACATAGCACATGACATGGAAATTCGGTACTGAGGAACGCATGAATCTGATCAACTGATAGTCGTAACCTTATGTAACCTTACTAATTCACTAAAATAATTCTTCCCTACGAGTACATCTAGTAAACTTCCCTTACTATATAATTTCCTGCACGCCTTGCCTCAATTTCCTGCACGCTTCACCTCAGGTCAAATGGCACCACATACTTTCTCAGTAACAGTGCAATATGTAACATTTCGATTGTATACATTCAACTTTCTTGAGTAGAAAAAACAACTAATATTGGGTCTACCAGACCCAATGTAAAATTTATTTCAACATATCTTGAAATGGAAACTCAGCACTTAATTGCATTTTCGTCCACCTTTCAAAATAACGATTTTCTTTACAATCATAATTAGTACCAAATTACATGGTCAGTCATTGTTGACTGAAAGACAAATTTGTGGAGTAAGGTAATTATTTTTTTAATTAACCGGGCGCGGTAGCTCAGTGATGTCACTGCAGCGCCTCTGACCGGAAGGTCCTAAGTTCGAGTCCTGACGGCGGCAGGATTGTCGACACTAGCTTTACAGCTAGGTCGAATTCAGTCGCTGTCTGGAGGAGAATTCTAGCGGCCAGCAGCTCTGATCGGTAGTTTTCCGTGGTTTCTCCAATCAACGCAAGGCGAATGCTCGAGCAGTACCTTACTAAACGGGCCACGGACCGCGCGTGATCTTTCCTTCATCTTGTACGCGTAGGCTTCCGCGGCTCGAGTCGATGACTTCTTCTTCGCTGTCCGGGTGACGCCGCGTAGTGGGCTGAGAGGCCGACGTTTCGCCTGACATGTCGCAGGCTTCATCAGGGTATGACATCGCGATGTTGTGCGTCGGGTGTTAAATATTGTCCGGCCTGGGCGGCCGGGTGGGGAGGGTGCGCCGTGATTGGCGGAGGGGTCGCTCTGATTGGCTAGTGGTCTGTGCCAACCCGCGCCTCGCGCCGGGCGCCCTCGAGGTCGGACGGCGTGTGGCAGCTCCCTCGCAGTCGCGGATTGGCGGGAGCAGCGATTTCCAGGCCGGGTTCAGGTTGAGCCCGGCGTCCGCGTTGATGTTTTGCGGCCGTCTATTAATCTCCAAAGCTTCTTTGAAACGCCTGGGCCAGTACCTGTTTTCTTTGTGCAGGAGCCGAGTCTTGTCGAACTCGATGGCATGTCCCGAAACCTCCGAGTGGAGTGCTATGGCGGAACGATTGGTATTGTTCTTGTTGTAATGAGAGATGTGCTCCCTAATCCCTTTCTCCCTTTCCTTCATCTTCCTTGTCCTATCCTCTCCTCTTACACACTCACTTACACCAACATGCACTACACTACCACATATTCCGGGAGACTGGTCGGGAGCTTAGAGCTTGTCCCGGCTGGGGCGGTGCCCCGCTGGTGGGCGAGTCCTGGTTAGGGGGAAATCCCGCCAGCCAACGATAAGTCGGCGCCGGATCTCGCCATCCAGCGGGGGAAGGTCACCGCCATCTCCGAGAAGAAAGCATGCGCTACACTAACGGTACTAATGACTAAATCAGTTGACGCGCTCGGAAACACGAAAAAATTAATCAATCAATTTATTTAATTAGAGTACTTACCCTAATAACATGGATTAAACACATTAATTAACCATGGTGAACTGTCCTAGCATGGCGCCATTTTGTGGCAAGTACGATGTACGGAGGCAGACTGAGGAAAGGTGAGGGAGAAAATAAAAGGACGGGAAAGCTAGTTAATAAATAATTTAATGTTAAATAAATAATTATAGAGCCACTGATGATGGCAAAAAATTTCCGAAACACGTGTATGTCTGAATTTTCTACAAAGTAAATTTATATAGCCTACTATTGTGGTTTATACCTCTTATATCCCGGATATTTTATACTTCATTGAATTATACAACACAGGTGACCAGATGTCGGAGAAGCCTCGCTACTCAAGAAGGAGAGGGGGAACACCAGAGTACAGAAATGGGGAAAAACCCAAGCATAATAATGCTAGAGCAGACAGAGGTAGACACTGCATTCGAATAGAGCAGATTTGGCAATTCGTCTCAGACTAGAAATTTGACATCGAGTTAAACAACTACAACGCTATGACTTTGTAATCGAAGACGGCAATAGTTTACTCAACCATTCGTAATCGGGGAGAAGTTTATTCGAAAAAACATGCTGAAAATGGACTTAGAAAGAACTTATTTTCGAAGCTTTATTCGTCCTCCGTTGACACCCGGCTTTTATACCTTTCATATGTAAAACTAAACCTGTTTTAAAACGTCACAAATGATTCACGTAAAAATTGGCCGTTAAGTCGAGGTGGCCACTTAATGAAGGTGGTGCTTCTGGAAGTTTAAATAAAATCCAATTGTGCTTATTTTCTACGAAATAAAGTTGTTCTTTTTAACATTTATATAACTATCAAGACAAAGTAGAATTTCAAAAAAGTCATTAGGATTCAATACTCATTTGCCTCCTCCCGGCTAAAACGTTTGACATGACACTCATTCTCTTAGCCGAGAAAAACACATTCCGACTCCAACAAAGACTTAAAGATACAATTCACATTTTGTATAACTTCCACAGGTACCGCCGCCTAATGCAAGAGCTTAAAACCTTCAAATCAGTTTCGTGCGCACGGCATCCTCAACAAGTCATTAACAGATTCCCACAGGAGGGAACTACAGGAATGCTAGCAAAAAGACGAAACGCACTCGCTGTTTCATTAAGATATATTTAGTATATACAACTGTCATTACACGAAAAAGAAATTACTCTTCCTGCGAGACTCTCGATGACACTGTTGAAGGTCATCTAATAACACGACCCGTCACAAAAACCTATTACTCCCCAAAGTTTCTACTCAGTTAATACATTTCAACAACTCTTGAGAAGACCACTTAATGAACAAAATAACTCTAGCCGTGGCTCGCTGAAACAAAGGGTCTATGGTACAATGGTAGTAATTAGTAGTAACCGCTTGGTTGAAAAGGGAGACAGACGGACGGACGGACGGACGGACGGACGGACGGACGGACGGGCGGACGGACGGGTAGACGGACGGACGGACGGACGGACGGACGGGAGGGCGGACGGACGGGAGGGTGGACGGAGGACGGACGGGCGACGGACGGACGGGCAGGCGGACGGACGGGCGGGCAGGCAGGCGGACGGACGGGCGGACAGACGGACGGGCCGGCCGACGGGCGGGCGACGGACGGACGGCGGACGGACGGACGGGCGGGCAAATGGACGGACGGGAAGATGGACCCCCAGTTACCTTTTTTGCGATGTACCTATATTTAATAAAAGTTTATACATTTGTGCGCAGTAACAGTAAACATTGTTTAAGGAAACAGGACATTTTAGCATAGCGCAAGTTCAAATACGTGGCGGAGGATATATGTACCTACGGTGCGGGAATACATTTTTGGGGTAGGGGGACAGTGTGAAAGCTCGAGAAACTAATAATTATCATATAAAGATTTTGTGAATTCAAATGCATATGTGCGTGGGAACCTTAACAAAGGTTTATTTATTGATTAAAATTTGCTTAAAAATTTAAGGGGGGATTTCTATTCGGGATGTTTATTTTGAAACAATCATCTCCCCCGCCGCAGAGCCACCTCCTGAAATCATCTCTGGTAGAGAAGGTCCTCTGTTTAGATTCTGAACATAATATTATCAGGATTCATATGCTTTCTAAATTTTTCCAGGTTTCCCTGACTTTTCCAGGTTTACGTCACAATTAAAAATTTCCAGTTTTTGTTCATAAATTATTTCTGTAATACATGAGAAAACAGACAAAGTATGATAAAATGAAAAAATTGAAGTGTATTTTACAAATAAACTATATTATTATAATTAATTTTTTAATAATATGTAATTATTGGTTATACAAATAAACCAATCTATTAAAAAAACAGAAGAATCTCGGTCCACCTACGACAACGAAATCAGTGAACCAATCTCATCAGGCCTTTTGAGCAGTTACGGCTTTTTTATTTTCCATCAGTTTACATCAGTTTAGCTTTTCTTCTTTCAGCTTTCTTTTTCTTTTCTCCCTGCTCTTTTGTCTCCTTCGCTTTCAGTTTTTCATCATTGACGGCTCGAGCGTTTCTAGCGTAATGAATCAAACTCTTATTTATCTTGATCTGTGTAACTCTTCCTGCTTTTATAACGCCATCTCAAACTTGTCTTTGAGCGCCTAAAGACTTTTCCGGCAAGACATTCCTTGATGGAAAATCTCCTTTCGACATCACACTGACCGTCAGATAAAACAAGTCTCGTCTTAAAAATTTCAGCAATTCACTAGATCCTTGAAAATCCAAAATAACTTTTTTCCAAAATCGATCCAATACGTCGTGTTCTGAGTAGCTTTTGAAAACGTTTTTCTCGGGTTTAGAACTGAGATTTGCAAAGACTCTTTGAATTTTGTCCCCACTAAGTCCCGTTATCCATCTTTTCGATACAAAATCTGCAAGGACTGATGATAGCCGTTTGTTTGCAACTGTAAATGTTGAAATTATCACAAGTGGATCACAGAACGTAAGATTCATTGGAGATTTAAAACACAAAGGGGATTTCTCCTTCATTTTTTGCAAAACGTTGGTAAAGCAGTTAAACATTCCTTTTTAAACTGTAAAACTGCTTTTTTTTAGCGTTTTCCTGCAGATCAAATCGCTGCACGAGTTTGGTGACCCATGTTTACATATTTCACAATGAGTAAATTTTCTTTCTTGAAAAAATCTTATTCTGCAACTGAAGAATTCTTCAGCGTCTCTTCTCTAATGAAACGACTCATATCATTTGATATCAGCACTATTAACTCAGTATACAGGAACGGCACCATAGGTTTATCAGCCTGGAACTTGGTCAGCAAACGTTCAACTTCTAATGCCAGTGTTCGCAAAAATTCAAGTTCACCACATAACAAAGGATCTTCCAGTTATTCGACCATTTCCAGATATAAACATGGTTTTGGCTCGATTTTCTCTTTTTTTGAACTCCCTGATGTATGCTTTCAAGTTCGCTATGACTTCAGCTACACGTTTGGTGACAGCAGCATTGCAAAGCCAACGAACTGTGCAAAATCTTAGAGGAAATATCTTCGATTTGCTGTATCAAATGTAATCTGCTCTCCGTGTAGGTATATCTCTGAAAAGATAATAGATACCTCGCAAAAATGGAGCTAAAGTCCAACCTGTAGATTTCATTGATGCTTCAAACAAAGTATGTAAAGAGTGCAATCCGCAAATGTGTAATTGTGCAAAGAGTGCAAGTCACGGCGAATCTTCAAATTGCCGTTTGGCCCGTCCATTGAAATTTGAATTAATTTTCTCACATTTACAGCTTTCAAGGCCGATTTAAATCTTTCCAGAGGATCAGCGATTTTAGTGTGACTTAAGGTTGAATACTACTGACATATAATACTGAATACTTCATCTGAAATTGACTCCAGTCATTCAACTTCAACTTATATGGACTCCAGTATATGAATATCAAATCCATTTAAGATTTCTGACTCACTTTATTAAGACTTTCGTCAAATGATACGCTGAAAGGACGATCTAATGAAATATCGAACAACTGACGGCGAAAACCATGTGAACGCCCACGCCCATGCCCTATTTCAACACAAACTGCAGAGCCAACGGTTGCAGGATCTCCTGAACGTACCGTGCGGCTGTCACGGTGCCCCCCAGAAACACTATTGGTTAACGGGCACCATAGGATATCGCGCCCTCACCATCAAACCAGGCTGTCGGGACGTGTGATGGGATACCACAAACCGCTCATCGTGGCGCTCCCCACTACGCCTGCAGACACGGACCCGGTGGTCGTCGCCATCAAGGTAGAAGCGGGGCTCATACCCCTTCCAATCTGCATGGCCCTAGGTTCGTCGTTCTCGACACCAGGCGAGTCTGTAGCGACGTTGCTGGGGTATGAGTGACAGGCGTTGTAACGGTCGGCGCGCGGCGAGTCTTGCGTTCTGCAACCGCCTGCCAATGGTACTGGCACTTACAGGGTGTGACAGTGCAGGTTGCACAGCACGTTGGATAGCACCTATCATTGCCGTTGGATCTGTTCGCGCGTGGCGGACAATCCACCGGTCCTCCCTCTTCGTAGGGCGTGATGGACGTCCAAATCCTGCATGTCGTGTGTACGTGCCTTCCTCAATCCATTGCCGCCAACAGCGGGCGTTGGTGGTATCCGTACGACCGGCGTGGCGCGCAATACGGCGACAGAACCAACCAGCCACCCGCAGATCCACGATGCGACCCGCCTGGACAGGCGGCTGTCGAACGCGTCGCCTAGGCGTAGTGTACGTTCAGGTGACGCTCCGGCGACGCTACCCGACGACGCAATGGCCGGCGCGTCCGTTTGAGGCACCCTTATCTCGGTCGGTGGGTGCGACATCATACTCCTACCCTCTACGCCCTAGTGCGCGTGAAAACGAAATCTTTGGTTTAGCGAATGGAATGCACAATACCCACAGAGTTTGCAGCGGATCAGTAGCGTCCTTGAGGGTGCAGCCTTTTATATGACGATACGTGTACATAGACCTAGGAACACACACACACACACACGCACGCACACGCACGCGCACGCACGCGCGCACGTGCACGCGCGCGCACACACACACCCACACACACACACACATTCACTCATATTCAGACAAATATGGATAACAATGTTTACTCAATACCACAGTATAATAATACACAATACTTATAATAATTATTACATTTCTAACACGTAAAGCACTCGTTACCATAAATCAATAAATACCAACGTTTGTCAGAAGAGCGTTTTCGAGTAGCGAAACAAACAGAAAGAAATGAAATCAATTCACTTCACTGCAACCGCATGTCACTTTACCTAAATATTAAAAAACTGCTCAATACTTTTTAACTGTAGACTACCCATAATCGTATTTTTCACTTCACTACACGTTTTCACCCTACTGACCAATTTCTGGTATTTTTTTTTCTAAAACCTCGCGCTGAGCAAGGTAAGGGCTCAAAAACTGCCGCAGGCAAATCGTTCCAATCTACTATTGTTCTGCTTACAGAGAATTTGCCTACGTCCGTTCTCCTAATCTGGTTTATCTAGCCATCCCCGAATTTCCTGTCATGCAGAGCAACAAATGTAAGATTTATACTGTTCTCGAAGTCGTACCCTTACCCTCCAGTGTTCTAATGATTCTCAATATGCAGCTATGTTCCTCCGAATTGTGTATTTTTCCGCTCTGTTTTCTATCCTCTGTAACCTCTTTTTAAAACCTATTCTGTACTGTGAAATACTTTCTTCTCTCACGTTCCGCTCCGGACTAGCTATTTGTAAAATACTTTTGGTCTCCTATTATTTTACTATTGTGGATCCTATTTCAACAAACATCTAATACTATGACGGGGATTACATCCACTGTTATTGTTAATATTGTTATATCAACCGTTGCCCTGCTATGCTCACAAATTTTCTCGATATTAACACTAAATTATCATTAAATTTACTTTCAACTTAACAATGGGTTCAACATACAACATACTACTCCTTACCTGTTGTATATGGACGCGCAATTCTATACAGAATCACGATTCCTGAAGTTCTATTGATTGAAACAAATTATCAGATTGATGGCAACTAATATAAATTATCAGCCTTTTTCAGCATTAACAAATTAACTTTTATTCTTATAACCTATATATTACAATTTATTGATCTCATGATAATTATTTTTCAATGTAGAACATTAAAACACCGTACGGGTTTGAATATGTTCGTAACTTACTACAATATCTTGTTATATGGCTCCTCAGACTACCAGAAGAATGTTGTCCATAGAATCCTTGGTATCCATATTCTTGCTTTCTTGCCTATCATTAAAATTAATTAAAAATGTTCCAGAATGTCCTCAATGTTTTAGACTTAATGGAATTTCACTTTTCCCATAAAATCAATACGCGGTTGCGACTCTCCTTTTCTGTGTTTCGTATGAAACACCCACTCGCGACTATCTTCAGCTACTTATTGAAAAATTCTTCGATCTACGGAGATATCCTAATATATACGCACTCCAAACACGGAGTCTATTTTAATTCAAACTTCCAACTACTACATCATTAGAATCTACAATTACAACTCCATACTACTATTTCAACAATACCAAGCTATCAAACTATTTATAAATTTCCGCCTATCATTTCAATAATACCGCTATCCGTTCGCACCTCAATAACCGCTTACATGTGTACGCTTCAATATCTTTTCAGAGAGCGATTCCTTGCGCCCTTCTACAAGATCACGGCTTTCAATTCTCTCTCTACACCTGGACGGAGCGGGTTGCTTTCCACAGGTCACTGGTTCGATATCCGAAGCTCGAAGGACCATGGACGTGGCGGGTTACCTTTGCTTGTAGTGGACTGTATTATTGGTTGTTGAAAGTAGGTAGGCAATCCACTCAGTCCCTTTCGACGCTCGTTAGGAATTTTGTAATAAAGTGGATTATCATGGAAACACACTTCTCACCTTGCAGAATGATGTTTAATTACCTTGGAGTTGTCACAATTGTTCTTTACAATAAAAATACACGTAAGTTATTGTTCTCAATGTGAGAATACAGGAATTTTCCATCTTGAATCACGAAGCGCGAGAACATGTGCTCGCCTGGCAACTTACATGCAACTTCGTGTGAAATACATTAATTAGTTCAATACATACACAATGCTGAACTACAACAAATTGAAACAATGTGGCTTTTCACTTGGCCACAACTTAAGCACAGAATATTACTTTCTGTATAAGAATTTACGTGATCTTTTAACACGGAGCCCGAGACATGCTTCTAGCAAGGGTGCTACTCAGCGACTGATTTATACTTTTCGGTTTGCGAGTTCTATCGGGCACGCGAAGAGGGGATTTGAACTGATTTGAACTGGCCAATTAGCGACTGCTTTTCCAGCGGTTGCAGTTTGGCGAGGAGGGGTGAATTTGAACAGTCCAATAGGCAACTGCTAGAATTCGAATATGTTCTAGAACGTTTTAGAAGATTTGGGTCACGCGGCGCGGTGGTGCCGCTCGGCTTATGGAACCTTCCATGCCGCGCTTCCGGTGTTGCCGCCTAGAGCGTAGGAAGTGCTTTATTTTTATACGTCCCTTTCTGCTTTTGCGTGTGGGCCCGAACAACACCTTTTACATATAATGTGGTCGGAGCCGTGTCCATCAGCACAACGCTATGACACCAAGCATGAAATAGTACACTTTGTTGATCGGTTGTTCTAACAACGTAGTTTCTTTGACTTCCCATTTTGCACACAATGCCATTATTACTAACGCTGGATGTCGATTTTATCATTCAAACTAAACCCGGGGTTCTAGGCTTATCACAATATCAATTTAAACAATATTCGTTCACCGTAGTTCGAGAAAGATGAATACAAATAATTCTCCTGAACCTAGATACATAAAGAAATGACATTCGGAGAGGAAGTTGGGGCGTTGACTACAATCGCGACACCTTCACATCATCAGCAAATACGATTACAGCAGAAGAGTTTCATTTGGTGGACTGCCAGGAAAATTAATTTACCTAATTCATATTTTTCTAATGGTGTTATTAATAATATTACAATAATTATTCCAAAAACCAATACGAGTTAATAATATTCTAAATTGTTTGAATCTGATTTGTTTTGTACATCACCTTTTTTTAAACATTTGACATGCGACGAATCGATAATTGTTTATTTACATTCTTAAGGATGTTAAAATTCTTAACATACAGGAAGATACAAGTGCACTTAACAAACCTGTACGGTTGCACGTCAACAAGGGTTAAAGGCGCATGTGACTGATAAGTGTGTGTGTGTGTGTGTGTGTGTGTGTATTCACACAATTCGCTGTTCAACTTATTTCCTTGCATGTATCATTTTATTGTGAGAAAGAAACGTTCTCTCTGAAATATTTTTAAATACAATGTTGGGATTGAGTTTTTTTTAAAAAACACGAATTTTAAGGATCACCCATGTTTTCACCTGTAAATTATACCACGAACTGTGTTTTTGATTTTATGAGACGTTATTTGTAGCTGGAAATTCAAATTACTTATGTCCTGAGCTAACTTAACTAGTTAATGCAGTTTTATTAACTTCTATGTAATGGAGATCAGATCACACACATGTAGTCAAAAACAAAGAGTAAGGAAATGGCCAGGTACAACCAGGTGGAGCCAATCTTGGGAGATATCCACCAGAAAATTGACGAATGATTACAACACATTTCACACAGATTACAATATTTCTTGGAATTGAAAGCACTTTATCGGTTATTAAATAAAATTTATTTTTTAAGCTAGGGAGGACTTGCTTCATTTGATAACGAGGATAATACGTTTTCAACAATTAAAAACGCTTTTATTTTAAAAATGTAAACTGAACTGAAAAATTAGTATCAAAAGACACATTTGCTAAGACAAAAAGTCGAGAAGATTAAAGGAAAAGAAACAGAAAACGGGGGGAAATAAAAAAGACCAAAAAAAAGTGATATTTACCAGCAAAACTGCTCTTATAACCATTTTAGTACATATTTTGGTACTTACAATATTTCCAGATTACTGAGTCCCCTCAGAGCTATTTCATCAATGCAAGTTATCTGGTTGTTGTCAAGTTGTCTGAAAACAAAAAAAGGTCTTTACTGCACCATTTACTTCATTTCAAGAGAGTAACACGGTATAAATATAGACTGTCCTCAAAAGAATTTTGCGCATGCAATAACATATTGAAAGTGCATCTATAGAAAGGCATATATTGAAAATGTTTGAAATTATTTTCGTCACGGTTATTGTAAGTAAAAACGTGTAGTTCAATTTTATTTTTTCTTCCATCATATATTTATTTATTTTACGTCAAAAAACAGTTGAAACTGCATATGACGGGCTATGGGGAGAAGAGAATTCTGTGCACATTTTCAAAATTCTGTGATCCCTACACTGAGTCATATACTACATAAATTTTGAAAATTAAATTTAACAAAAAAACTCTCATGTAATAAAATCTATTTTCAAGGATAAATAAGCAATAAATTTTGGGCTCCTATCCATGATGTCCTTCGCCAAGGAATAATACTTCCTGCCGCAACAACATGGAAACGATAATTTGAACCATACTTCCCAATGAATTCTAGAAGACGTGCACAGATAATGAAGTTACTATTATGTCCAGAAGCAAAACAAGGAGCCATCTCAGCATTTGCTCAATGGATCAGGGAAACTGGACGAAAAACCTAATCGAGATGGCGGTCATCGACCCGGAGGCTGCAGTATAATACTTGTTACAGGTTGTTTATACACATTTATACAATCCAAATGGTAAATAATGCACTATGCATTGTTAAAATTAATGTTACTTTTCTTGTGATGCTCAGTATAGTCTCTAATTGTATAGCATCAGTTTTGCAGCAGAAACGATTTCACTTGGGATTAAAACTTTTCTATCGAATTTAATCGTTTAATGTCATCTGGCAAAGTGTTGTAAAATAATGTACATGTATTGTATGTGAATTTTTTGTAATGAGCTGTTGATACTGTCCCCTGATGAATATGATTTCTAGTCGAATGTTATAGTAATAGACATCGGCATTTTCTGAAAATATATTCCCGCCCTTAAGCAAGTCATTTTTGACATAAACAACTAATTCGTAAATAAAAAGACTCGGTAATGGTAAAATTCCTAGATTAATGAACAGAGGCTTACAAGAATCACGTGGGTGGGATTTGGTTATTATTCGTACAATTCGCTTTTGTAATCTAAAAGTCTTGGAGCTATAAGATGTGTATTTCCCCTGAATATTATGCCATATCTCAAGCGGGAATGAACATTCGCGAAGTATACACAACGAGCAGTATGAAGGCTGACTGAATTTGCAAGAATTCTGAACGCGTAGCATAATGAACTTAATTTTGTGTTCAATTCATTTAAATGGACGTTCCATTTCAGGTTTGACTGAATTGAGAGACCTCAAATTTTTGTTGCCTTAACATCAGTCAATGGTACATTGTTCATTTTCAATGGAGCACAGAATTTTTTCTTTTCGTTTACTATTAATTTGTTATTCCGGAACTAATTTGAAACATCTGATATTGTACTATTTACGGTTTCTTTATTGCAAAGGATGTTCGTATCATTCGCAAAGAGTACCGTTCTTCCGTTTCGAATCGTCGAGGGCGTATCGTTTACGTAAAGTAGGAACAGAATAGGGCCTAAATCGATCCTTGAGGAACTCCTAATGCAACGGGCAAAGAGTCGGAAAGGTGCGTACGTAATGTTCCATCATTCCAGTAAGGTATTTCCACTCTCTGAGATCGTTGTTTAAGGTACGAACATAGCCAGTCTAGAGCAATAGCACGGATTCCATATGAAGGTAATTTGGAAAGTAAAATATCATGATCAATGACATCAAAAGCATTTGAGAGATCTAAAAATAATCCAATAGGTGCCTCGTTTTGATCCAATGATGAAGCGACATCTTTAAGAAAAGAAAATATAGCTGTTTCCGTCGATTTTGATTTTTTAAATCCATGTTGACAATCTGAAAGCGCGTCGTGTTTACTGAGAAAGGTTTCCATTCGTACGTAAAAAAGTCTCTCTAATATTTTTGAAAAAACTGATAGAAGAGAAATGGGCCGATAATTTTGAATTTCATTTTTGTTGCCTTTTTTGAAGAGCGGCCGTTTTGAAAATATCTGGAAACGTTCCAGTGCATAAGGATGCATTAAATTTGTGAGTTAACTGGTGTATAATGGCATACGCACAGGTCTTTAACAAAGAATCTGGGAATTTATCTAAACTGGACGAATATTTATTTTTTAGTTTACTGATTATTTTGAGAATTTCATAGGAAGAAGTTTCGGAAACGAACATCGTGTCTAAAATTTTGGGTGAACTGTCAATAATTGAATTTTGTGGCTGAAGACCATTAGTGAGTATATTAACGTGTATTAATATAAACTTTGGAATTCTACATCATTGAGATTTTGTACATACATTTTGGTCTATTTAAACAGAAATATAAACTGAGGGAGTGAAAATCAAGTAGATTGAAGTCTAGAACGTTCAATAGAATCAACGATTTTTTTGCTAACATTTTCAGTTTGCCAACTTTCGATTTATTCAAATTCTTTTTTTCTTCCTACTGAATGCGAAGTGTCTTCGATCCATATGAGCGTTTTCATCATTTTTCAATTATGAATACTAGATCCATTAGTAACAATCGCATTATATATCCAGAAATATAAAGAATTAAAATTTCCGATAGAATACGCTCTGGCCCTGAACGTACTATAAAGCAGCGCGAAGATCGATCAACTCGATCGAATCCAAAAGGTAGGCAATGCTGGATACCCGACACATGACGCTAGTCGTGGTCAGGAAAGATATAACTGTGGGTAAGATTTACGATTGCCATATGTGAAGGTAAAGCGAATGAGCAGTGGCTGTTGGGACTACCTTACTCTATACATTGAATAGCATCTGGAGATTGTTAGTCGCTGTATTATGAGTCAGTCGATGAATGCGCATGAAGTGCCGTGCATCTCTGAAAAATCAGATTTATTTACCGTAGGAGTTATTTCGCAGGGGCACGACACTCCCATCGCTGCAGATCCACACCCGTGTTCTCGAGCCAGGCTTCCTTTGAATCGGGACTATAAGACCGTGTCTGGTGAGCGCTTGGGTGTGATTCTCACTTTCTCCACCACATGTCGGTCTTATTTAACTATCCTCAGCTAAACAACTCTTCGTTTCCCTTTAAAATTTCTTCTCATATGTAACCGAAGAAATTGGTACTGGTCCAATTTTCGGCCAACTCTATTTTTGGAAATTGCAAATAACATAAAAAATTGAACAATTATTTTCTCAAAACCCAATGCATTTTTTTTTAATTTCGTCCTATCTATCAAAGAACGGTAAAGAGAGTAGTGCTGGTTTCATTTTTGGCGAACAATGTATTTTCGAAAATTGCAAAAGTTGAAATTGTAAATTTTAATTTCCCGTGCTTCCTTGGACGCGACTGTTCGCAAAATAGCAACACAGAGGTTTCAAATTAGGTTTCTTCGAATTTTTCTCATTGTTGCTGGTTATGATGATCATTGATGTTGATAATATTCTTATGAAAGGAAATAGAGTTAAGGAAGGTAACAGAACTTAGAAGTAACCAATACACTTCATTCATTTAAGATTTGATCGCTGAATTTGGTAATCAAACACAAAGCTCTTTTCGATGTTATCAAGCCCAACTTGTGTTAAATTATGCTTGGTTTTCTGTATAAAGTGCTATTGTAACAGTTAAATTTATTCCAATTTCTTTCATTTGTAAAAGTAAGAAACGACTGCTGGTCCTGACTAACGAAATGAATGCAGATATGTATTTCTCTTAAGAACAAGTCCCTTCAAAGTTTTTCGACAGCAGACAATGCAGATACGCATCACATACGCTTTGTTTGAATTGGTTGATTTTCTAGAGGACTCTTCCCGATTATAAGAAACAACTGAATAACGATCTTTGGTGGGAAGTGCCCGCGCGTGGGAAATGCGCAAATTCTGCTTTCCAAAACGTATGAGTGCGGAGCGCCATGCAGCGCTGTGGCAGAATATTCAGTGACCCCAGGCAGAAGGTCGCGTCGCAGAAGCCGCACGAAGTGCTGGTTGCTTCGGTGCCAGGCGATACGAGGCTTGACGCGGGACTGAAGAGAGCTCTAGGCCAGGCTTGCCAAGGTCGCGGGCAAGGTATCAAGCTTACTAGCGTTCGCACGCACTACAGAGCGTTCAGGGCAGTAGACGATTTTAATGACAGCTTGTATGACAAATGAGCGTCGCCGAAGCTCTCCGAAAAATATTGTTCTGCCGGTCAGCTGAGTAGTAGTATCAGCTGGCTGGATTTTGTAATAGAATGTATTTTTATGATGTGAAGGTAATAAATAGTTTCCACTAGCTATTTATTGTATTCCACTATCTTTAATAACGAAAAATTGTACGAATTGATACAAATAATTTAGAAATGCTGTTGATAATATGTGTGACGAGTGAATTAAGTCTTCAGACAGGAGAACGATGAATATACTGCTAAATCCCCACATAGGCCTCGTGAAAACTATCGGAATTCTGTTGTTACTTTTTGATCATCCATGTTCAGAACTTACAAATTAATGTATGTCCTGTATAACGTTTTGCAATTAGAATAATGTGTTTATAATTTATTTTCTATTGATTAATCTTTATGACTAATATCAACTGAATAGGTGAAGACCAGAACAGTGTGTCATTTTATAAACCTTGAAAAAACTGTTTATTTAATTCAATATCACTGTAAAATTGGGTTTTTTTTTTAAAACCGGTTTTAATTATTTATTAAAAGCACGAATTTACATTGACACTGAAATATACAAACATATTTCTCTCAGAATTTATAAAATGTGACTTACACCGTTCTGGTTTCACCCTTTCAGTTATTGACCATTGACATACAGATTTGGTTAGTGAATTGTGAAATTCTGGTAATAGTACTTATATACTGCAATTCATTTGTTCAACAATTTATGACAGGTAAAGCAATGCTTAATTGAAATGTTAGTCATGTATAAATAACATGAAACAACCATTAATAGCAATGTTTTATTAAAGTTTGGATTCTCTTGATTATACAACCTTGTATGTTAGTCATGTATAAATAACATGAAACAACCATTAATAGCAATGTTTTATTAAAGTTTGGATTCTCTTGATTATACAACCTTGGAAAATATTTACACTCTGTTATAAGGTTTCTGTGGGGAAAGAGATTCATACTAATCATTCCCTTAGTATTGATTGGCAAAATACTCTTAGTTAATCAAAAGATTAATAACCTCCAAGTAAATTTCCAAAATATGAAAACCAGCAGTCAATTCTTAAAATTTAGATATTAGTATGGATGTGATTTATATGCAATAAAAACAGCGTAATATGCATATATGTAAATATATTTGATAACATATTGTGGCGGCACGTTTATAATCCAAGATTAATTATACGTAGTTATAGAGAAGTGGGGGTGATGTGTTTCCCGCCCGACTCCGTCACCGCCGCCGGCACGGTGCCCAAGGGAATTTGCGACCCCGGCCCGCGCATATTCCGGCTTGTTCAGCCCCGCGCCCCTTTCTCTAAGTGCTTCCTCGGTCCTTTCAAAATGTTTATACAACCATAAACAGCACGCCCGTCTGGCGAGGGGAACCCCTAAGCCGTAAATACAAATCTATTTATTAGAGCGAGCATTTCATGACACAATGTAAAGCCTACGCTCTCACAAAATAAAGGTGCACGCACGTGTGTACAGGAAATGCGCGAGAGAGAGGGAGAGTGCGCCTGGCCATCTGAAAATTTTGGAAAATCCGTGCTGCTGATTGGCGAGAAATTTAAATGAAACGCAATAGCTCTGGGCTAATGGAAAGACACGCACCCGAAGAAAGGGTGAGCGTAGAACGGAGCGCTTTTCAGAACGACACTCCTTAGATTCGGCCGGTTGAGTGAGGACGTGCGCGCAGAGCGCTCCTCAGAGAAATTTCTTTCCGATTAAGAGACTTGAGCGAGAACGCTCGTGCGAGCAGCGCACAAAGGGGGGAGTTGCGGCAATTTTTTTATAAGTCTCGCCACTTAAATGTTCTTCTTTTATCTTTCTTATTATTCAAAATTTCACGGGAGGCGAAATCAGTACCAAAGAAAGCCGTATTTGGCCACTGTATCAGTAGACCCACGAAGCAATTTTTTATTTATTTATTTTACATCAAAAAACAGTTAAATACTGCGTATGACGTGCTATGGGGAAAAGTGAATTGTGTGCACATTTTCAAACTTCTGTGATCCCTACACTAAATCATATACTACTTTAATTTTGAAATTTTAAAGGGAGAAAAAAACTCCCATGTAATAAAATCTAATTTCAAGGATAAATAAGCAATAAATTTTGGCTCTTATCATGTTGTGCTTCGGAATAATACTTCCTGCCGCGACAACATGGAAACGATAATTTGAATAATTGTATTTCCCACTGAATTCTAGAAGACGTGCACAGAAAATTAAGTTACATTTATGTCAAGAAGCAAAACAAGGGGCCATCTCAGCATTTGCTCAATGGATCAGGGAAACTGGACGAAAAACCTGATCGAGATGGGGGTCATTGACCCGGAAGCTGTAGTACAATAGTTGTTTATACTCATTTATACAGTCCAAATGGTAAATAATGCATTATGAATCATTGTTAAAATTAATGTTACTTTTCTTGTGATGCTCAGTATAGTCTCTAATTGTATAGAAACAGTTATGCAGCAGAAACGATTTCACTCGGGATTTAAACTTCTCTATTGAATTGAATCGTTTAATGTCATCTGGCAAAGTGTTGTAAAATAATATACATGTATTGTATGTGAATTTTTTTGTAATGAGCTGTTGATACTCTCACCTGATGAATATGATTTCTACGTCGAGTGTTATAGTAATAGATTTCGGCATTTTCTGAAAATATATTCCCGCCCTTAAGCAAGTCATTTTTGACAAAAACCACTGATTCGTAAATAAAAAGACTCGGTAATGGTAAAATTCCTAGATTAATGAAAAGAGGCTTACATGAATCACGTGGGTGGGATTTGGTTATTATTCGTACAATTCGTTTTTGTAATCTAAAAGTCTGGGAGCTATAAGATGTATATCCCCAGAATATTATGCCATATCTCAGGCGGGAATGAACATTCGCGAAGTATACACAACGAGCAGTATGAAGGCTGACGGAATTTGCAAGAATTCTGAACGCGTAGCATAATGAACTTAATTTTGTGTTCAATTCATTTAAGGTTTGACTGAATTGAGAGACCTAAAAATTTTGTTGCCTTAACATCAGTCAATGGTACATTGTTCATTTTCAATGGAGCACAGAATTGTTTACTTGAAATGGAAAACTGCATCAAAACCGTTTTCTTTTCGTTTACTATTAATTTGTTATTTCGTAAGCAATTTGAAACATCTGATATTGTACTATTTACGGTTTCTTTATTGCAAAGGATGTTCGTATCATCCGCAAAGAGAACCGTTCTTCCGTTTCGTATCGTCGAAGGCATATCGTTTACATAAAGTAGGAACAGTATAGGGCCTAAAATCGATCCTTGAGGAACTCCACATACAACGGGCAAAGAGTCGGAAAGGTGCATACGTAATGTTCCATCATTCCAGTAAGGTATTTCCACTCTCTGAGATCGTTGTTTAAGGTACGAACATAACCAATATATAGCAATACCACGGATTCCATATGAAGGTAATTTTGAAAGTAATATGTAATGTTCAATGACGTCAAAAGCTTTTGAGAGATCTAAAAATAATCCAATAGGTACTATTACGGTTTCTTTATTGAACCCTCTGGGCCACGCCGTGATCCGACGTTCCGACCGCCAACTAGTGGATCGAAAGAAGAAGTGTGGGTGGTCAGATCACGCCCGCCCGACCCCTTCATCGCCGCCGCAGTTCAGCGCCACCACTACGGTCCGCGCTGCCAGATGTCAACGCCGCTGCCTCTAGTACGCCACGACCAGCGCAGCCGTCCTCTTGGGACCGCTGCTCGGAGATCAACCCTCAGCTGGCAAGTTCAACGACCCAGGATCTGCTGCCGGCGCTCCACTCATCATAAAAGTCGCTTAATGGGCATAACTCACACTATTGAGTTCTATTCTACGCTCTTCAAACGCAACGAGGACATAACGATATTTACGATACGATTACGATACGATACGTTGCCGCGCCCTGGCGTGTTTGTCGTTAGCCTTAAGAATTAAACTCATCAGTAATTTTCAATTTCTTTTTAGCTGTAGTTTCTTAATTTTGAAATTTAAACATTTAAATTTATTCTAACGAGCTCGTTAGGTAGGATTCAATTATTCATTTCTCTCCTTTCGAATATAACTTCTCTAACACCAGTCAGAAATAAATGAAAATTAGTATTGAACCTTTTAAATGTCGTGTAACTTCATGAAACAGCCCCTTGTCAACTTCGTTCCACCATCCATAGGTTAGAAAAGAATTAGCATCACCTGTCGACCGAGCTACTGCCGGGCCATCGGCCGCGTCGATGACAATATGCAGCCAAAAAAGGAAAATATGCAAAATAGTGTAATGTAATGTTTAAGTGTAATTTAATAGTAAGTGTAAATGAAAAGTGAATGTAAGTGAAAATGAAAAGTGTTACTTGGAAAATATGTTTACCGCAAAAAAGATATAGAAATCATATAAATTGTTACAAGTGACAAGCATTAACATTTAGGGCTTAATTTTGAAGAACACTCATTTCTCAGCATAGTAATGGGAGATGCAGTTAATATACATTTCACAAAATAAAAAAAAAATATTTTGTATTGCAACAAAAATGACTCTCTCAATTGTAATAAATTGTATTAAAAAAACGGGCCATACCTTGAACAAAGTCTAGTGATCACTTGCAAAATTGTAGCAATTTCAACCAACCTCCTTTTTCAAGTTCTCAAACCCAAACTAACATCTATTCAAAACTCAAAATCGCTTTAAACCGGCTGAATGCCCTCTTCACATCAACAATCAACAGGTAACTTAGACAGAATATCTTTTATTTGATCAAAGTAGTTGGAATAATACGCGGCTGCCTTCAGCCAAGTACCCCACGTTGTGATGACTGGTTGGGGAGGTAGAGGCAGGTCAGGATAATTTGTCTTAAAAATATCCACATGACTTGGAGCCTTCAAGAATTTTTTTTTGACTGTTGATATCAACTGATCAACATTGGGAATTGAAATCTCACAGTTTCTGCAACACGATGAAAAGCGTGAGCAAGGTAAGTTAGATGAAGTTAAGGTTAAAAAACTTTTATCGCAGCCTCTGATTTTCACATATAACGAGCACCATCCAACAGAAATAGTAGAACCTTTTCATGCTGAACTCCACTTGGCCAAAGAACACTCAATGATTCATTAAAATACCTCGCAATGAGGGTGAATGTGCTCTTTTGGGATGAGAGCGAATATGCCACAAAAATATGCAAATGTGGTCCAAATATGCAAAAATATGCAATTATGGTGATATATGTAAAAATTAAAATAGCTTAAAATGTTTCTAAATGCCTCAAAACATATACAATTTGTTGAAACAGCATGTTCCACTTAACAGAAAAAAATATGCATATGCATATAAATCACAGCCCTAGATATTAGGTGGAATAGTGCTATGAATTATTTGGATGTACTTGTTATTATACGATGTTAAATAATAAATTCTAAGTTAAGGAAGGTGAGTGCTCTTCCTTTTCACTATGCAAATTTTAGGCATAATAAATGAAAATTGAAAGGTTTCAAACCTTCAATAACTTTATTATCTATAAATAACAGTCATTTTGAACATGAGTGAAAAGGTATCATAAAAGCAAACATATAAATGAAAAAATTTGTGATTTCTTTGAAGGATACAACTGTTGCACCGAACATCTTGGAAGTTTAATAAATTTTATCCACTTTGATTATTTCAAATCAAACTTTATAAAATTGAAATTCTTTTTCTTTAGTACAATTAGAACATATCTTCTAACTGCCCATGGCCTCCTATTAACTAACTCAAAACCCAGACCACCAAGTTTGCCAAGACGAGGAGTAAAATGTTCTATTTTGAAATAAAAATTATACATAGAAAATTTTAAAAATGAACAATATTTGCGTTAAAAATTTTTATATAACAACATTTCATTGGTTATCAAACCTGATCGAACAGCATAATTTTGTAACTTTTAATCTCATATTGTATTAAGTTGTCTTATTATACTTATTTCGTAATTAAGTAATATACTCTTCAAAAGATAAAACTTTTCTTTTAACCCATTAACTGCCAAATTAATTTCGTGCACACAGCGCTCGCTGATTGTCGTCGCGTTCGTGCGTATACTGTTTTTGTTGGAACCCTTTGGCAGCATGTTTTTGTAACTTAGTGCTGATCAATTGTTATGTTGCTAAATTATACTACTAGAGCGCTCCAAAGCCCCAAGCGGTGGATAAATGAGAGCATTGTTTTCTACAAGAAGCAAAACCGTTTAACTTTAGCTGCATGTGTCCCGTTAACTTCGTTGCGGACCAACTTGATACCAACTCCGGCGCGGAAAAAATAAAATTCGCAAATTATATTATGCAATGTCAAACAACAGTGAATAACTTCCGAGATCCCCACTTGGGGACCATGGTAGTTAATGGGTTAATTAAATCTGCTCTTTTATTCAAAGGAAGAATATTTTTCTATCACCTGAAGTTAATTTTTGTTTTATATGGTGTGTGTTGTCAGAATATATTTTCAATGCACATTCATACACATCAAAAATTAACTTCACATAATTGAAAAAGTTCTTCCTTTTAATAAAAAAGAATTAGAATTATCTTTTAATTATTAAAAAAATGTATAAGGTAGTAAACATCAGCAGATTTAATGATTATTTATATCTTCTGAGAAGTATGCCTCTCGATACTGTAATTAGTGGGAACACATATAATAAATAATTAAAATATTCATACATACATGAGGAAGGATTCAGCAATTGCAAGAAAAGGCAAAGACCACTTATCTTTCAAAAAATAATAAAAATTCCTCTACATTATCTGTAGCAAAATATAAAAATTTCTGAGATTAATTTTAGAAAGAAAGAAAGCCATTAATTAAGAGAAAATTGAAATTACATAAAATCCAGTCATGACTACTACTTACTATACATGATTTATTATAACTCCAATCACCAACAAACTATTACAGAACCACATGCTTTCTAACTACACAATATTTATTTTCAGAGAGCTATTGAGAGTACATTTACATACACGGATAAACACATTGCAAATTAGATAAAGATAAAAATATTTGCAAAATATCAATAGGTACCACAGTCCCCACCCTGAACCAAAAAAACTCAAACTTGAGTTCTAGCAGTTTTCTCTACTTACTATTCTTTTCTCAGCCCCATATATGTACAATGAAGACAATATTTGAAAGCATTCTGATAGTTTTTATCTGGACGTTGAAAGATAAGTTGCGGTTGTTAAAGATATGAAGAATAAAAATGTATCTACATATATCTCATTTCATAAATGTTTATATAATATAATAATAATAATAATAATAATAATAATAATAATAATAATAATAATAATAATAGTAAAAAAATCATTTCAATAAGCTAAGATCAGCTTAATAACAAAATACCATTTCACATAATCACTCACTTGTCCTTGATGGAATAATACAAATTTACAACTTGCAACTTTGCACCTGAGAAGAATAAAAGTTGTCAAATATTTTCCAACGCAATTTCATGGGCACCTATATTCCTATTAATTAGAAACATCAGAGGAATGGGAACGCTGAGGGGATCTTTGTCATCATAAGAGTCTTCCTGAATATTTATTATTACTGCAATCTCTGAAGCCACCTTCGTACTACTCGTCAGAATTCTATATTCTTTGCAGTATGTGCCAAATAATTATCCCAAATATAGCAGTATTCAGAATAAATGAGTATGTTATATTAGTAACATTTCTGCAAAGTATCTCAAGGAAATACTTTTATATTTATTCACTTATTTCTCCGCAGTAATTTGTTCTAATGCTTCATTTCATTTTCTTGTTGCTTTGAGATTGAAAGTGGTATCATCATGACACTGATATTATCTTTTGTACTGGCTCCACACCAACTCGATTGTAGTATAGTGACAATAAGGGGGAGAGGAGAGGCAGAACTCAATGAGCAGCTTCTATCATTTCATCTTCCTCACATCAGCTAATATGATTTATCAAATAGTAAGAATATTGGCAAACGTATCAAAAAAATACAATTGTTTGTATTTTCAACAAAACTTACACCTATTTCAGTGAGAAACTTTTTCTGTACAATAGTCTCAGAATCTTTTATACATTCATTCTATGAGCAATCTTTATGTCATAATTAAAATTGTTTTATTGATTTCACTATAAGATCGTTGAACACAATTGAATTTAATGCATGTTGCACTCTACTCTTTATTATAATGTAAATAATATTGAACCAACTACTTTTGTGACTAAATTGTATGGTAACAAAACTGGTATTATAATCAGTTATTTTTAAAAAGGAATGAAATGAATTTCATACATAGGTGTTTTTCATATTTCTAAAAGAACCATTATTGAAAAATATCACTCACCAGCACAAAATGAACAGCTGCATCTTGTCCATTACATTAATGGATGTTTCTAACAATCAAGGTTGAAATCTTTCAACCACTTCTGAAACACCTCTACTGTCATAGTTCCTTAATAGTCATTTATTTCTTTTGAATGTGAGAAAATAATAATTGTGCACCTTTGATGAAACCAAACAATGGCCGCTTTTGTTTAATTATTTGAGTTCAAAATATCCTGATCGTTTTTCATGATTTTAGCCTGCCTTATGACTTTTTGTAACAATGTTTTGTATTTTTGAAAGTAGATAAAGAAATCTTGAGATACGTCATGACGTTTAGAAATGAAGGAAAGAATTCGCTTGTTTTTACAAGATGTCCTAATCCCTTGTGTTATCCAAGAATTGCTTTTCTGTGAAATATTTAATTTTCGTTTTTGAAGAGGAAAGCAAGTGTTAAAATGAAATGAAAGAGTTGAAAAAGAATTATATTTGTCGTTTGTATCAGCAGTATTATAAACCGTTTCCCATGACTCCTGGATCAAGTAATCAATGAATAATTTAATTTTACTTTTAGTAAACAATCTAGTCATGCGTGTATTATTTATTGTGTCAGTGATCGCATTTCTTATAATGGTAAGAATTTGTGCATCATTGTCACTGTATCCTAAATCTTTTGTTTCAACTTCATATCGAGTAGTAGTTTTGTTTGAAGTTGTGTGATCCGTGTAGGTACATTAAATCGCATGCAATTCTGTGAATCTTTTCACTTCCAATCAGTGTTTCTTTTCACTTCAAGTGTTTAGCTTGGAAAAAAGTATTGAATCTGATTTCTGAATTATTGTCAGAGCAACACAAACTCGCAACTATTTTCAGAATCTGAATATCTTGAAATCACATCTGCGCATGCTTCATGGAAATAACGCTTTAGTAATGTGTGTTGTAATTTAGTGTAATGATATCAGTGAGACAATGTTTTGAATATATTGAATTCAAAAATTACAAAAATTACAAAAAAATTGGATTCAGGTGGGGTATGGCTGCCATGCCCCTTTCCCGGGATCCGCCACTGTTCAGTAATCTGTTTTGCCTACCCTGAACATTTGTTCACGAGTTGCCACTGAACATTGATAGAGAGTAAACGAGAGAAAAACCTCTGAGTGGTCATGAAGAAAATGAAAGGGAAGGACTATGGTGGATTCTTGCACTTCTTGTAAGATAGACTAAAGAATCCATGGTAAAGTGGAGGAATGAATAGAATCAATAAAATAATAATAATTTTATTTTCTTACAAGTGACCTATTGTCTGGTGGCAAGTTACAAATCCAATAATCTTCAAACAATATTCTAAATGTAATACAATAGCCATACATGATTACTATAATAACAAATTACTAATACAAGAGTATTCCCAGTTTTGATACAATGAAAAAAATGTTGAAAGTAAATAGTACAATTATATAAATACCTACATTACAAATAAAATACTATAAATACTTAAACATTTTTCTGCCAATACTCATGATAGTTGACTTGTACAATATTGGCAAATATGCATTAATTATTTATTTACATTTTTAAATATTACTTTTAAACAGTTTTGCTACCAAACAACATGACTGACTTAAATTATTTTAAAATTTAGTAAACAAAGATTGTTGAAACCGTGCTGCAGGTAAGCTATTCCAATCTTGTATTTTTCTATTCACAAATGAAAACTTTCTCTACATCTGTTCGTTGCTTTTTCTCCTGAATTTTATACTTGTCATTTTTTGCCTGTGAACGATGCCTTTTCTAGCCTTCCTTGAATTTCTTTCCAAGCTTGGCATTTCTCCAAATATGCTCTATTCATTGCCAGCAGTTTTAGCTTCCTTTGCCTTTTCTGTTTACCACCCAAAAGTAGATTTAATGTTCGTACTTTTAATTTGTTTGCCTGCAACAAACTTAGCCTCTCGTTTCTAAACACGCCCAATGCTCTGTATGTCTCTTGTCGAAGTCTTAGATTGAGGCACTCCCAAAGACCGCCTCAGCAGGGCCGAGCGACAACTCCGGCTGCTGACCCAACGAATTGACTGAAAAAAAAAAAAAGATAACTTCCTTCACTCACCGCATGATGTCGCTGAAGTAAAAGGGGTCTGGTTTTCTTTTGTTTTTTCAGGTACCTGTCGACGTTTTTCGTACCATGCCTCTACCCCGGAGTTGAATTTCCTTCCTGTAGACTTTGTGCCCTAGACGCACTCAGGTTTTCGCTACATCACTAGGTATTACATGTCATATAGCTATCATGAGGGAGCAGTGCTTGAATTCGGTGGCGGCGCTAGCCGAATTCGTTTACTACGCTCCGTGAAGTCACGAAGGTTAAGCGAATTCGAGACTCGCGGGTTCTTGGTTGGGTGACCGGCCAGGAACCCGGGATCTAACGTGGTCGAGCCCCTGGCCGAAGGGATAAAAGGCACTGACTGACTACGACGTGACGAGACTTGACTTGAGATTATTGTAACGGAGGATTACTCCAAAAATAAATAAAAGCACATTAATGGAGGATTACTCCCCAGTGCAAAGCGCTCAACGCCCCTTAAGGGGCTTTGAGACGCGTTGCGTCTTATGAGTACATTTTTTTCTGTGACCAAATGGCCCTTACTTTATGAACGCGCCTCGTATGTATGTATTGTATGTATGTATATATGTATGTGTGTATATGTATGTATGTATGTATATATATATATATATATATATATATATATATATATATATATATATATATATATATTCATGTTGCTTCAGAATTCTTAATTAATTTTTGATGTATCAAAAATTATCAAAATAAAATCATATTACACCACAATGGAGTTACTTCAAGCTGGACATGCAGTATTCATGACAAAACAAGTCATTACACTGCTGATCTAGCTCCCATTTCACAAATTGAAACATACTTCAGACATGCAAATCATGCCTTATTCATTCACTTGTTTTTAAAAAATTTACACATGCTGATCTAGCTTTGAATATAGACATGTCACGAAGCAGACAAAAGGCCCGCTAAATTAACACAATTCCTGTTAGTTGAACTTCTCATTTCTGTAGTGAAGTCTCCAAATATTAACTAAATACAGCATACAGAAAATATTAACTTTCAGCTTGAACATAATCTCAAAATATTTTCACACCATTCACACTATTACAAAATATTTTTCCTTTGACGGAAGGACAATACAATAGGTGGGTTCCACGGCTCTAAGGCAAGTTAGCCAACGTTCGTGAAATAAAAGCAGATAATTTCTGCATGTTAATCACCAACCACGCCCCCTAGCACGATTCCTGTGGTGTGGCAACAGTAACTGTCAAAAAGCGGTCACGTGACTGAACGCTCTGTGCGTCGAGAGAAATTGGCGCAATATTTAAAACTAAACTTTGTACAAATTGCTGCGGAGTGGCGGTACTAATTGATTATCTGGCCCAAGACAGTCTTTTGGAGAAGTTACTAGACAGTTTTTGTCACAAATTTAGGCATATTAATTCCCATTTTATGTTTAAACCACGAAATGATCCATTAAAATGAAATAATACATCAGTCAGATTTCAAATTCTCAATTGAGAGTAAAATTGAACATGTTGAATGGAAAGTATGTTGATTTAGTAATCTGTTAACAAGAGTAAATTAATAGCATTAACTTTCTACGTTCAAATTAGAGGTTCAACAGACAAAAATTATTGTGTGTTAAAAGCACTGTTCGTCCGTACGCGAGAATTGTTAACTTATAGAAACTTATTTATTCCATTTAATAATAATGTGAAATAAATTAACAACTGAATGATTTATTAACAACACAAAACGAAAACAAGGAAAGAATTCGCCAAATTATTCCTGACCCTTATTTATTTATTTATTTATTTATTTATTTTACGTCAAAAAACAGTTAAAACTGCGTATGACGTGCTATGGGGAAAATAAATTGTGTACATTTTCAAAATTCTGTGATCCCTACACTAAGTCATATACTACTTAAATTTTGAAAAAAAAAAACACTCCCATGTAATAAAATCTATTTTCAAGGATAAAAAGGCAATGAATTTTGGCTCTTATCCATGTTGACCTTCGGAATAATACTTCCTGCCGCGACAACATGGAAACGATAATTTCAATAACTATATTTCCCTCTGAATTCTAGAGGACGTCACAGAAAAATGAAGTTACTTGTATGTCCAGAAGCAAACAAGGGCCATCTCAGCATTTGCTCAATGGATCAGGGAAACTGGACGAAAAACCTGATTGAGATGGGGGTCATTGAAAATTAATGTTACTTTCCTTGTGATGCTCAGTATTGTATCTAATTGTATAGAAACAGTTATGCAGCAGAAACGATTTCACTTGGGATTTAAACTTTTCTATTGAATTTAATCGTTTAATGTCATCTGGCAAAGTGTTGTAAAATAATGTACATGTATTGTATGTGAATTTTTTGTAATGAGCTGTTGATACTGTCACCTGATGAATATGATTTCTACGTCGAGTGTAATAGTAATAGACTTCGGCATTTTCTGAAAATATATTCCGCCCTTACAAGTCATTTTGACAAAAGCCACTGTATTCGTAAATAAACAGAGAGCTTACATGAATCACGTGGTGGATTTGGTTATTAATCGTAAATTCGTTTCGTGATCGAGTCTGGGAGGCGAATACCGGAGCAGTACCCTACCAAACGGGCCACGGACCGCGCGCGATCTGTCCTCCGTCTTCCTTTTCCTATCCTGTCCTTTTACACACACACACACACACACACACACACACACACACACACACACACACACACTAACATGCACCACACTACCACATATTCCGGGAGACCGGTCGGGAGCTTAGAGCTTGTCCCGACTGGGGCGGTGCCCTCGCTGGTGGAGAGTCCAGTTAGGGAAACCCACTGGCCGACGGTTGGTCGGTGCGGGATCTCGCCATTCAGCGGGGGAAGATCACCGCCATCTCTCGAGAACAAAACATGCACTGCACTAACGGGACTAATGACCAAAGCAGTTGACGTGCCCCGAAACTCCAAAAAATCAAATCAAATCAATCTAAAAGTCTGGGAGCTATGAGATGTATTTCCCCAGAATATTATGCCATATCTCAGGCGGGAATGAACATTCGCGAAATATACAAACGAGCAGTATGAAGGCTGACTGAATTTGAAAGAATTCTGAACGCTAGCATAAAGAACTTAATTTTGTGTCCAATTCATTTAAATGGACGTTCCATTTAAGGTTTGACTGAATTGAGAGACCTAAAAATTTTGTTGCCTTAACATCAGTCAAACCCTTGATATAAATCAGACCCTTGATATAAATGTTTATACAAGGCTGAATATAAAAGAAAGTAGACTTGAAATAGTGATAAATGGTAAAGAATATACGCATTATTCAAATATCGGTTGTTTGATAGAACAAGTCTGGCAAATATATTTTCGAATGAAGCCACTATTCCCACCACGCGCCTCTTCAGCTTGCGTGTACACCTTTCTGGATGAGGAGGGAAATGAGAGCGGAGTCAGGAAAGTTGTTCTAGACTGCAGGAGCTGGACTATTAGCGAGCTAACTAGAAAGCTATCCTTTGTTCTTATTGTAAATCAATATACAACATTCTAATAAAATCCTTGTCTTACTTCCATCTCAACGATACAGCAGAAAAGTTGTTCAAACGTTAGTATTTATAATTATTTTGAGATTCTAATGAAACCACTATTGATTCAAAATTTTACTATTAGTACATTGTTGAAAATATCACTTTTCTAACGATTTCAAACAATGAAAAGTTCTCAATTCAATCCGCAGCTATATTGTGACGATTTTCATTTTCTTGGTAATCCTACAACTGAGTTCAATGACACTTTTTAGTTAGAAACAAAAATATCATATTGCTTCTCCTAACAGTTATCTTTAAGATTTTGTGTCGCGACCCGAGATAAACAGGAAAAGACACCTAAAGTCACGCACAATTTGAAGTATTTATGCTATTACTAAGAACACTTCCGCAGAGATCACATGGAACGTAACTTATATTGCGTGTTGTCAAGACGATGTAAACAAATGAATGTATTTATATAATGAAACGGTACATTCCATCATAATGACCATTTGATATACATTCGGAACAATCACGAGAACAGATGAGGCACTGCGACATTCGATTTCTCGCGCAAGGGCGACGAGGACGAGCGAGGGACAAATGCGGTCTAACCTGGATCCTCGCGAGAAAAAT
This sequence comes from Teleogryllus oceanicus, assembly GCA_964035755.1. Lineage (NCBI taxonomy): Eukaryota > Metazoa > Arthropoda > Insecta > Orthoptera > Gryllidae > Teleogryllus > Teleogryllus oceanicus. The sequence goes on from CAXIVR010000001.1 coordinate 192,877,464, forward strand.
AGGCTTGCATTTTTACACTTTTCGTGACCCTTCTTCGAGGGATTTCTCTGCGTTCTTTTGAGAAACAGCGAAGATATTGAAATAAGCGTGATTGACGGGAAATAAACTAACACATGAGATCGTGATAACGGAGCACGTCGATTGAGTTGCATTAATTAATTTGGTTGATGCTTCTAGGTACGTCCACTGTAGTGGTAATTACGTCCCGTTAATGTGGTGAATGGTTAGGTCGGGAGGTGGCGATGTTCCTCCTTTGCTGGATCCTGAGATCCAGCACTGGCCGTGACGTGAGCATGCAGGGAACCGCTCCGACATTCGCCTGATATCGATCGGAGAAACCAAGGAAATCAGCGATCAGAGCAACCGGCCACTACATCGGTCAGATTCGCTCCTAAAACAACTACAATAACTCTAAGGCAACTCAGCCGGTGATACAGAATCAGACTTCCAGAGCTAACAATTAAAACAGAAGGACACACGATGCGAAGCAACAAGACTCAAATCGTAATGACAGAAGTAATGAGGCTCGACGCAGGGATGGGAGGAGGCAACCACATAATTTAACCGACATATCAGACAATACACCTGAGTCACTGCTACGCTCTATTAGTGAGGAAAATCGTTGTAAATTGATGACAGTGTACGAGTGATACAGAATATAAGGTCATTGACCCCCGTGTCATATTATCTTAAGAAAATATATCCACTGTGACAGTGGTCAGCTAAACTCGTAAAATACAAAGTAAAATGAGTAAAAAATAAAAATGTATAATCATGTATAACTAGTATTCAAATGAAACCTCTTGCAGAAAATTGTCAGGTAACTATTGCTATGAAATAAATAAAATGTATGTTAATTAGCATGAATATTGTCTTAAAAATAAGTTATAAATTCCATTTGCCAAAAAGAATCTAAAAACTTGCAGAAAAAAATTCGCCGTTACCAAGAGAGCCACCAAAGCGTTGTTTTTCCTGGTCTTTTAAGCATATAATGAATTCATTAGTTTACACTTGTATAATTTTAAAAACACTAATTAAAATTGTAATATCTCTGTAACTAGTAATGTACTTCATATTCCAAGGACCGAATCTCTATGAGGTTTTCGCCCCATTTCCGTGATCCAACAGAAGGAAATGTGAACAATTTTTGATTTTTTTTTATTAATTTTATTTTAGGTTACATTACTTGGTCGTATTAGGTATTCTACTTCTTTCGTGTTTTTTTCCAAGAGTACTCGTATGTACCATCGACTTGATTATTCGCTATCAGTTTGTTTGCATAGAAAATTACTAGTTCCTTTCTTCTCAACTGAAGTGGTAACATGTTGGCCTCAACTAATATACTAATAGTAGGATTAGTTCTAAAGGCCCCTATGCATGATCTTAACGCTGTATTTTGTATACTCTCTAATTATTTAATAAGTCTCTTCCTGCAGAATCATATAATATACATCCATATTCTACTTTAGATCTTATTAAGGCTTGATTAATTTGTTTTAGACATTTTTTGTCAGCACCCCAATTTATTGCAGATAGAACTTTTATGATATTTATTCTCCTAAAACATTCTGTTCTTAATTGCTCAATCTTCCACTTCATCTTCTTGTCAAACGTCATTACTAATATTTTTTACAGATGGGACCTCTCTGAGAATTCTGTCATCCAGTTTTAAAATTACATTTTTCTCAACTTTTTTCCAAGAGAATACTATATATTCCGTTTTGGTTTTTGAAAATTTAAAACCCGTTGTCTCTGCCCGCGTTTGAAGATTGTTCAAGGTGTTTTGGATAAGTTTGGCTGTGTGCTGGATATTTATTCCAGGGCATATAATCGTTAAGTCGTCTGCTAATAAGAAACCTTTTACAGGTTTTGGTATTGCTTGAAATACTTCATTGATACTGACCAGGAAAAGTAACACTCAGCACCGAACCTTGGGGCAGACCATTTTCAATTTGAGCTGGTTTAGAGAGTGCACTATTTATTCTAACTTTAATAGTCCTTTTACTAAGAAAGTTCTTAATAAATGTCAAGGAATTTCCCTTTACATTCTAGTTCTCAATTATTTTTATTACTCTATGCTTCCAAAACATTTCGTAGGCTTTCTACATCAATGGTAACTGCAATAGCATGACCGTGTTTGATAAAAGCTTCACATATCTCTGCTTCTAGATTTATTAGATAGTTCACTGTCGAACGTGATTCTCTAAATCCAAATTGTAGTGATGATAGCATATTATGCGCCCCAGATACCATCTAATTCTTCTGCTGATAATTTTTCCATAATTTTACATAAATTGCAGGTCAGTGATATAGGTCGGTAGTTGGACGGTGAGCTTGATTCTTTGTCTGGCTTTAAAATAGGGATTGCAATAGCTTCTCTCCATGCATCTGAAATATCTGTCCTTTCCATATAAATTATATATATATATATATATATATATATATATATATATATATATATAGTACAATAATGCTTTGTCTGAAAGTTGTTTGACCATTTGGTAGACCATCTGGACCTGGGCTTGAATTTCCTATTTGAGAGAGAACTAGAGCCAGTTCATGTTTTTATTTCATCATTGATGGATTTGAATTATCTTCTGTATCAAATATCCTGTTTTTTCCATCACCTTGTATTTTATAAATTTGCTGTTATAATTGTTGGAATTAGAATTTGCTGCAAGTTTTCTACTAGAAGTTCTGTGGTGTAAGGGTTCCAAATGTAATTTACCATCAGCATCTTCTAACACTTTTGTCTGGTATATACTTTCTATTTTTTATGTATTGTATTTTCTTCCATACTGTTGAACCTTTCTGTCAGCGATGTCATTGTTGATATAAAATTTTGCCTGTTTTTTTTCTTACTCTCTTTTAGTGTTCTTCTGGCTTGAGCTCTCTTCTTCTTGTATTCAATTTTATAAATTAAATCAGATCGTTATGTGCTTTCTTTTTGTACAGTCTTTGAGCTCTTTTGATTCAAGTACTGCTTGAGCACATTCCTTATTCCAGCATGGCACATATTTCTTTCTGTGGCTTACTGATGATTTGGGGATTATTTTATTTGCTGCATGAAGAATGAGTTTAGTAAATGTCGTTAAAGCACATTTACTGATATATTTGTGGTATCAGTTAATTGTGGCATCTCCGTGAGGAATTATCAATTTCTTCTCTGAATAAGTTCCAATTGGCTTTGTCAATAGCCATCTTCTTGTAGATGTTATATTGTGTTCTGGAGCAAGGGCTTCGAATTTTATTCTTATTGGAAAATGATCACTGTCATATAATTCCTCCAGAGCATTCCATTCCAGAGTTGATGCTATTTCATTTGAGGTTATAGACAGGTCGATATTGCTTGATAGCCCGTTACTACTGTTGAAATGTGTAGGTTGAGTGGTGTTTAGGAGAATGAGGTTATTTCTACTTTCCAACCATTCTGCTATTATTTTTCCTCTATTATCATTTTTATGGGATCCCCAGTACATATGGTGGCTGTTAAAATCTCCTAATATAATGAATAGTTTTGGAAGTTGATCTGTCAGTTTGTTTAATTCTTCTTGATTAAATGTATATCTATTTGGTAAATATACATTACAGATTGTTAACTTGGATGGAATTTTATCCTGATAGCTACTGCTTCTAAATTTGTGTTCAATGGAATTTGTTCAGGTAGAGTAAATATTGAGGCATATATTGCTACACCTCACTCACTATTGAGTGACACCTGTTTTGTAAAGTTACAATACCTCTGATCTGGGCACAGTGGTCATGGGAGAAAATTGTTTCCTGTAGGCATAGACATATTGGGTTATATTTGTTTATTACTAGTTTGATATTTTCTAGTCTACTGTAGTATCCATTTATATTCCATTGTAAAATATATATTATTTGCTTTTAATATTATATTTTTCTGTACTATTATTGTGCATGCTTGTCCTGAGGGTTGACTTGTTGTCTTAGAGCTGTTTCTTATTTGTTGTAGTTTTTGATAGTCGAGTGCAATCATTTTTCATTAGTTGGTTCATTTTCCTTGTAGATCTTTACACATGCTGATTAGGTCATCAATTTCGTCTGTGTATTCTTTTACTATTTGTGTTATATTTTGATTGCCTTGAGTTCTGTCCATCAGACTACTAAATTGATCTATATTAATAGGGTAACTTTTCCTACCTTAGTTAAATTTATTTCTTTACCAATTTCTTCCCACACTTGTTCCTTTGTCCTGTTGTCTATGTGTTTTGGTTTCTTCTTCTTTTTATCATGTTTTACTTCCTTCCATTCATCACTTGATGAGTAGCTACCAGTTTCTTCCATATTCTGTTTTCCATCTTTAAAGTTATTAACATCAGGGTTTTCAAAACTGGAGGATTCTGTCACTGAATGCCCCCTTTTGATTCCTTTGGCGTTTTCTTCTGTGTCTACTTCCTCTGTTCCCAGTGTTGTTTGTATTTGCTCAGTGATCTCTTGTTCTTCTGTCTTGTCTATTTCTAGTTGTGTTTGTAGTTGGTCTGTATTTTCTTCAACTTCTGTTTTATTGTTTCTTCTGAGTTGTTTGTAGTTGACCTGAATTATCATGTTCTTCTGTCTTGTTGTTTTCCTTGTCCCTAACATCACAAGTAGTTTTATTATTTTGGTTGATTACATTATTTGGGAAATTCTTAGCAACATGACCTACATTATTACATTCAAAGCACTTTAAGGTACTCTCACTGGAGATGTAAATCCAGTAGTTTGTTCCTTCATAATTAATCTGTATAGAGTCGGGAAGTTTATGTTCAGTTATGTACAACAGTCTTATAAAACTTAGTACATGAGAAAACCCAGGGTGATTCATTCCAGTTTTCATGAACCATATAGGGGATACATTTAATTCATTGAACATCTTCTATTAGTGAGTGAGGGATGACTGGACACACATTGGGCAAGACTATTTCTTGTTTCTTGTAATCAATAGTTTAATAACTAGTTTTGTGTTTTAACTATTTTTCCTCTTTTGTTTATAAGGTGGTCTGCTGTTTGTTTGGAGTCAAGATAAATACAAACACGAGCATTAGAAATACGTGATATCTCACGTATTTCTAATGCTCGTGTTTGTATTTATCTTGAATCTTATTGTGGTCGGTTGGGTTATGTTCGACATGGCTAACAGATATTCGCTTATTTTTGCTCCTTCTATAGCTTCAATAATTATAGCCTGAACTTTCTTCGGGAACATTATGTTAGAAGTCACGTTGGCGTAGCTTTTTACTTGAGAATTACCGTTGGATTGAATAGGCATTGTTAATTGTTCATACCTTGTATTTTGCTGGTTCGGTGATATTACTGGCATTTCCTCTCATTGACATTAAATGAGATGCCTCCTGCATTTGGAGGCACTCTCTTCCTCAAACTAATGGTTCATGCCGTGACCGGCCGCACACGTTTAAAGGAGCCGCCGCCGAGTGACGTCAGCGGGGCGTTACCGCCCCTGGCGAGTGAAGAAGGCAACCGGTGCGAGCTGGCCTCGCCTGTCCACGCGCGGCCGTCACGCCCGAGCAAACGGGTAGGGACTCGCCACCGCCACTACTCCGCAGCTAGTCGGCGGGCTCATAGCCCTAGCGAAATATAAGAGGGCTCCGACCCGACGCCAGGGCAGATAGCGAGCGGTAGTGTTAGCGATTGCATCCTGGCGAGTGAATTGGCGAGAGAGGTGTGGAGAGCAACGACGACGACCTGTACTACTAACGTGAAACTCTCTTGTGAACATTCGACGACTTGGCTGATTTTGGGACTTCTTCTGGACTACAACAACACGGCTTCGCTTTGGTACATTCTTCTTGTGATTCGGCACTTCAGCAATTGTGCCTGGACTTGAATAAAAATCATTTTAAGAATTCTTGTCTTTGATTCGATACTACAGTTCAACACTCGGATCGTTGATTCACTTTTCACTCGAACTCAGCACACAACGCGCTGCTCCAGGCTCAAGCCTTTGAACATTTTTGAAATACAAAAGTTTTGAAAGTTTTTGTAATAGAAACTGTTTGAAATTTTCTAAAATACAGAGCTAACAGTAAAAAACTTTCTGTGCCATCTTTATTTTAGTATTTTGTATTTTAGTCCATTATTCCAAAATATTTACAGTAAATTTTTAGTCCATTATTCCAAAATATTTACATTTTTTGAGAAAATTTTGAAAATGGCCCTTGGGCTACATGCAAAGTACTCACTTCATTAATCTAGGAATTTTCTCATTACCTTGTCTGTTGATTTACGAATCAGTGGTTTTTGTCAAAAAGATTTGCTTAAGGGCGGGAATCTATTGTGGCGTCGCGGGGTACGGCGCCGCTGCGGTGGGCCGCTTCGGGGAAACCCGCTCCTAAGCCGGAGGTGGAATGGGGGTGAAAGGCGGCGGCGCCACGCCGGCCGGAATATCCCGGTACGCAAATAACTGGGAGAATTGGCCGCGCGCGGGTGCGAGTCTCAGTGATGTCGGTTGCAGCCCTGGAAGGTATGCGGATACTTAAAGCTGCGCCGACATGCGCCTCGCGGGATACGCAGTGTCGAAAGACTAGAGGTATCTCCAGTGCTATCTTTGCACGTGATCTTCAGGTCGAAGATCGGTTTGGCGACAGGCCATGTAACTTCTGTAGTTACGGGACTCTATGTCCGACAGCTTCGCACCTCGCGTTGCTTTTTGCTGCTTCCGAGCAGTGATTCTGGGCTAGGCCTAGGGACGGTCGCGGGGTTTCGCGGCTAAGAGAATTGAAAGGTTCCCAAGGGGTAAATTTTGTATCATAATATTTATACATTAATTGTAAATATATTGTAAATATCAGACAGAAACAGTCGTGTGTGTTATTCTTTTCTAGTACGTCACACTATTTTCAGAAAATGCCGAAGTCTATTACTATAACACTCGACGTAGAAATCATATTCATCAGGTGACAGTATCAACAGCTCATTACAAAAATTCACATACAATACATATATATTATTTTACAACACTTTTCCAGATGGCAACGATTAAATTCGATAGAAAAGTTTAAATCCTAAGTGAAATAGTTTGCTGCTGCACAACTTTTTCTATTTAATTAGAGATTATACTGAGCATCACAAGGAAATAACATTAATTTTAACAGTGACAATTAATGCATTATTTATCATTTGGACTGTATAAATGTGTATAAACAACCTGTAACAAGTATACTACTGCTGCCTTGAGGTCAATGACCCCCATCTCGATCAGGTTATTCGTCCAGTTTCCCTGATCCATTGAGAAAATGCTGAGATGCCCCCTTGTTTTGCGAAACACAGGGCGATGAATGACTGACGTTTTGAATTGATTCCGTCAGATAGTCTGAGGAAGAACGGGAGATAGCTTGTAGTGAGCTGAGAGAATCAGAACAGAGAACTGCTCGACGCAAAGTCGCTGACTCGATGTATATTAGGGCTTCAAGAATTGTATACATTTCAGCAGTGAAGGTACTGCACTGAGAATGTAGCCGATATGATTTGGTCACTCTGATACAATAAAATCTACATGCCACATCGTTGCACGATGAACCATCTGTGTATAGGAATACATGATCCGGATAGGCTACCCTCATTTCCTGAAAATGCATCTGGTAAACAAGACTAGTCGTTTGTTTGGGAAGATTAGATAGTCTGAGGTGGAGGAGTTTCCAAGGAGGAATGGAGTGACTTGGGGCTTTGAAAGGGGTGGGAAGGTCAACATTAAGGTACCGCAAAAGATTTCGCAATCGAATACTTGGAGGCTAAGGCAGCGATGTTCGAAGAATATATGTTTCATATTCAGGATAGATAATTATTTGGCGACAAGGATGATTAGAGTCCTGATACTTTAGCAATGTAGGATGCTAATAAAATATCCCGTCTTCTTTTAAGGAAGACTCACCAGCCTCGGCTAGAAGACACTCAATCTCGGCTGGTGCGGTACGCACCTGTTCATAGACGGATACCAGCGTAGTGTATACTATTGATGGGTCGCAGAGTGGAGGAACTGCCGAGACATACACTTCACTACCGTAATCCAAAACTGAGCGAGGAGAAACCATTCATGTTCCATATGACAGCCATGGTGTATTCAATTTTCTTTTTTCCTCCGACGTTGGGATCCGGATGCGCGAGACTCCTCCCCAACGGGAGCATTCTCCGAAGCCGAGACCTGCTGGGCACTGCCAGGGGGGCTGGATGCTCGCTCAGTGTGGGTTTCGGAAGGAGTGACACGTGGCTTTGATGAGCCTTTCGTGGCCGTGTCTGAGGCAGATTTGCGTCTAACATCATTTTCTGTTGAAGGAGGGTTGGGTATCTATTTAATCGATTGCAACGGATGAGTTTTTCTGTCCATCTTATATTTCGTCAGGATGATCACTCTCCCACCTTGGAGGGGAGAGGCATCCACTGGGAGGTCCACTGGAGACACCTGGCATGCGAAACTTACCACTTGGGGAGTAGCTCGTTCCGTTTGGCAGCCTGTTGCTACCCTCGGTGTCTTTACTTTCACGGCATCGGAGAAGGAGCGAAAGAGATACACAGGGTTCCTCGCCTGGTACCGACGTAAGGCCTCAGGAAAGGACACTTTGTCATCTGCTCGAATCTTCTGTATGGCGCGTTCCCTCAAGAAAGTAGGGCATTGCTTGTAATTGGCCGGGTGGTCACCTTCACAATTTATACAATGTGGTGTAGTTGCGCAGGGTTCAGATTCGTGCATCGTTCTCCCGCACACCGGGTTATCTGCCATGCACCGCTGCTGTGTATGGACGAACCTCCGTCACTTAAAACACCGCAAACGGTTCGGGACATATTGCCATATGTGAAGATTATAGAGTGCGCACGAGATCATTTGAGGGGGAGTTGGAAGATTAAACGTCATAAGAGTGGAAATGGGGATTTCTCGCCCATGCTCCCTCCTCTTGATCCTATACACTTCCGTCACACCCTGGCTCTTAAAAAAGGCTATTAAATCTTCCTCACTCTCCGCAGAGACGTCTTCATGGTTGACACAGGTTACGTGTTGGGTGAGTGGTTGCTTTCACGTGGAGGCCGGCAATCTGCTTGGTTTTCATGATCTTGTCTATTTGGTCGTCCGAACGTGCTTCAAAGAGAATAGTACCATTCCTTTGTTGCAGCACGGCGTGTAACTTTCCATACGTTTCCTGAATTGCGCGCGCCAAACGGACAGCACTTACCATTTTAAAAGATTTTCCTTCCTCAGCGCATTCCATGAGGAGGAATCTAGACTTCTTTGGCCTTTCTTTCGAAAAGAAACTATTCAAATCAATAGTTCGTTCCGGACATCTCTTCCTTGCGGAAGAGGGCAAGGGAGAGGGTTTACTATCCATGGGATGGATATCAGAATGGTCCCCGTCGTCCCCACCCACCACGGAGCCTAACAAGGAGACACTCCATCGGAGTGTCAGGGTTGCCACGGGGATGTAGTGGAGAAATAACACGGCACTGCATAACCGTGAATCCCCCCACTCACCCTGGAGTTCAGTACAAGACCTAGTCCAAGCCGGTTGATCAGGAGTGGGTTAGCTCCCGACTGCCCGTCTAGAAGAGTCCGAGGCCAAAGCAAACGTATTGAAGCCTACAAGGAATGTTCCCCAAAATACGTAAACAGCGTATCCCTAAGTGCAAAGAGGAACGTAGCACAAGCTGAGCATTGGAAACAAACAGACCCCTCAACCGCCAGGTCAAACATTTCCTTCGACACGGGTCGCCATGCACGGCAAACACATGGGTGGGCGTTCAGCATACAGAGAGAGCCAGTGAAATAGAAGAGGGTGAAAAAAGAAAACAGGATGTTATAAAAGAATGAGAATGAACAATGGGGAGAAGAAAAATGACTTCTGAAAGAAGGGAATACTTGAGAGCCCTCCCTGCATCCCCCCGTCAGGACGTAGACCGACCCATCTCGACGGGACCGGCGGGGAGACAGACGGACCGGCGCACAGTGGTGAATTTCGGCGATTTCCTGGCCCAAACCTCTGAGAGCTCTATGAGAGTATGTTTTCTACGACGACCACATTTATTTTAGATTATCTTTATAATGTAAGGGAGCCGGTAACAATACCAGAATAACGCACTTCTTAAATCTGAGAAATATAAATATATATTTCTCTATATAAACTTGGTTAAATTGTATCAATTCACAAAATTGATTTTAGAAAACCGTAGGGATTACTTACACATTAACTGATAACATTTGGCATAATGAAGCATGCCATCTCATGCCCTCTGTCAGAGAAAATTCATATACAGTGTCCGAAGAACCGGAAAGGAAAATCACATTTTTCACTACGGTACATTTCTCCCAACGGTGATATTTGGCTCAGGCAAATGAGACAAAGCATATTTGTTCAAGAATTTTAATTATCTTTTGGGAACATCCCTCAAGCTGGAAATGAAAGGAACAGAACGGAACAAGCTGGAAATGAAGGAACAGGCGATTAAACATCTCTTGGATTGGGTGCAGTCTTAAACATGTTCGCGAGAATCCTTTTCCATTCCGTTTTATATCTTTGTGAATAGATTCTATGCATGTATTACCATGAATATTTGGAAACGTTTCTTGGCAGTATCCAGTGAGTACTACAAAAAACCTAATGGCGTATCCACTGGATATTGCCAATAAATTGTTTCTAAATCTCTTAATTATACCCTCATCTATCCCGGTTATTTCTAAGGAATATCTCGATTTCTCAAAACGTCATGCTGAATTACTGTCGTTGCTATTACCATAATCTTGTTTGGAAATCTCTACATTCAGACCATTTTTCGTTGAATTGCATTTGAATAAGTTTCTTGACCATATTCAAACTGTAGTTGCAGTTTTATTTCATAACAAATAATATAATATTGCCAACTTGCAGGCCATTTCCGCCTAAGAAAGAGCGTTCCCCACCCCTACCCCACAGCTTAACATTCCCTTAACTTGGAATTTCCAAGGATCCTCTCTTTCCTCCCCTCCCCTCTAAGCATCTTTTCTTCTTTCATCTTTTCTCTACAACCTTTCTGAAAGCATGGCCACCAGTATGAATCCACCCCTACACCTTTCCTCATTACATGGACAAAGCAATCAACCAACAACACTTACTCATAATACTTACGCCTCCATATCAAAATCTTCATCGCGAACTTTATTTGTAGGTCACGTAAATGCTCAATCGCTCTATAGTCATCTTGAAGTGCGAGAACTAATTTCAACCCACCGTTTTCATGCTCTCCTTATTAGCGAAACGTGGCTAAAGATGTCACTAGCTACAACACTTGTCACAATTCGTGGATACCGTTTTTTTTTAGAAGTGACCGGAACCCACATATCAGGGAGGTCTCAGGGAGGTGGTGTCGGTATTTACCTTCGCGATTATCTCACTTATAAATACACAACTTCATCAGCAAATAACGTTAATCAGAATAACGAATATCTCTTTATTGAAATTTCAATATTTAACAAAAAATGCGCCCTAGGCGTAGTGTACTGTCCTCCGAAAACAGGGAATATCGAAGCTATCGACAAAGAAATTGCGCTTTGCGCAAATAATTACGATAACATAATACTGATGGGCGATTTCAATTGTAATCTTCTGAAATCTACGTCGCATGCCGACAAATTCAAACGTATTTTTGGCGAAATGAATCTTTCTAAATTACCACTAAATGCAACTCACCATACAATCAGTTCAGGTACTTGGATAGATCATATCGTTGTATCGAATGTTGACAACGTGAAATTCCATGGCCAATCACCAGTTCCTGGAATATCTAAACACGATCTCATATACGTTTCATACAATATTGTTACGTATCTAGGTGGTGAATTAAAAGTCTCGTATTATTTTAACAAAAACGTTTATATTGTTTCTTAACACAATCACTGAAAACACTTGATTATTTATTTACACTACACTTATCTTTATTTATTTACACTACACTTCTCTTTTTATTTACTTTTTTTTTTTTTTTTATTTATACTTTTCGTTACACTGGCCACAGTTCACTGCACTGATCTCAGTTCGATGCACTGGTCACAGTTCACGTCACCAACCACAGTACGATGCACTGACCACGGTTCACGTCACTGAGCACACTCACAGCACTGCTATTCACCGCGATGCACACACTTCACAGTTCAGCTTCCACTGCGGACTTTAGACTGACTCGCGGTCGCCGGTCGCCGCGTATTTATGCTCGGCGAGTACCTTCCAGAACTTTCCGGACGCAGCGCACTTTCTGGAATAATCCGCCGGCAGGTGATGCAACCCGCGCTCACAGGGAGCTCGTGGTAGCGCCGGCAAATGACGTAACCCGCAATCACAGGCAGCTTGGGCTGGCGCCGGTAGATAACGCAATATTCGTTACAATATGAAATGCACTACATATACGCCAACAGTTTTCAAATACCGCGACTTCACAAGATTCAATCTTGAATTATTTCTCTCTGACGGTATGTCTGTGCCCTGGCATCTTGTCTCTCAAAACCGTTCGTTAGATAGAAAAGTAAATACTTTTACTCATCAATTGACGGAACTGATTAATTGACACATACCCGTAAGGAAAGCTCGTACAACACGTCCGTCGGCACCTTGAATAACAGATGAAATACGTTGCTTAATGAAACAAAGGAACGCTGCCTTCAAAATTTTTCGAAATTCAAAATGCGAAAACGACAGAATTAAATATAAAAAAATAAGAAATGTTGTTACACAAAAATTGAGAAACGCGAAATGTAAATATTAACACAAAGTTTTGGGCACAAATGGCGACTCGAAACAAGTATGGAAATCTCAACGCATAGGCAGATCACGAGCACCGCTTCAAATTGATATACCTGTAGACTCCCTAAACCATCGTTTCGCTAATATGGCTCCCCATTTCGAAAGTTCATTAAAAAACATGACTATCAAACTTACAGTTCCATTCTAGAAATAATCCAGAAGAATTTTTCTTCGCGTGTACAAGTCATATTGACGTCCTTAAAACTATTAAGAGTCTAAAATCAAGCACCTCTGGAGTAGACAATATTAATGCCAAATTACTGAAACTTTGTGCCGAAATAATATATCCCATTGTAACAGATATAAAATGTTTTTTCTAATAAGTGGAACTTATCCGACCTCTTGGAAAACTGCACTTGTCCATCCTCTTCCTAAATCAACAAATCCTCCTGAGTACAGACCTATTAGTATTCTACCTACAATTTCTAAAGTATTAGAAAAAATTTCACGACATCAAATTACGAACTATTTAGACAGCAAAAATCTCTTAAATGAACATCAACATAGTTTCCGATCAGGCAGAAGTACAGGAACTGTGCTTTTAAGCTTAATTGAAGAAGCCAAAATCGCCATTGACAACGGTAAATTAACAGTGATTTTCTTAGATTTCAGTAAAGCATTTGACTCGGTCAATCATGATATCCTGCTAGAGAAAATGAAAGCATTGGGCTTCGCTAAACCCACGATACGGTGGTTCTCACAACATCTTTCAGGTCGTCAACAAGTCGTAGTATCAGGTGAAAACCGATCCAGTGCCATTAGAACCGCCCGGGGTATTGCACAGGGAACAGTTCTAGGACCCTTAGCATTCTTAATTTACGTAAACGACGTAGGACAATGTCTTAAATACTGTCGCTATAAAATGTTCGCAGATGACCTTCAACAATGTCAGCGGACATCCGTCGGAGCTTAACTCTTTAGTTCAGAAAATAAACGAGGACCTAAATGCTCTCAATAAATGGACCGCAGCCCTAGGACTTTTATTAAACCCAAATAAGTCTCAAAGTTCACTGATAGGCTCCCGCAACGCCATCAACAAATTAGAGAAAACCCTTACATCCATTAGTATAAATGGCTCCCCTCTGCCCTGGTGTAACGACGTAAACAACCTAGGGATTCATATAGAGAGCGCTCTCAGCTGGACTACGCATGTAAGTAAGATTTGTCAAAAAGTCTTCAAAGCCCTCCACTCCCTAAAACGCGTACGAGAACTACTTCCAACACACGTATGAACCTCCATTGAAAATGAACAGTGTACCAATGACTGATGTTAAGGCAACATCATTTTAGGTCTCTCAATTCAGTCAAACCTTAAATGGAACGTCCATTTAAATGAATTGAACACAAAATTAAGTTCATTATGCTACACTTTCCCAGAATTCATGCAAATTCAGTCAGCCTTCATACTGCTCGTTGTGTATACTTCGCGAATGTTCATTCCCGCCTGAGATATGGCATAATATTCTGGGGTCTATCCCACCCACGTGATTCATATAAGCCCCTCTTCACTAATCTAGGAATTTTACCATTACCGTGTCTTTTTATTTACAAATCAATGTTTTTGTCAAAAATGACTTGCTTAAGGGCGGGAATATATTTTCAGAAAATGCCGAAGTCTATTACTATAACACTCGACGTAGAAATCATATTCATCATGTGACAGCATCAAAGGCTCATTACAAAAATTCACATACAATACATGTACATTATTTTACAACACTTTGCCAGATGACATTAAACGATTAAATTCAAAGAAAAGTTTAAATTCCAAGAGAAATCGTTTCTGCTGCATAACTGTTTCTATACAATTAGAGACTATACTGAGCATCACAAGAAAAGTATCATTAATTTTAACAATGATACATAATGCATTATTTACTTTTTGGGACTGTATAAATGAGTATAAACAACCTGTAAAACTATTGTACTACAGCTTCGGACAATGACCCCATCTCGATCAGGTTTTTCGTCCAGTTTCTCTGATCCATTGAGCAAGTGCTGAGATGGCGCCTTGTTTTGCTTCTGGACATAAATGTAACTTAATTTTCTGTGCACGTATTCTAGAATTCAGTGGGAAATACAATTATTCAAATTATCGTTTCCATGTTGTCGCGGCAGGAAGTATTATTCCGAAGCAAAACATGATAAGAGCCAAAAATGTATTGCTTATTTATCCTTGAAAATAGATTTTATTACATGGGAGAGTTTTTTTTTCAAAATTTAAGTAGTGTATGACTTAGTGTAGGGATCACAGAATTTTGAAAATGTGCACACAATTCACTTTTCCCCATAGCACGTCATACGCAGTTTTAACTGTTTTTTAACGTAAAATAACTAAATAAAATAAATAAACCTGATTACATCACTAATTATGCCCCATTTCGATTACAGTGATTTCTTGCTCACTGACTTAAAAACCAAGCAACAACGGAAGTTGCAAACAGCACAAAACGCATGCATTCGTTTCATAATCGATCTTCGTAAGTACGATCACGTATCTGCGTACTACAGACAGACAAGAATTATCTCCATTGAAGAAAGAAGAATATTGCATAGCCTCTTGCTTCTCCATAAAATCTTGTACAGCGGCCTTCAAACACACATGTCTAAGAACTTCAAAATGCTAACACTAGAGCGATCGCGTTCGGCATTATTACTGTGCATACCTCGACACAACACTGCATCATACAGTAAATCTTACACTGTCACAGTAATTCGAAACTGGAACTCACTACCTACACATCTTAAGAGAATTAGCAACTTTAGAAAATTCAAAACTCAACTTGGTGTCGGGATAAAAAACAAAGAAATGTGTGTGTATGTATATATATTGTGACGTACCGGATAGGCCGGCTTGTTCTCAGTAAATTTATTTGTAAGGGACAGGTGTTCTTTCTCGTGAATGGGCTCGGGTTATTAATCAAACACCACTGTTCCGTGAACAAAACAAACTGAACTATTTATTAATTCTATACAAATCACTAATGATACAACATCATGGTGGTCTCTACCCTTTTCTTTCATATAACCCAGAATCACTGTTAGTCTCTCGATCTGATATCGATCGAAGAAATATTTACCGTTTACCTCTTCCCACTACGAGCGTCGGCGGCTTCGGGGACCCTCGGGTTGCCTCGCGCTCCTTCGCTGCTTGCCGAGGTCGCTTCGCTTGGGACCAGCCGAGGTGAGGCGCTGCGCTTCGAAGTACGTTCTCCTTTCCACCTCCGATCCACTCGACGTCTTTTGATCTGTGTTATTCCAAATAGCAGCTATCACTTTGGGAATATGTCCGATCGACTATTGATTGTTATCACACACAAATTGTCCGTCAATTAACCTTTCTGCACTCGTTCGTTCGCGATACTAGTTTGCTTTTCGATCGCGGGGCAGCCCCAGATACGTCCTTCCTCGCCGGCGGCCAGCCAGACACTGCCTCCTCGCGGCCTTGTTCCCACGGTCGGCCAACCGACGACACCTCGCCGGCCCGTAACCGTTTTCTTGGCTAGCGAGTGCCCTCTTGCAACCGTTCTGCCGTGTTCGTGCTTGATGTCTCGCCGTTTCTTTGGGTGGAAACGCGGTGCGTTTCATTACCCTCCCCTTTTTGTGGATTTTTACCCGGGAAAAATTCAATGACTTAATGGTCTGTTCTTGTCCATTGCCTTCTTGTTGGCCAAGGTCTTAAATTGAAAAAATTATAATGTCCCACCACTTTCTGTTGTCGTTGACTAGTTTAGCCACGTTTGGGTTTGTTACCTGTTCAATGATGTACGGCCCTCATATAATGGAAAAATTTTGCGTATAACCTTAGTTTAGGGTTAGAAACTTTGGGGACACGCAACAATATTGTCTGCTCCTCGTGAAATTCATATGTTTTCTTCTTTGACTTTGCCTTCCTGTGCTGGGCTTCCAGTACTTCTATCTGGTCAACCTGTTGTTTCAATCTTTCTTCTATCCCCTCCTCCGATAACACGCCCGTACATATTTCTAATTCCTCTCCCATTCCCATGTCCATCTCGATTCTCTGGCTTCCTAGTTCTACTTCACCCGTGTCAAGATCAATAATCGCGCGTCGTTCGGATAAAAATCTGTCCCTATAATCATCGGATACAACTTTACTACAAGAGCTACCACTTCGTACTTGATCGCCAATTTCAGCATTAAACATTATTTGTTTCGTGATAGGCTTGACTTTTCTGAGTGGCTCCTATCACGTACGCCCTATTCATGGGCAAGCACATTATTGCTTTCCTTTCGCAATCAACTCATTATAAAATTCCTCTGATATAACTGTTGTAGTACATCCAGTATCAACCAGTGCTTCCGTTACCACCCCTTCGCATTCTACTTTGATCGTGGGACATTTTCTCATGCGAACTTCCGAACTTTTTTCCCTCTGCCACGGTTGTATTCATAGGACACCGACTGAATCGTATTGATAGGGCCCAAATTCAGCTCTTCTTCCCTTTGTGTCCGTCATGGGTCGCCTGTCATCACGGACTCTATCTGTTTAAAGATGTTCCCTGTCCTCCATTTGGGACCAGGCCGTGATTGATTGGGCGCACTCGGTTCGTTCCTCTCTCTCTCGACGGTTTGGTCTTGTCCACCCCAATTCGGTCTTTGGTTACTGGTTCCGATTGCCACCGGTTTCCCTGTCTCGTGTCGCGTCCACTGGTTGCCTGCCCCACCACCATTCCCTTGTCTATTGACTGGTTCCGTTCTTACCGCGTTCACGTTTCCTTCCTCTTATTCTTCGGGGTATTGGCAAATGTTAGATCATATCCTCCTAATGCGTTCATAAAGCTTCTAAATTGGTATGGTTCGAACTTCGCAAATTATTTTGATCGACACGGGAAACTGACGTGTCAATAAACACATAATTTCTGATCACTCATTGGGGACGTAGTGTCCTACAATCTCCAACACGTTGCGTCGCATATTCCCGCAGAGTTCCCATCGACTGAGTATAATAACCATTCATTAGATTTAACTTCACATTCATTTGAATCTCATCGTTCCAATACCGCTCATAGAATCGGTCTGAAATTCCTTCAGCGCCCCCGGGAAATACATCAAAGTGTCGGCCCACGTCCGGGCATTCCTCCAACATCAAATACAAAAAAGACCTTGCATCTTTCCGACGTGTTGATCACGGCTAGGTGTCGTTCCGCTGCCCGCATGAATGCGCATGGTTTTCTCGACCATCTCCGGAGAACTTCAATGATTTCGGAGGCGTAAAGTGGGGTATTCCGCCCGCACTGATCGGCGTCGTCCGGCATTCTTTTGATTAGCTCCACATCGGATTGCAGGGATGATACTTTTCTTCGCACATTCGTATATCTCCTTTATTTCTTCTTTAATTAATTGCTGCATCATTTTGGTGTCTTCTTCCCTTTGCGCACCTCCTGCTTTGTGCGGTAATCTTCCTCGTTGTTGATGTAGGTCGGTTTTCAACTCCCGCCCAATTTGTCAATCTGGGATTCTATCTTCTGATCCTGCTCTACAAACTTACTGCGATAGATTGGTTTTGAATCTCGACCCGTTCCGCTATCTTCATTTTCTGCTGGGTTTCCCCGATTTGCTTGTTAAGAGGTCCTATTTGTTTTTAATTTCCTGCATTAACTTTCCGTTCTGTTCTTCTGCCGATTTTTCAATTCGTTTAATCGCCTCCTTCTGTTCTTCCATCATCTTGATTTGTTTTTCCGATCTTTTTTTTTGTTCCTCGATTACCTTCTTTTTTTCTTCTGCCGATTTCTCAAGTCGGTCGTTATCATTTTCATTATTAACATCAAATCTGATTTCTTTGCTTGGTACTCCTGACTTGGGTTCCTGCTACCTGGTTCATCGGCGTTGATGGACTTTTACTTCTTCATCAAAATAATCGCCCGACGTGTCATCTAATTTATTTCCAACTCCAGCGTCCCTACTATCCAGGCACGTACTTCCGCCGCTTCCTTCATCCGAGTCTTCCACACGCTCATCTTCTCATTCCGTTCCAACATCGCCTTTGAGCTCCATTTTGCTGCCGCAATCTAATCTCTCGTCTTCAACTGCTTCGTATCGTTCACTCATTTTTCTCAATCGCTTTACACTGCTTCCGTGCTTGCAATGCGTCCTCAGCTGTCTACGCTCGCAATACTACTGCAACTGTTCCCAATTTAATTAATCTAATTCCCAAGTAATTGTATTGAAACAATGACCTATCAGTGATTCTAGGCATTAGCTGAATACACTATTCGTTTTAAATTTTGATGAAAACCACAATTGTATAGTCTACTATATGACCAACCCAATTTTCACTATACAGTTACCACATATGACATACAAATATCCACTCTGCAAATAAATTTTAACATCACCTATGCACATAAATTCACTACACAAAAAAACCCTTCATAAAAAACATCACATATCAAAATAATACAAATAACACTTCTGGAAAATTCCTGAAAACATTCATACACAACTTCAATTCAAATTCGCAACAATAATCCAAGTCTCATTTCTACACACTCTACAGCTTCCTCAATAATGACACAAAAATATACTGTATGCAGTTTTCAAACATTACCCCAACATTCCAACAAATCAATATTAATTCCTCTTTACTATTAATTACTTTCCATTCACTGCTAATAAACAATCCCCTCCACACCTGGTCTATACTCCTTTTAGATGATTCTGACAATTATCTTGTAAGATTCATGCCCATATGCTCAAAATAATTAGCATATACAATGTACACCAAAATGACATTAATTTCTCTTGTATTCATTACACTTTCCTACAAATTCTACTAATTTCCTTGCTTTATCCAATATTGAGAAACAATTCACTTAACTATGGTATGTTATCATGTACACAAATAATTATTCTAACAAACACAATATTTATACACACTGTTTTCTCTTTACACATACATAATAGGTACTCTGCATACTGCTTTCTGGATTGACTGACTACATATTTAACTAAATAACATTTACATTCACAATTACCATTGCCTGTCAATATTTCTATAATTGCTTTATATTTCCTCAACAGTATTTACCTTTACATAAATGACAATATTAAATTTCTACTACTTTTTCCTAGTAAACAACTGCACATGCACACTGTTTTATTTCAATATTTCCTGTTCAAACTGTTATGGTTCTTAAAATTATTACACAAGTTTGTTAATTCAAGAGTCATTAGTTTTATTCCCCTTGTTAAATTAATCCTGAGCCACATTTCTTAAATACACGAGTCCATACTGTTCGGGCGCAACTGTGACGTACCGGGTAGGCCGGCTTGTTCTCAGTAAATTTATTTGTAAGGGACAGGTGTTCTTTCTCGTGAATGGGCTCGGGGTTATTAATCAAACACCACTGTTCCGTGAACAAAACAAACTGAACTATTTATTAATTCTATACAAATCACTAATGATACAACATCTATGGTGGTCTCTACCCTTTTCTTTCATATAACCCAGAATCACTGTTAGTCTCTCGATCTGATATCGATCGAAGAAATATTTACCGTTTACCTCTTCCCACTACGAGCGTCGGCGGCTTCGGGGACCCTCGGTTGCCTCGCGCCCTTCGCTGCTTGCCGGGGTCGCTTCGCTTGGGACCAGCCGAGGAGGCGCTGCGCTTCCGAAGTACGTTCTCCTTTCCACCCTCCGATCCACTGACGTCTTTTGATCTGTGTTATTCCAAATAGCAGCTATCACTTTGGGAATATGTCCGATCGACTATTGATTGTTATCCACACAAATTGTCCGTCAATTAACCTTCTGCACCCCGTTCGTTCGCGATACTAGTTTGCTTTTCGATCGCGGGCAGCCCCAGATACGTCCTCGCCGGCGGCCAGCCAGACACTGCCCCCGCGGCCTTGTTCCCACGGTCGGCCAACCGACGACACCTCGCCGGCCCGTAACCGTTTTCTTGGCTAGCGAGTGCCCTCTTGCAACCGTTCTGCCGTGTTCGTGCTTGATGTCTCGCCGTTTCTTTGGGTGGAAACGCGGTGCGTTTCAATATATATATATATATATATATATATATATATATATATATATATATATATATTTGTGACGTCACGGATTATACGAACCCGTAACGCCACCATTTACCACTAGAAAGACCAGAAAACAGAAAAAAAGGTGACGCGGCGGAGCGATGGTCCGAGAAAGCGACATCTACCCGCAGGTTTTCACACTCCGATGTCCAAAGTTAGTGGATAATATTTTTCTTGAGAGGGCGCGAAGGAGGAGAAAATTCACCCCTCCAGAAATTTCCCCAGGCGGAGACGCATAAATACCGCGACGCACTTCGGAAGAGCTCTCTTACAACTTCGACAGCGACGGCGACTCAACCAAATTCTTCAGCGATAGTAATTGGTTAGTGCAGGAGATAATTTACTTGCTTACGTAAAGCTGATTTAAGAAACGCGAAGTGATGGAATTCAGAAGCAAAGTGCATGTACATTATTAGCACTAACATCGCGCGAGAAAGCAAGCGACGTGATCGCTTGAACCTGAAATAGTTTCATAATCGAAGTAAATTCGCGCAGAAGGACTCTGATCCAGTATTTAATTTTGTACGCCACGACCACGCACGCTCAAAGTGTGGTATGTCGGCCGAGTGCTAGAAGTAGTCAATTCAAGTACGTTGGTTATTTAAAGCTGGAAGCGCGAACAACGGGTACGCGGCAGGCGGCAGAAGGACGACTCCAGTGAAGACACAAGCGTAGGCGAGAAGGACTTGGACCAATCCGTGGATGGTACGAGCCCGAGAACGAGAGAAAGGTTTGGAATTTGGACGTATGGCGGCATCCTGAGATCGAGCGAAGGAAGTGGTGTAACCGCGGGACATCGAACCAGTCAAGTGACGTGGCGAGGACTGCGAGCGACCGAACACCCCAAGGTTAACTGACGGCGAGCGGGAAGGAGGTGTCGAGGTAAAGAACTGGCAACTTCTATGCGGCAATTTGTTGGGAAACTGTGTAGCTTTAAACACCAGGCGAAGCGTCCTAAAATAGGTGAAAGTTCCAAGTAATTACTGGGAAAAATTTTCGAACGTATGAGCGGCAGTTTAGATTTCATTCGCTGTACGCACCAGTAAATTCGTTTGAATGCCATACCTTGTACAACTTTTCTAAAGTAAATTATTATTTTTCATGTAATGTAAAAGTAATCTTATTTGAAAGTCATTGTTTCCATTGTATGTCAGGGATAATCAGTTGCTATAATTTTGTAAAAGGTACGATTTAGTAACGTGTGTGTCACGTTTGTTCTTGTGTTAGAGTTTACAGCATTGTAATAAATGCGCAGCTTAAGGCTAACCTCTGTGAAGTCTATGATAGAATAATTGTAGAGAATCACTTGAAGGGCCGTGTACGGAGAAAACGTAAGATTAACAAAAGCTAAATGAGGTACACGAAATAATTGAGAAAGAGGTAGAAGCCAAAGTATTGTGAATAATACTTATTGAAGTATTCAGGCAGTCGAGGTGACGCCTATACATTTTTTTGTGGTTATATATATATATATATATATATATATATATATATATATATCACACACACACACACACACACGCTCTGTTCTATCCATAATTTTATTTTCATTATTTTCTAAACAATGACCATGATCCCTTTATTACATATCATCCTCCATGTTAAATCGTTTTTTTGTGTTGTTTTTTAAGTCATAGTTTCGAAAGTATTTCTTCCCACTCCTTTCCTCCTGGCCATCTTCCTCCTTTCCTATTTTAAGATACAGTAAAAGCTAATCCTATTACTGCTGAATCAATGTTTAAAATTAGAGAAATTACATAGCTATAAAAAAAATAATGTACAGATTTCTAAATGTAAAATAAAATATTATGTAAAACTACAGCTTACAAATGTTTCTGAAATTATGTTTGTCACTTTTATTATTATTTATATATTTTATTACTATTATTGTTACAAATATAATCAGTAGTCACACTATTATTTTATTTTCATTTTCTGTATTTTATACTGTAAGATATCCTTTCGTAAGTGCCTTTACCTAATGATTAATGTGGTAATTTTCCATGTTTTTGATTGAGATTATGTACTGTATTGGTTATCAAGCGCTACGTGTTGTTATGTAATTGTAAAATTATATGTACTATACTTTCCCTTCTGATCCCCCCGTATCCTTTTCATCATCATTTCTTTATTATCTCCTCTTGTCCACCTCCATTTTCTTCTCTTCCCCTTTTCTTTTGTTTTTCACTCTCAGCCCTGATATTTCTTCCTCACAATATTTCGGCCTTAAGCCGCCATCCTGATTGAGGTTTTTTCTTACTCAATCGCTTAAGGCGTATGCCGGGATGGTCCCTAGTATTGCATCCCAGACGTAAATGTAAAATAACTCCCACTTTTTTTGTTTATTGTTCACGGTTTAGGCTGTCAATGACAACTGACATTTCGGGCGAATTTTGAATTATTGATTCTAAGTGGAATAAGTGGAAGCTCTTTTTATCTCATTTTTTAAGAATGTTTCTTACATTATGTCTTTCCATTTTGCAAAATTCCAAGAATAAACAAAAAATGACAATAAATTAATTTGGCTCATACAGATAAATTGATGTAGATGGTAGTCACAAATTGATTCTTTCTTCTTTTGCGACATGTCACTTAATATTAATTACATCCGAATCATTAAAAGTCAGTTAATATTAATTACATCTGAACGCCTCAACTTTTAATTTTTGAAATTGTAAATTAATTAAAGTGGTTAGGCGGAAGAGCAGGCCTTAAGGCCTGAGCCTCCCCACAAATAAAGACAATTTATTATTATTATTATTATTATTATTATTATTATTATTAAATTTTATAACAATAACAATCTAATATATATAATTGTTAGTATGTAACTTAGGAGTTCAGTAAACAAATATTACTTTACGATCAATTGTATTTTTGATTTATTTTTTAAAAGTTATGATGAGTTTCTTTGATATCACGTACTTATTTGACCTTTCATTGAGCGCACACCCTTCCTTAAGACAAATTTTGATGACACATATTATGTAAATATTACTTTATGTAAAATTTTTAATTAAATAAAATGTGCGTAATCCAGTCCAGAAGATGAAATATGTACATACATATTATGTTCATGTAATATTAGTGAATAGTCATAATCTGTTACAAAAATTAAAAATATTCATTTTTTGTTTATAATATTGAGTAAATTTATGGATCAAAATTTTCCATTAGAAACAGCATTGTAAAAGCAGTTCCCGTTCTCAGGACGGATCTCGACGAGTCATATTCGGCGGTCTCGCGTGCTTGACGAAAAGTTAATTCTTTGTATTTACTAATGGGGCAAGTTGGGGAATGATTTTATAACTGGATTCGAAAGAGGATAGATTGAGCTAGTAAATGAAATTAGAAACATCGCGGAATTCCGCGAAATTGGTAACTTTCAGCCTATGTGAACTTCTGAGTAATTAAAATTATTGTATTAATTTCATGCATTTTAATATTTCATCCGACGTCGATATTATGCATTAATGCATTATGAAACAAACATGAAAATACTCTACGAACCTTCAGGAAGAGAATCCATACTGCCAGTTTTCTCTGCACAACTTTGTATGGCCACCATTTACAAATAAAGACGGTCTTTCTATGTTACTCTCGCACTGCAGGTCTACTGAACGCCGCGAAGAGTAAGTTCGGGTGACTACTGGTACCAGGAGAATTGACCCAGAGACACGAAGTGGGCAGAAACAGATGCCCCCAAGTATACAGTGTGTCGTAGTATTTGCCTAAGTTCAGTAAACGCGATTTCATTTTTGAGGTTTTGGCCAGGATTTCGGGAAAATGCACCACCGTGCAGCGGGGAGACAGAGACTGGCAGAGACAAATTCGAAGAGACACAGACAGAGTCGCAGAGAGGAGGCCGTGTAGACAGAAAGGCGGACAGACAGGATGGCAGGCGGACAGACAGGATGGCAGGCGGACAGACAGGATGGCAGGCGGACAGACAGGATGGCAGGCGGACAGACTGGACGGCAGACGGACAGACAGACCGAGAGCGGTAGCTCAGTGCGTCAACTGATGCCACTGCAGCGCCTCTGAGCGGGAGAGTTCGAGTCCTGACGGCGGCAAGATGTTCGACACTAGCTTTTCATCTAGGTCGAATTCAGTCGCTATCTGGAGGAGAATTCTAGTGGACGGCTGCTCTGATCGGTAGTTTTCCGTGGTTTCTCCGAATGGAGGGTTTCTCCGTTTTTCTCCAGGCGAATGCCGGAGCAGTACCCTACCAAACGGGCCACGGACCGCGCGCGATCTGTCCTTCCCCTTCCTTGTCCTATCCTCTCCTCTTACACACTCACTTACACTAACATGCACTACACTACCACATATTCCGGGAGACCGGTCGGGAGCTTAGAGCTTGTCCCGGCCGGGGCGGTGCCCCGCTGGTGGGAGAGTCCTGGTTAGGGGGAAACTCCACTAGCCAACAGTAGGTCGGTGCCGGATTTCGCCATCCAGCGAGGGGAAAATCACCGCCATCTCCCGAGAAAAACATGCACTACACTAACGGGACTAATGACCGAAGCAGTTGATGCGCCAGGAAACAGGAAAAAATCAATCAATCAACGGACAGACAGGATGGCAGACGGACAGACATGCCGACGGACGGACGGAAAATCAAATTTTTGAAATGTTATAATTGGTTTTATTTTCCTTTCACTGTCGTCCACATTGTTTAAAAATCTGAAAGAATTATAAGCAATAGAATGTTATAAGACGCATTCTAGGGAGAAAACTGAGTCAGTATTCCAACGTTATAATCCATTTCAAAAATTTATTTATTTTTTTTATAGTTGAATTTGGTGTCAGGATTGGTTGACAAAAATACCTTCAAATTCAACCATTTTTCCATTTCTCTACAATTGTTTTCAGCTTAATGCATGCAATAGTTGCTGAGAAAAAAATGAATAATGAAAAACGTGTTTCTCATATCTTTGCAAGAGTACCCTAGGTGGCTGACTTTTTGGGAAACAAGGAACATTTTTGTTGTCTTTCATATGAGCATCACAATTATTGATTTGGTTTGGGGGCAGTTTTCACCAACTTATTCGGCTATAGCATTTAGACGTTAGCATAAGTGAAATGTGCAAATCTCTGGTGAATAATTCATGAATAATATTGAAGTTATTATTCATGAAACTTTTGTGATAATGTAGAATGCATTTGGGATTTGAATTTGTAGTATTACAGGTGTAACGACTTGTTGAATAATAGATGTAATTAGTATGGAAATATTCAGTGATACAAATTGTTTATTTGTCAGTCACAAAATACACGTGGCATTCTAACGGTAGCCGGGCTGGGTGAGGGTCAGGGGAACCTGGGCGTCGTCCCTGTCCTTCTGCCCCCACCCTGACATCGCTTTTAAGTCAAGCTACACATCTTTGAGGGAACTAATATTGTGTGTTGAGTAATATGGGGGGAGGGTCACGACATTTTACTTTCAAAATTACCTTAAATTAGAATCCATGGTATTGACCTAGATTGGTTACGTTCGTATCTTAAACAACGATCTCAGAAAGTAAAAATACGTAACTGGAATGATGGAACTTTATGTACACACCTATCCGAGTCTGTCAATTGCACGTGGTTTCCGTCAGGGATCAATTTGAGGCCCATTCTCTTCCCTTCTGTATGTAAACGATATGCTCTCGACGATTCGAAACGGAAGAACAGTTCTCTTTGCGGATGATAGACCATTCTTTGCAATAAAGAAACTGTAGTTAGTACTATATTAGATGTTTCAAATTGGTTCTGTAATAATAAGTTAATAGTAACAGAAAATAAATCGGTTTCAATGCAATTTTCCATTTCAAATAAACAATTTTGTACTCCATTGAAAATGAACGGTGTACTATTGACTGATGTTTAGGCAACAAAACTTTTAGGTTCTAAATTAATCAAACCTCAAATGGAACGTCCATTTAAATGAATTGAACACAAAATTAAGTTCATTACGCTACACGTTCAGAATTCATTCAAATTCAGTCAGCCATCGTACTGCTCGTTGTGTACATTTCGCGAATGTTCATTTCCGCCTGAGATATGGCAAAATATTCTCGAGAAATACATATTAAAGCTCCCAGACTTCTAGATTACAAAAACGAGTTGTACGAATGATAACCAAATCCCATCCACGTGATTCTTGTAAGTCTCTCTTTATTAAACTAGGAATTTTACCTTTACCTTGTCTGTTGATTAATGAATCAGTGGTTTTTGCCATCAGGTGACAGTATCAACAGCTCATTACAAAAAATTCACACACAATACATGTACATTATTTTACAACACTTGGTCAGATGGCATTCAACGATTTAATTCGATACTAAAGTTTCAATCCCATGTATAATCGTTCCTGCTGCATTATTGTTTCTATACAATTATAGACTATTCTTAGCACCAAAAGGAAAGTAACATTAATTTTATAAGAGATATTTAATACATTATATAACATTTGAACTGTATAATTCTAAATATCCTGCAATATGTATTGTACCGCAGCTTCAGGGTCAACGACCCCCATCTCGATCAGGTTTTTCGTTCAGTTTCCCCGATCGTTTGAGAAAATGAGATGGCCTCTTGTTTTGCATCTGGACAAAAATGTAACTTTATTATTTGTTCACGTCTTCTGGAATTCAGTAGGAAATATAGTTATTCAAATTATCGTTCTCCATGTTTTCGCGGCAGGACGTATTATCCCTTGATGGACTTGAGAGGGATAAGAGCTCAAATGTATTGCTGAGTTACCGTTAAAAATAGATTTTATTAAATCGGAGCGAATATTTTGTTAACAATTCTTGCAAAACACACTCATTTTCTTTCTGTATTCAAAATTTAAGTAATATGGATTAGGGTAGGGATCACAGAATTTTGAAAACGTGCACACTTCTCCCCATAGCACGCCATGCACACATTTTGACAGTTTTTGACTTAAAATAAATAAATACATGTTTACATTTTCTTCTCTCTGATGGACAGCAGATAATCCGCCTGTATTTCCTGAGTGATCATTTTATTTTGCTTTGCGAATAAGTTTTAACATGAAGCATGATACAGCAAGAAAAGTGCACAAATTAAGATTTGAACCTACTATGCACGAAGTTATATTTGTGAGTGAGGATTGATAAGTGAGGATAAGAGATTATGCAAGAGACAATACTAGCCGAAAGGCACATTTACATTTAACTAACGTCAATATTTGGGTAAGCAATACTGGCCTTTCGGCACATTCACATTTAACTAATTTTGATTCTAGTATTTAAAAATTGTCGTACATAAGTGAAAATAACATAAACTGAAAATTTATGAAATGAATGAAGTTATAAAGGTCACATCGGAATGTCCTGTGTTTACAAGATCTAAATTAGGTTCTGAGTATGTATCGGGGGCTTCTCTGTATAAGGCTACGGCCGCCGCGAAGAGGGGCCAACGGACGGGCCTGAGAGGGGTGCGTTGATCGGCCGACG
This sequence comes from Teleogryllus oceanicus, assembly GCA_964035755.1. Lineage (NCBI taxonomy): Eukaryota > Metazoa > Arthropoda > Insecta > Orthoptera > Gryllidae > Teleogryllus > Teleogryllus oceanicus. The sequence goes on from CAXIVR010000001.1 coordinate 192,905,761, forward strand.
GGGTGAGTCACCAAACCTTGGCCTGGCTGATTTCCAAGCAGCAACGCAGGACCAATTAAGGGGTTGGACGGTACCCGCCAAATACTCAGATGAAAGAGAAACCCCGTGTGGTCTGCAACACCACAACACATACACATCAGGCGGACTAGTTCCCGGTGTGGGCACCTTGGCCCCTTTGGGCTCTAATCCGCAACCCCCCGCCGACGCGTTAACGCCGACAGGCTGCTGTCCAGATACAGCCGAAACCCAGTTTCTCGTCACCTCCCCATACAATGCCTGGGTAGGAGCCGCCCTGCTAGCTCAGAGCTCCTAGCTATCCAGGCTAGTACCGGAGTCTCGACAATGCGCCACTCGCATGCGCTGGGAACAAGTTCCCGCCCAGAGTATCGGGCCACTGCCACGACGAATCCGAGAGCCCAACTGGGGGCCACCTAAACTAAGGTCCAAGCGGCTGTAAGACCCCATCCCGTCTCCCCAATGCTTCCCGCCACGACGTAGGTAACGCCGGTACCGGAGCAACCTGGCGGGTGGTTACTGGTTTTCCGCCGTACTCCAAAAAGCATCCTTCACCCAATCTTGTCCCAAGGTCGACGCGCCATGGGCCCAGCTGGTGGGAGGCCGGTCACCCGGTCCCCAGGAGCTTAGTATCACCTCTCATTGCCTGCACTTTCAAGCTAACGACGTGAGCGACGCCGCGAGACTCAGGGTCCGGGTGGTCAATACCGCGCGGCTAAGTTGAAACTTGTCTAGCAGACCACGTGATTTCTTCAATTCTGAACGTCCCTTAAGGGGCGTTTACACGTAGAGACAAAGTCTCCTAACTTTTCTGAAGTTCGGAGATAAACTCTCTTAGATGCCTTTACACGAATGAAAATATCTCCCGAAACGCGAGTCTCCTAACTCCCGGGAGAGAAGTTTCCTGAGATCTCTACGGAAAAGTATCTCCTTGCTGTTTACACTTGATTCAAATGTCTCTAGATGTTCTTTGGCGCCGCCATGTTGAATAAGCAGCCGATGAGCAACGGCGAGCAGTTTGAGGTTAGAATGTGACAGATCTTGCAGTTGCTTGTGCCGCTTTAATAATTTTGAAGAAGCGAAGAAAAAGAAAGAGACAAGTGTGGGTGATTCTTTTTACAGAGAAGAGCTAAGTATTTATAAAACTCTGATGGAGGAATTGCAGGAAGAGAATTTTGATAAAAAAATATTTATTTACTACCTGTTCAATTGCATTGTAATTTTGGAGATTAATAAAATAAAACAAGTTTTAATTAATGGAAGACTAAAAATTGATTGACTAGTGGAAAACTTGATCGTATTCGAGAAAATAGTTTTGACCTAATGTAAAGTTTTGAAAAATGGTTAAGTTGATAATTTGTTATAGAATCTTTTTGTAAAGTTAAGTATAAACGATTTGAAAGAATCAATTATTATATATTATCAATATTAAATTATCTGTATATTTGTTTATTGATATAAACTAGTGAACATGCAAATTTTTGGAAGGAATTTATTTTGAATGATTTGAAATTTGTTAAATTTGGTAGTAGAGTCATTACACCATATAGGGCCAGTGTATGAAAGAGAACGCCTTGTGATAGTTTTATATAACAAAATTCCACAATTAATTCGTAACTTCGACTTTTATTTATTAAAGGAATATATATAATTAATATATTAACATTATTATTATTATTATTATTATTATTATAAAAAGGATATAAAGGAAGAGGATTTTTGTATAAAAATTTCGCACGTCCAACTCGAGAAGAATTTGATTTGTTATTAAGAAAAATATCCCAAGCAATTAGAAAGCAAGATACCATCATGCGGTAATGTATTTCTTGGGGATATATACTTTATTTGACGCTATGGTTTGTGGCTACTGGAGATACATACAGTTCTTTGTCATTTTTATTTATAATTCCCCAGTGTAAAATTTCCCCAAAGATCCGAAATCCACGGACACTTGAACTACGAACAGACATAGAAAGGCTGATCCAGTACATGGATACATACCAAGAGAGCAGAAACTCTTCCAACTCTCTTTGAATACTATTTATCTCCCAGGAGATACGATTTCTCAGCGATACCAGAGCCTTTACACTGTTCTCTCCTGGAAACTTCGAAGATCTCCTGTGACGTCATGTCTCTGGAGAGAAGATCGCTCTCCTGAGAGTTTACACGTGTCTCCTAACCAATTCCCGAAAGTTAGGAGAGAAAACTCTCTCCGTGTAAACGCCCCTTTATACCTTTCGAAGTAGTTCTTGGATGATCGTGTGCGAGAAGACGCAAGTGCACTCTAGTTTCAGTTGTTAAATTATTAATTATTTTCGCCATCGCATGGTACCTCATACCGCTGACACCACTTACGCAAATATTTTCGTATTATTAACTTCGTTGTATTTTGGAGTTTACGTCTTTAAACTTGCACAGTTCAAATAATTTTTCGTAGGAGATAGAAGAATAACGTTCTTCTTTAGAAATGAAGGCTGATGACGCGAGATTTGAGGAATTTGTGAATGAGACAATGAATAATGGAGAGGTGGATTATGATAATATAGATTCCGTGGAAGACAGAGGAGATGATCCGGATTTTGTAGAGAATTCTGACCACGAATCTAGTACATATCAGGAATTAGATTATGAAAGAGAGGGAGAAAATGAAACAAAACATCTCATTGTCGGATTTAACAGGAAAATGATATATTTTTCGGAAATGCTGTGGCAGGTGGAGTAAGGAACCTCCGCCTTCACATGTAAGAACAAGGAAATATAATTTGATTGTATAATTTCCTCCGCTGCGAGCTACTGCAAGGAATCTTGGTACTAGTTCTCCTGAAGCTTCTAGTGTGAAATTTGTAATTTATTGAAGAAATTATTGAAAGGACAAATCTGAAAATGGAAAGATCTCGGCCGCGTTTAAGCACAAGACGTACAGAATGGGAGGCAATGGACGACACACAAATGAGAGCATTTTGGGGTTTCTTAATGTACACCTGCGTTTTCAAATCATAACATGAAAGTGTTGTAAGTTTATTTTCTAATGATGGTACTGGCCGTGGTATTTTCGCGCCATGTCAGTGAATAAATTTCTGACTATACTTAGTCGTTTACAATGAGGTAAGGATACCAGAGATGAAAGACCAACTTGAAATGCTACTGAATGGCACAGACTTTCTCGTAGCAATTTTTTCTAATTTTCTTGGTGTAGATTGACCCTAAGGCCTCCCTCCATTCTCTGGCCAGCTGCCATCTATCGTCATCGAACGTACATTTAATTGACATTTTCTCAACTTTCCGGTATCACAATAGCAGAACTGAAATATGACGTCAGGAATGAGTCATATATGACGTCAGAAGAGTAAAACCACGACCAAAATCATTTCATCGAAAATTTTGGAGCTGTGTTTATAAAAAGGCGATTAAGCGATGTTTTGAACTGTAAATGCGAAATTTGAAGATCTTTTTCAAAGGAGTCTATTTCTTTTTCGAAAAACTTCATTTGCAGTTATTTCAAGCACTTTTACTTACAAATGTAAAAATGTATACAAATCGATGAAAGTGCGCATATTGTGAGACACATGTTAAAATAATTACATTTGTGTAATTTGTTTTAAAATACAAAAGAATACACCAAAATGAACTTAAGTCATAAACAACAGTGCAATTCAATTGGAAACATTTGAAGAAAAAATTGAGCCATTTTTAAGACAATAGCGTTTGAGCGTTTCTGAAAATGCAGAATTTTGAGCTGGTTTTTACAAAAAATTGTTGAGTTTTGAAGAAACTTTATTTGACATTATTCAAAGCACATGTACTCATAAATGTAATAAAGTCGGCCTGGTGGCCGATATCGCTAAGGTAGTAGTGTCGTAGCGATTTCGGACCAAGGGTCGCGGGCTCGAACTGCCTCTGGCATGGTTGTATTTGTATTCGTCCTTTCACCCCCTTATCATCACCATATCGTTTCAACTTCACAGTTACCATAACGTTATCCCCAATAGTGGTCGCTAATGACCTAGATGATTATGCGACGTTAAAAAACAAAACAAAAAATAATGTGAAGAAATCGCCAATAAAAGCTACCGACGTGAGACAATTTTTTAAAAAATTACATTTTTACAATTACATTTTTGTAATTAAAAAAATAGAACTATGTGTCATCATATAGGGTGCATTTGGTAATACTCCTACCAAAAATTTAAAGAAAAAATTTGGAGCCCTTTTTAACAAAATTTTGTTTTTGTATTTCTTTAAAATTGCAACGGCAGCACGCGCTATTGCACGAAAACTAAAACTTCCGAAAAATAATGCAATGATCTTTATAAAAAAAAACTACTTATGTACGACAAATTTCATTTGAAAGAAAAGTTCTTCAATTTTCTAGTTGTAGGGAAACGCCGAAAAAAAAATTGCTTTTAAAATGTTAAAATAAACTTTTAAAATTTTCGAAAATTCGGAGTTAATCTGAATACCGGACCTATGCCACCTTTATATTAAGACTTAAGGGCGGGAAATTACTCTATTTTAAAGACAAATTTCATTTGAAAGAAAAGTTCTTCAATTTGGAGGTCTTCATGTAAAGTACCCCTAAATTTTAAAATATGTTTTTCAAAATTTCAAAGCTTCAACTAAATCCAGATGGACACGGGTTTCGTTTTGAAAAAAACAATTTTTTGGTATCAGGAGACCTCAAACCGTGCATTTCCGTTGAAATCTCGAAATCGATTTTCCGCAGCTTTACATAACTTTTCACTACGTATATTAGTCCCGTATATACGAAAATTTTTTAAGCCGTTTTTAAGAAAATGGAGATTAAGCATTACTGTAAATGCGAAATTTGATGCTCTTTTTCACAGGAAATTAATGAGTTTTCGAAAAACTTCATTTTAGGTCCTTTCAAGCACTTCCACTCACAAACATAATATTATATTATATTATATTATATTATAATATAATATTAATTCCCGCCTGAGATATGGCATAATATTCTGGGGAAATACATCTTATAGCTCCCAGACTTTTAGATTACAAAAACGAATTGTAAGAATAATTACCAAATCCCACCCACGTGATTCATGTAAGCCTCTCTTCATTATTCTAGAAATTTTACCATTACCGTGTCTTTTTATTTACAAATCAGTGTTTGTT